>LPNX010850982.1:314644-605020 GCA_001517045.1 Pseudotsuga menziesii
GAAAGGTCTTTTTGAAGTCCAAACAAGTTAGCCCTGTCCGGTTCACCGGGCTCACTTGATAAAAACCACTAAGTACAACTTAGGTGGTAATAGAGTGAAATACTATGATGTTATTGACACAATAAGAAATGTAAAAACAACAGGTGAATGATTCCAAAGAAAATTATCACGACTTAAAACAAGCTTCTCTTTTCTTTTCTTTTTGTAAATATAAACTGATGAAAATGCAACTAATAAAGAGAAAACTAAGACTATACTTTTGTAATTTTTGAGATTTTATTTAAAAACTGAAAATAAAACTACTATATGCAATTCAAATGCAAAAGTTTCTAATGTTTTCTTTTCACTTTTCAAATTCCTCAAAGACTACTATGCACCTAAATGCAAAATTCTTGAGTATCCTTGAATAAATTAACTGCATAAAATAAAATAAAAATGAATTAAAGCAGATTCATAAAACCAAATATCAACCACCTAAGGAAGACTCGGAAAAAAACCTAGCTTGGGAAGACACAATGAATGGAAATCACTGAAATCAATCAAAGGCAAGTGAAAAACCAACACTATCCAGAGATAGAAAAGGATAAACGGTGTCTAGAACCCTGATCACTGATTCAGACTACCAGCACTTGAACCTCTCATCCAACAGGAAAATCCACTTCAAGTTGCTAACAGAAAGACAATCCAAACAATAAAAACTCAAGGGATTACTAGAAAGCACAAAGTATGGTTAACAAGGGCATCAAACTTATTGTGCAATGCTAATACTGAAGACCACTAAGCAAGACAAAATTCATAGAGGGACAGGGACAACCAACCCAACCCCAAAAAAAATTATGTTCAGACTTGTATGCAACTGATCACAAGAGAAACCCGCGTACTGTACGTGACTATGCAATAGCGCAACCCACGTACACAGACCTTTGTACACGACTATGTAGCACAGCAACCCGCATGCAGGAGTTAAATTTTTCAAAAAAAGAAAATTTATAAAGGACTTCAAAGCACCACTACAAGTCTTAACCAAGACAAAACACCACACACTGAATCAAAGCAGACTAAGCAAGGATCTAGTTAACCCACAATAGTTTGGGCTCCCCAATGGAGTCGCCAGTTCTATTGTTCAGGAATAAACACCCTTGTAACCTAGGGTCTGGGGTTACCAACTTACTTCTAAAACTTGCAGACAATTAGCTTTAGCTAAGTACAGAAAGGAAATAGGAAGAAATATTGGACTCACCTGATTATCAACGGTTGATCCAAGCTTGATCTTCTTTCGCTCTACTTCTCTCCAAAGCTTTCAGGGATGCACCTCCTTCACCTGCAAAGAGAAAATTCTCCAAGTACAATCTTATACATGTATATATGACAAGTTAGATAAACAACATATATAGTGCTTAATCAAATATATTCATCAACCCTAATACATGAAAGAGACTCAACACAATGTTGGAAGAAGAATTCTCTTTATTAACAATCAGTGAATGAGATAAGTGTACAACCCAACGCTTGAGACAAGGACTCCTCTGTAACCAAAGGACTCTGAGTTATGATGCTCCAAGACTTCTAAAGATATACCACCAGCATAACTTTTCTCTCCAAAATTGATTGATTAATTCCCTCCCCAAGACCTCTATTTATACTTTCGGAAATAGAGTAGTTTTGAAGGTTGAGGAGGTTGAGACAGTTGAGATGGTTAATGATTATGGCTCAACTAATCTCCATTAATCATTATTTATATTTTTTAATGTCGAATAGAGGTGTATGCGACTATTAATATAGGAAACCCACGTATGATATGCGAGTTGATTAAAGGAAGCCCGTCGTCTAGATCTGTACGTGGGTTGCAATGAGATAGTCGCATACAATACGCGAGTTTTCAATGGGAATAGTTGCATATGTACGTGAGTTTCAATGAAGATAGTCGCGTATGCCCATCAACACTTAGAAAAATAATATGGCATGCTGGTTGAAAATTGAAGGCATCTCATGTCATGCCCATCTATAGTGTTTTGTCAAAATTCAATCCTAAAATGTCCTTTTGTGTACCAACATAGGGAATGTCGGTACTCGGACGGAGAAGTGCCATTTGTGTTGATAATAGTTGGGCGAAAAAGATGAGTTTCACCGAAGAAGGAAAGAAGAAAAATTTTAAAATTTTTTCTAAGTGTTGAAAATTTTCCCTGTTGGCAGAAAAAGAGGATTTTTTCCTATACATTGGGTGAACTCAACGAGTTTCACTGATAAGTCAGAAGGAAAACCTGAGTTTCACCGATCGAAAGAAAAGGTCGAGTTCGCCGAAACATAGAACTTCAGCAGGTTTTTTTAGTGGGAATTATAGGTTCTAGAAACATGAAAAATGGCAGTGAACTCATGCGCCAGACTACAGGAAATCGAAATATTTAAAAAAAAGACGGGGGGAGCCCCAACGGGGAAAGCCCCCTTGACCCCTGTCACCCCCCTGAGACAACCGTTCTTTGTGAAAATGAAAGTTTGTGTTTTGACAAGTTGTCAATATATGATTTTTCCAAATGCAAGTAAGTAATGTATAAATTCCTGTGAATTCTATGCAACTAACAATTTTTTTTATGAACAAATTTTGCAGAATCATAGTCACATCAAAACCAGCATTCCATGTAGTGCAGATTGAAGAAGTAGGTTTTTTGCTCAACCATGAGAACTACAACATGTATGATGATGTACAAAACCCCTATGAGCACAAGGAAGATGCTATGGGAGAAACCGTATGAGTTGGAAATGCTGAAACAAAGTATAATGGCAGAATATTTCAAGAGACTCCACCAGATTTTGCAGCCACCATGAGGAGCTTAATGGTGGAAATGAAAAGTTACAGGGAAGATAATGAAAGATTGGTTAAGGCTCAGGAATAGAAAAATCATCTGAATGCAACCATGCTGCAGAGTTTGATAGACGTCCAAAGGAAGATGATCTTTGGGTATCATGCAGTACGTCGAGAAGGAAGTAAAAGTAGTGCCAGAAGAAGAAAAAGATCTTATAGTGGGTCATTTGACTCTAAAGGATCCACTAGGGGTTCAAGTTCTTCTTCTCACAAGAATAAGAAAAGTGGGTGCTACCATAACCGCTCATGTGATGAATTCAAGAAGGATAAGACTCCTACATTTGATGGTGAGGTAAAGAATGGTCAAGAAGCTGAAGCTTGGCTTCTTGGGATGAGGAAATATTTTCAATTCCAAGACTAATCTGGAAATATGAAGTCTAGGGTAGTCATCTTCAATTTTAATGGAATAGCATCCATATGGTGGGAGCACTTCAGGAAAGTAAATAAGATCAGTGAAAGGAATATTGTGTGGAAACAGTTCCAAAAGTATTTCAAGCAGAAGTACCTTTCTGAGCGGTACTACGATGACACGATAAAAGAAATCCATGAGCTAAGATTGGGACAACAAACCATGGAAGAGTATGAAAACAAGTTCTTGGAACTTTTGAGGTATGTCAGATACATCAAATATGATAAAGTTAAGATCTAGTGTTTTCTAAGCAGGCTACCTCAAGCATACTGAGATAGAATTGAATTTTATGAACCTAGAACTCTAGAAGAAGCAATAAGGAAAGATAAGTATTGTTATGAGCAAACCAAAGGAAAACCTAATTATCATAAGGCCTGGAAATACAAGAAGAATGAGAAGTCTGACCAAATAAAGAAAGGTTTCAAACCTTCTCATTTCAAAAATCAGCAGAAGCCGCCATCGCAAGCTGAGAAGCAGCTAGCCAAAGTGGTGGGAGAAAATCCAAGAGATTCACAACAGAATAGAGAACCACTCCAATGTTGGAAATTTGGAGGACCCCACATGGGAAGGAATTTTCCACTTGAGAATGGGAATGCAAGGCCATCTTACAACATCCAAGAATATGAAACAGTGGGTCAAGTAGCAAGAACTATCCCTAGGATTTATTCAGCACTAGAGGTCCGTCAGGAAGACCACCAGTCAACCGTGGTTGAGGTTGTAGGTAATATTGCTGAGAAATATGTTTCTATTTTAATTGACCCTGGATCTACTCACCATTATATTACTCCTAGAGTAGTTGAGATTTATGCTCTTAAGAAGTTAAAGCATAGAAAATCATGGTTAGTTCAGCTAACCACTAGAACTAAGAGAAAGGTTAGTGAAGTGGTAGAGAAATGTCCATTGGTTATGAATGGATTGATCACTTGTGTAGATCTGAATGTTCTACCACTTGTTTCCTATGATATTCTCATTGGAATGGATTGTTTGGAAGAACACAGAGTAAAGCTTGATTGTTACAATAAGACTTTTGAGTGCTTAGATGAATAAGGAAACTTAAGGGTTCTAAGAGGCATTCCAAAGGTGATTTTTGTTAGGCATATTTCATCCATGCAGCTCAAGAAGTCCTATAGGAAAGGTTGTAGAGTGTATCCAACTCATGTTTTGGAGGCAACAGAGAATGAAGCTCCTAGGTCGGAGGATTTTCATGTCTTGCAGGAATTCAGGGATGTTTTTCCTAATTAAATTCTAGGGATTCCTCCCAAGAGGGACATTGATTTCACAATTGAACTTGCCAGGAGCAACACCAGTGTCCAAGACATCCTATAGGATGAGTACACCAGATATGCTAGAGCTGAAGATGCAACTGTAAGAGTTGTTAGAGAAGAAGTATATCAGGATAAGTGTGTCTCCTTGGGCAGAATCGGTTATGTTTGTGAAGAAGAAGGATGGTACACTCGGGTTGTGTATTGATTAAATACAACTGAACAAAGTCACTGTGAATAATAAATACCCTTTTCCTAGGATTGATGACCTCTTTGATCAAATGAGAGGAGCAAAGGTATTTTCCAAGATTGACTTAAGGTCTGCTTACCATCAGGTGAGAATAAAGGATGAAGAAATTCATAATACAACCTTTAGAACAAGGTATGGAAATTATAATGAGTTTGTAGTGGTACCATTTGGTCTCATAAATGCACCAGCTGCATTTATGTTTCTTATGAATGGTGTCTTTAGCAGGTATTTGGACAAGTTTGTTCTTGTTTTCATAAATGACATTCTTATTTATTCTAAGAATGAGGAAGAGCATGAAGAACATATGATATTGACATTGCAATTGCTTAGGGAGCATAAGTTGTATGCAAAGTTGGGAAAGTGTGACTTCTATAAGGATATGATTCATTATTTGGGTCACATTATCTCATATGAGGGCATATCTGTAGACACTGGAAATATTGAGGCCATTATGAATTGGCCTACTCCAAGCAATGTGTCAGATGTAAGATCTTTTATGGGCCTTGCAGGATACTACATGAGATTCATTGAAGGATTCTCCAAGATTGCACATTCCATCACTTCTTTCCAAAATAAGGGGATAAAGTTTGAATGGACACCAAGGTGTGAAGAAAGCTTCCAGTAGTTGAAGAATCTTCTCACAAGTGCATTGGTCTTGAATATTGCAGACCCATAAAAATATTTTGTGGTGTGTACTGATCCATGTGGTCAAGGGCTTGGAGGAGTTCTTATACAAGACAACCACATGGTATGCTATAAGTCAAGAAATTTGAAGCAGCATGAGAAGAACTATGCTACTCATGATCTAGAACTTGCAACCATAGTACATGCTCTCAAGATGTGGAGGCATTACCTAATGGGAAGAAAGCTTGAGTTAAGGACATACCACTGTGGTATGAAATATTTGTTTGATCAACCTACTCTAAATGCTAGGCAAGCTAGATGGCTGGAGTTTTTATGTGAGTTTGATTTTGAGATCAAACACATAAAAGGGAAAGAAAGCAAAGTGGCTGATGCACTCAGTAGGAAGGTGCATGAAATGCACTTGACATCTCTTAGTATTTTTCAATCACATTTGAGACAACAAATTGTTAATCATACTGCTGAAGATGAATTGTATACGCAGGTCAAGGACAAATTGCAACAACAAAGTCTTGAGAAGAGATATGAGGGATATAAATTGGAGGAAGATGGAATTCTCACTTATAAAACAAAATTTATACTCCAAACGTAGAAGATTTGAGGAGAGTTGTTATGGATGAAATCCATCAAGCTCCATATTTTGGTCACCCAAGATATCATAAGACAATTGCTACAACTAGAAAGCAGTATTTTTGGCCAGGAATGAAGAAGGACATTGCTGAGTATATTTCAAAGTGCATGAAATGTCAGCAGGTGAAGGTTGAGCATCAACACCCAGCAGATTTGTTGCAGCCTTTGCTAGTTCTAGAGTGGAAATGGGAAGTTGTTTCCATGGATTTCATTACAGGATTCCCAATGACTTGGAGACAACATGATTTCATCATGGTTGTGGTGGACAAGTTGACAAAGGTAACACATTTTATATCGGTTAAGTCCACATATAAAATTGATGCCATTGCAAAAATCTTCATGAAGGAGATTTTCAGATTGCATGAATTACCTAAGGAAATAGTTTCTCACAAGTTCACTTCCAATTTTTGGAAGGGTCTGCTTGTAGATTTGGGTACCAAGTTGAAATTCAACACTGCCTACCATCCTCAAACTGATTGTCAGAGAGAGAGAGAGTGAATCAAGTGATGGAAGACATGCTTCACATGTATGTGATGGGAAAACCAACCAAGTGGGAGGATTATTTACACTTGGTAGAATTTTCCTATAATAATGGACAACGAGTGTCCTTAGGGATTAGTCCTTATGAAGCTTTGTATGGGATAAGGTGTAGGACACCAGTGACATGTGATAATCCAATAAGCAGGATTGTTCTTGGTCTAGATTTACTCAAGGAAATGGAGCAAGAGGTTGCAAAGATCAAGAAAAATATGAAAGCAGCCCAAGACAGACAAAAAATCTATGCAAATAAGCATAGAGTGCACAGATATTTCATTGTTGGGGACCATGTTTACCTCAGAGTGAGAGCAAGGAATATTTCCTTGAATCTTGGAAGTTGTGCCAAGATGTCACCTAGATATTGTGAGTTGTTTGAAGTGATTTAAAGAATAGGGCCAATAGCATATAGTCTTGTATTTCCTACTAGCACTAGAGCTCATAATGTTTTTCATGTTTCTTTGCTTAAGAAATATGTACATGACCCTAACCATGTGATAAATTGAGATATGATTCAGGTTGAAACAGAGGGAGAGTTCCAAACCAATTTATTGTGCATCCTCGACAGGAACATCACAATGCTACAGAATCGAGCCATTGGACAGGTGAAGGTGTAGTGGGAGAAATACAGTCCAGAAGAGGCTACGTGGGAGCTAGAGGATGCCATGTGATTGGCACATCCATTTTTGTTCAATTTTGTAAAGCACCGAGGACAGTGTTGTTACAAGGGGGAGGGGAATGTAATACCCTGGTTTTGACCCCAATTGCATTAAATTGTAAATGATGTAAATAACATATTAAATCATGGTGCAAAGCTCAAGGACAAGAGCCCACCATGGATTTATCATTTTATGGTTCAGCAGTTAAAATCGATGCATTTGGTTATTGTGCTATCCAAGCACATTATAATTTTGCACATCATGTAAATATGCAATTAATAAAGATACCCACAACTATCTATGTCAATGCAACATTAAAGAGATCGGGGCATGATTTCACAAGGAATAGGGAGGGAAAATATTCAAACCCTTGAGCCAATAGAGCAAAGCCAAATGTCAAAGGGAAAACCCATAAAGCTGTTAACTACCTTTTTTTGTCTTATTCACCCAATCATTTATTTCTTCCAGAAATTGGTTGAGGTAGTTAATGCATGGGGATGGGAAGAGTATGCCAGTCAAATTCGAATTGGAGAATCCATCAATTTTTGGAAAATGTGTTTTTGACTTATGGGGAAAGTAAATTCCCAAAGATGATGCACATCCCATGGTTCACTCACGTCCTTCATTTTCCTCATGCAGTTGAAGCTTGTTGGGGCTCTCTCCTTCACGTTTTTTCCTTCCTCATGCAGTTGAAGCTACCTGTTCATCTCTCCTTCACGTTTTCAGCTATTTTCCTCATTTTCCATGCCTAGAAAATCTGTTTTTGATTCCCAGGACGTTTTTGTATATACCGAGAACTTGTGTTTTGTGGTTCTGTAAATCCTTGTTTGGTCTAAACTATTAGGAGTGGAAGAGTCCTAGAATTGGCTTAATAAATCTAGTCAAGAGAGGAACCTCACATAGAGATCAAGAGGGGCTGGTTACTCTTCTCTGCACACCCTGAAGAGAACTAGAAGGGAAGGTATGGCCTAAGGGAACTATGTAGCAGTGAAGGGGATACTTCCTTGTGTTGGGTGGTGTAGGAATTGTGGAGTCCAAGCCAGATCTTGTGTAGGTGTCCATAGCTCTTTGGTTGATCTCACTAACTTAGCAATTATCCTTCTCATTGCCTTAGTAACCTGATAAACCCAACTGTATTTGGATTGGATGAATTTGATGTGTATTTGGATATATGTGAGCCTGTTGTTCCCTAGTTCCTTGTGGAAATCATGCCCAGCTCGGGGGTGGAAGTAATGCTGGGAGATTGATGAGCACACTAGACTATGGTTGGGTGGGACGTTGCAGTGACATAGCTGGTTGCGAGACAACTCCTTTTCAATATAAATATTTCTTGTATTTAACTCTACAATGTATTTGTTTTATGAGTTATTATGAACATGATGAATGTGTTAAATGATATTTTCTTCCGTTGTGTATTTTCATGTATTATGCTTCTTTGTATAATTTTATGTTCAATTCATTTTATTATTATGTTCATGGAGCTAGATTGTCTGTTTGATAGTAGCAACAATACGAGTCATGTCCTCTCCATCATTGAGATGAGGTGAGGGGATGTGACACTCATATAGACTTAATCGACCTACATTATGACTAGGATCAAGGATCCATTATTTTGACTTTCGACATTCTTTATGGAGGGTATCTCTGTCAAGCTCCTCCCACAGTTGCTTCTATGTTTCATTGATTCTTTGTTGAAGTTCCTTTGGGAGTTTGAGCTTGAACATCCTAGCTTCCCTCATTTATTTCTTCTGGGCTCATGAATCCCTCCTAGATTCCTCCTTCTGGTTTAGGGTGTGCTTCCCTCTCCCTTTATGACCTTCCATTATCTCGCCTACCCTCCTTCTCTGAGACTTTACCAGATAATGCAACCCCGACTTCTTGTTTCCTCCTGTTGTAGAAGATGTATAACATAGGCAAATAATGTGGTTTTTCCCATCACCCTTCTTCTCCATAAATAACAATTTCCTTGTCAGAAACATAATGACTATAGTATAGACCATGATTCCCTCCGTTCGGTTTGTGGTCCAAATCAGATAAGTCCCACACAGGAAACCAGATTTCTTTTTTTCTGCCATTCATTTCAGCACATACTTGGATCCGTCAAATAGATGGAATTATGATAATGATATGATGTGGAATTAAATCGCGCATTCCTCTCACATGAGCATACCTCTCAAACACCTTCCTAGCCATGTGCCTATAGAAATTCTAAAGCCTTGATGGCATAAGGAATTTCATAAATAGGCTAAGGGTCTAGGCACACAATTAACCTCACATAGAATTGTAGAGAATTAGCATAAGGAGAGAAGAAGAAGAATTAATAAACACACATTAATGAATGATCAATAACTGATAATTGATATTATTACATAGGAAATACATCCTTATAAAGGAAAAAGGAGTTGCTAGAAGACAACTCAAGCTAGCTCATAAAGAAGGCTTACTAATTATAATAAACCCCATAGTTGACTAGAGCACTTTCCCAATCTACTAAGAACCTCACAAATTAACAATTGCATGTGTGAGTGATGATGAGTGAAGGAAAGACTTGCTAATCCTAGAATATGGACATAAATTAATGGAGGATGGGTTGGCAACAAAAGCTGCTAGTTTCCTAGTTGACTAGCTTTACCTTATCCATAGAAAAGTAGGATAAACCAGAAAAAGAAGAATAAAGTAGAATTTGCTGTAAAGTGCAGTTACCAATTTTGGATAGCCATAAAGTGGTCAAGATCAACCCAGAATCAGAAATAAATCATTCCTAGGATATAGATGGCAAGTGTTGACTCTATGGTGCAAGTGGATGCCAACTATCTAAGCTAGAGGGTAGGAAATTAATCAAATAATGATTAATTATTTTATGAGTGGGTTTATTATATTCCAACAGTGCCTAGTTAGAGAACCAGGCCCTCCCGATGTCCTTCCCTACTTGTGTCATTAGTGTTCTACATGTCCTAGAGCATGATATGCATACAACTGTCCTACCCCATCTCATCTGTCACCATGTCCCATTCCTTCAATTTGACCGCACGATGGGTCCCAATACCAATGTTTTCTAGCTTTTTCTCCACCTTGTTACCTTGTCTTCTTACCTGGCTAAAGCTAGAAGCCAGACCCTCAGCTAAGACTCCTCCAAGCTTCACCAACTGACCCTCTAACCTCCACAACTTCACCACCATAACACTTTGAGTCATGTTATGAAGCCTTGTGTCCATTTGAATTACCACCTAGGAGTCCCCTTTGATGATTATAGGTGTCCAATGGTTCTCAATAACCATTCCAATTCCTTGTAGAAGGCCTTCTATCTCAACCACATTGTTGGTTTCCCAACCGAGGAACCCAAACCTGAAACCCACCATGTTTCCTCTATTATCCCGTATAATGTACCCATAACCTGTCAGTCCAGGATTTCCCTTCGAAGCTTCATCAAAGTTAAGGTTGAAAAATCCCTCAGGAGGAGGCTTCCAGTTCTCTGCACTTATCATTGTCCTAGCTGAGCTTTTCCTACTAATATCCTACTGCAAGGGTCCTGACAATACACATGCCCTTAGGATGTGTGCTTCCAATTCCGTAGTTTCCTAGTTCAAATTCTCCCAGGATTCCAACCTTATGGCCTCTTTCATTCTACTATTAATGGTGTCCCATATTCTACTTGCAGTCCGGGCTTTGCCTTAGAAGGTCCTTGGATTTCACTCCCACCAAACTTCCCAGAGCACGAAATGGGGGAAAATCTTCCATAGATTATTAAGAAGGGAGTTTTGAAAGCGGTTAATGGTACATTATGTTATCATACTGGCTGGGTTTTTCCTTACCCAATCAAATCTTCGAAAAATCTATGCACCTTGATACGATATGGAGGAAGTGAACTTACAAGCATCCAGGAGTTGGCTAGTGGTCTCTTCTTCAAGCTCACACATGAAACACTGGTAAGGTCCCATCATCCCTCTTTTCTTGAGGTTTTCACCTATTAATATTTAGTTTTTAAGCACAAGCAAACTGAATACTATGATCTTGGGGCTATTATGGGACCTCTTCCACAATGTTTCCCACTTTTGGTCTACAGTTTTGATGTTGGCATAAGTCATAATGTCATAGGATTCCTTCATTGTGAAGGATACTTTTTGGCTATATACCCATCTCATCTTATCATCCCCCGAATGCATTCTAATACACCTATTGTCAAGGGCTTCTTCCATCCTATCCACCTCCTCCCTAGGGATGAGGCGTTCCCACCATTCCCTTTCTTCCCATATTCGGAATTCCTGATCATCAAACTAGTTTCTCCATATGTTCTTGACTTGATAATTCCTTGGGTGACACTTTCCTCCAAGGTAATTGTTTCCTTGAATCCTTCCAAGCGAGGGTAATTGTTGCCTTGAATCCTTCTAAACCCAGGAAATTTGGACATTCCTTACTTCCCAGAAACTGTGATCCTGGACTAAAATCCTCCCCTTCCAAGTTGTTCTCCACATATGGGAACCAGGAATGTCTTTTGAGAACCTTATGAGATTGCTTCTATCCCATCCCTCGGTGTACTTGATGTGCCACATATCTACCCAACGTTCATGGTCATGAGAAACCCGTCTCCACCATAGCTTGGCTCCACTGGCCACACTTACATTTTTCAGGTCTCTGAGGGCTAAACCTCCTTGGTGCTTAGGGGTACATACCATTTCCCAGATCACAAGAGACCACTTCTGTTGTTCATTGCTACCACTCCATAGAAATTTTTGTTGCAAATTCCTGATCTCTTTCAAGATAGCTTTCAGGGAATCCAAAGTTGAAAAGAGATAAGTCAACATAGCCTGTAAGACTAATTTCATGAGAACCAATCTGCTAGCCAAATTAAGGGGCCTCAAGGTCCAATTCCTCGGCCTTTTTTTTCAAACGGTCCCGAGGTTTTGTCTAGGATCATTTTTTAGCCATTGATTTCAATAAAGGGGTTCCTAAGTATTTGGAAGGAAGGGAGCTCTCATGAAATCCCATAATATGACATATATTCCATCTTGAGATCCTGGGAGTATTAAAGAATAATTCTTGGGATTTCTGAGCATTGGTTTCCAGCCTTGATGCTTTACCGAAATCGGGCAAACATTTTTTAAACTTCCTGGCTTCTTGGACGGATGGGTAACCCATTAACATTGTGTCATCCACAAACTGCTGGTGGGTTTTTTTATCCCCCCTTAGGTGAAATATGAGCCCTCTGATATCATTGTTGTCCCTTAAGGCTGCTAATGATATTCCCAAACCTTCTTCCATAAGGATGAAGAGAAAAGGGGACAAGGGGTCTCCCTACCTTATACCTTTTGAGGGATTAATAATTCATGAAGGGACTCCATTGAATAGGATTGAGAAGAAGTATGAGGCCACTAATCTCATAATCCATTCAATCCAATTTGTCCTAAACCCAAAATCCTTCAGCATACTTCGAATGAAATGCTAATTAATTTTATCATAGGCTTTAGCTATGTCTAATTTTACCATCATACCGGGGATTTTCCTTACTTTTATGGAATGGACCATTTTGTGGGGCAAAATAATACCATCTATAATATTCCTTTCTTCCACAAACCCCAATTGTTCAGGAGAGATTAAATCTGGGAGGATGGGTTTTAGATGGTTAGCTATTACCTCAGTTATGATTTTGTAAATAACGTTGCAAAGGCTTATGGGCTTGAATTTTTCCATAGAATCAACCCTGTCACACTTCAGAATGAGAGTAAGGAAGGTTGCATTGAAGGCTGGTAGAATCCTTCTAGAGAACCTAGATTTTTCCACTATCCTCCACACTTCCATTTGATGAGATCCCATAAATGGTGAAAGAAGTTCATCGTGAAACCATCTGGGCCTAGGGATTTTCCTTCTTTTATCTGGAACACCGCTTCCTACAGCTCTATGAGGGATATAGATTTCATCATAAGATCATTTTAATCGTGAGTAATAAAAGATGGGATGAGCCTTTTTATTTGGTCTATGTATCCTCTCCTGTCCTACTGTGGCTCAGACAGTATCTTAATGAAGTAGTGGTTTAAAGTGGTCTCTATTTCCTCCCTGGTTTCCACTCGTTCTCATTTGGCATTTTTGATGGAAAATATTTTGTTTGCATCCTCTATTGAATGACCGAACGCTGGAAGAATTTTGTATTTTTCTCCCCCTCTGTTAAACATTGGTTCCTATATTTTTTTCACCACGGGATTTCCTCTTGTTTTTCTCTCTCCTCTAATCTGGAGTAGAAGCTACGCTCTTCAATTATCAGTTCGCTGGTATACCCTTCATTTGTTCCTAGATATTGGACCTCCTGCAGGCAGGTTTCCAGGATATTTTTATCAGTAAATATATTGCCAAATTCATCCTTGTTCCATTTTTTATCCTTGCTTTCAGACCTTTTAACTTCTGTTGGAAGTTGTACATAATTTTTCCAGCTCCCTCACTCAGCTCTTCCCACCAAATCCTGATATTCTCTTCAAATTCTACATGCTCATTAATCCATGAACCTGAAGGGATTTTTGAACTGTGAACCCAAACCACTCCACATTAATTCAATTGGCCAATGATCCAATCATATTCCCGGGAGTGTTTCTGAATAAATTTCGCTCCCTAGATAAAAAAATGGATTCAGAAACAAAAAAATATTTCAAGTCTGGATGCATTGTGTCTACCCCTTGTCCTTTTGTTGTCCCATGTGAATCATCTCTCTTTAGGAATGATGTCTACGAGTCCTAGTTATTCAATCGTTACTCAAAAGGTCTCACATTCATCCTCAAGCCTACATCGCCCACCCTTCTTCTCCTCCAAATAGGTAATGAGGTTGAAGTCACCTCCTATAACCTAGTGATCATTTTTCATCCTATCCTAGAGTTTTCGAAGAGACTTGATGAACTCCCTCTTCTCTCCAGTAGTATGAAGACCGTATACATTTGTAACCACTCCAATAGAAAACCCTACAACCTTGAATTTTGTGGAGAGAAATCATCGGTTACCTTGGAACCCTCCTATACTTACCCTAGTGGGATCCTATAGGATTCCCAGGCCTCCCACGAAGCCTCTTGCATCTATTCCTACCCCTTCACTACCCTTCTATATTTTCTTACCAATATCCTAGATCTGAGTTGTCACTGGGAACTTAGTCTCTTGTAAGAAGATAATGACCATATTTGTTCTCTTGATCTTCTTTTTCAAGATCCTTACTTTCCATGGGATATTTAGGCCCCTAATATTCCATGAGAAGATCTTCATTAGGGAACTTACAGACCTAGGGAAGTCTTAATGGTAGGGTATTTTCCTGACTCTACCAAATTCCTACCCGCATCTTCTACTCTTTGTTTGTTCGATTTCCTTCCCGTCCTCTTGGTTGGTTCTTCAAACTTTCGTTTAATATCCTTGTGGGATCTTGCATTAATCCCTAGTTGGGTTAAGGCCCAAACTTTAAGGATGGATTATTTTAAAATAATCACTTGTTCCTATCGGACGTAACCTTTCCCTATATCCACATAGGCCTATTCAATCCCCTCCAGATCCAGATCTCCTATGCCCATATCCTCTACTTCCTCACTTGTTTCCATCTCTCCCACTTCTTGTTGCTTCTATTCCATGTTATATTCCTCCATTTGAGAGGTCAGTTCCCTTTTTCCAAGGAGGTAGAGACTCCCTTTATGCCCGTCGGTTGTTTTTCCAAGGTTTCCTTTGAGATATCCTCCAAAACCTTGAATTTATTTGATGCTGACACCTTCTTGTTCACCTCCTAGTTGTCATGTTTTCGTCCTCCTCTCTTCCTTGATGAATCCCTGGCGAAACCTTGATCCTTCTTTTCCTCCTCCTTCCCCTGAATTATCTTTGGACTTCTCGTGGGACAGTCCCTAAACAAATAACTGTATTCATGGCACCTTCGGCATCGAAATGGGAATTGTTCATAATCCAAGGTTTACACCTAGTCCTCATCCTCCCATGACATGCATATTGATTCTGGAAAATATTTGGTTAGATCCATGTAGACACAAATCCTAGTGTATATCGTATACCTCTAGATCCTAGTTTGTTCAAAAAATTTGATGAATTTCCCCAGATAGTTCCCTAATTCTTCCAATATTTATGGGTCCCAATATTCTCATAGTAGTGACTGTAATCTGATCCATACTGACACTACTTTCATATCTTCCTTTTCAGAGAAAAACTTTTCCTTCCAAGGTCTCAAGAATAGGTTATCCGAATAAAGGAAATACAACCCCCCATCCATAATTATGTTCTGATACTCCATATTAATAAAGGAAATAGTGAAGAAACACTTGGAACCTAATTGCAGATCATAGTGTCCCTTTGGTTTCCAGGTGGAATTGATCCACCAGACTAGGGATTTTTTCCAAGGTTACATCCCCACAAACTTCCCAATCAATGTGTGATATCGCATATACTGGATTCTTTCCCTGATATTCAAGGATCTGAATTGCATGGTCAAAATAAGGGCCTCTTTAGGCATGCACTGCCCTGGCTTCCGAACCATTGATTTTTTTGTCCGGGTCTGGGTATGATCTAGGTCTATCAAGATGTCCCTGATCTTCAACCCTACTGAATCATCTACCATGGAGGCTTGTGCGCCTCCCCCATTTCCTTATTCCATGCTTCTGTCAGTCCTTCCTCCTTCGTCAGTCCCCAACCAGTCATTCTGCCTCTGCTCCTCCCATTTTTCTCACCACAAGCGTTCCTTTCATCCCAAAAATTTTTGGTATGCTTATTTTCATATAATATTTATCATTTTTTTAATTGTGCTTTTTGTTTCTTGGGAAGATTGCTAAAATTCCAAAGGAAGAACAACATGGTATCTGAAATATGTCGATAGGGATGTGAAAAAAGGTGTACCATGAGATGGTCAAATAAATGAACATAGCCACATCGCAGGAGGATCCTTCCTAAGAACACAGTGCATCAAACATATGTAGTCATTATTTTATTTTTAATGTACATAGAGTTGAATTATTGCATGAAATACTATTTTTCAATTATTTTGTTGTAGCAGAAATAAAAATAAAATGACACCAAATTAACGCATAAGATGGGATGATAAGGAGAAAAATGGTTGACGACAAACTTTGAGAGTACTTTTGTGGTGTTCTTGAGATTTCATATTTGGTGTGATGTTTATATCTTAATTAATTTAAAATCATACTTTGATGTTTTCCAACATGTGCTAACATATAGTGAGGAGACATCCAATCAATTGATTAACATTGTATTAAGTAAGGCTTGTGACTTAGTGTTGGGATATCAAGGGTTAATTGAAAAATTCATAAGTAGTTATATTGTTTTATGTCCCTTATTTTATAATTAGTGGAACAATAAGAAAAAATTAATTATATATCTGCTTTGTCATGGCGTATGGAACTCACAGGAAATAAAGTATGGAGTGGAGCCAACAGAAGAGTTATTGACACACAACATGAAGAACAATGTTGAAAATATACATGAAGTTTATGATTCACTCGTTGAATTGGTACACTTTTTCATTTACTCAGTTATGTATATTATATTATATATAAATGTAGATATACTCATCACATTTTATTTTTATGTTTTTAGATGGATCATGAAAGTATGGAACTAAATGAATTCAACTAACTCAGGAACAATATCCCCTGAAGGTGATGAAGAGATGAGGCATGGAAGCAACTCGAGCGACTACAACAGTTTGAGCGATGAATGATTATCAATATATTTGAAGTTGTCTATTTTGGAATTTTTATCTATGAAAAAAACATTATGTTTACTATGGGCTTATCACCCCAATTTGATGATATTAAATAATCAATAATTGTAACACTGTCAAAATGACATTTTGATTATCGAGGAATTTTATGTTGTCTGATATTTTGGGATCTTATTTGTATATAATAAAATGGGTTTCTTCTTCTACTGGATTTTCTATTGTCACAAAATGTTCCATTATTAATTAAACGTATAAATGATTTACATTGTGACTATGAACAAATGTGTAATCAAAACGCTTATCGATCTAACCTAGCATGTTAACAAAAAATTACTATATGTACTATCATGTCCCCACCCCTCATCCCGATGATGGAGAGGATGTGACCAACACACTATTGCTTTCAAGCGGGCAATCTAGCCCCATGAAAGAATAAAAATAAAAACGAATGCATAAGACATGCAATTACATAAACAGATACATCGTAAATATAAATACATGGCAGAAGCAAAACTCATTCATTCAACACATTCAAACATTCATCATGTTCATATTAATTCATTAAATGTAATTGAAAGGATTAAGCATAAGAATACTTATCTCAAAAGAAGTTGGCCTGCAACTAGCTACATCGCTGCAATGTTCCACCCAACCATAGGCCAGTGTGATCATCAATATCTCAGCATCACTGCCACCCTCAAGATGGGCATGATTCCACAAGGCACTAGGGAACAACATGCTCACTCATAGCCAAAACCATACATCCACAGTCAATCCAACACACCGTTGGGTTTCACAGACTGTCCAGCCAAGCCAATAAGGAAATTGCGTTTCACAGGCTACTAAGGAAAAAACCCAACAACATAGGGTTTCCTTGGACTTACTCATCCAAGCCACACTTTGCATCAAACACACAGTCAACCAATTAATCAAACACAACCACACACAACTGTTGGGTATGAACAGAACGTTTCTGGGCAACCAAAACGAAATGGCTAAGGGGAAAACAACCCTACATGAACAATACGATTCCATAAAACGTTCAATGGTTTCGCTGAGGAAAAACGACATCTTCATTCCCTCATATTGTATATCTAAATTCATGAAAACGTCCATGGCACCACGAGAGAAAAAACAACCTCCCCAAACCCACGGATCATGAATCTCCTCCGGCCATTCACACAACAACAACAAAATGGATTTCCCATCTTGGGGAAAGTGAGGAAAATGCAGAAAATGACCCAAATCATGAGGGAGACAAAAAATGACCCCCAACAAACATTGAAACATGAATATCTCCTACATAGGCACTCAACATCACAAAATTGACTTCCCCAACCATGGAGAAACATGGGAAAACTGCAAAATCGTGAAGGGGAGAGCTCATCCCCCTTCCTCCTGCGTGAGAGATCCCACGTGAGTGAGGATGAGTGAGGAAATGAAAGGCATAGGTCCCTAATGGCTTGGAAATGCCTTCCCAAGATTTTAATTACCCCACAAGTCAAAAACACACTTTTAAAAATGGGTTGCTTCCCAAATTCAAATTTGACCTCCATACCTTTCCCATCCCAAGGCAATAGCTTCCTTTACCAATTTAGATGACTAGGCATAAAAGAAAAAAGGGTAGTTGACCATTTTATGGGTTTTTCCCCTTAAACATTGGCTTATCCCCATTGGCTCAAGGGTTTGATTATTCCCCCCTATTCCTTGGGAAATCATGCCCCCATCTCTTCAATGTTGCGGTGCATAGCTATTTGTGGTATTTTTATTAGTTTTCATTTTACATGATGTATCAAACATATTGTGCCTGGCTAGCACATAAATGATCGGCATCAATTTTAATTGCCGAAACATAAAATACTAAATCCATGGTGGGGCCTTTTCCTTGAGCTCCACACCATGACTTATTAACACTTTTTACATCATATGCAATTCAATACCATGGGGTCAAAATCGGGGTGTTACATGTACACACCTTTAATTTGTAAGGAAAATCACAATGAGCATTATGGTCTTCAAGTGTGTTGGAGCAACTGGTTCATCCCATATCTATGCTAGAATATTGTGAACATATGAAATAATATCATAACACAATATAAAATATGGAAAGCATTACTAGTCTATCCTTCTATCTACCAAGCAACATAAAGCATGAAATAAAATTGGAGAAAAGAGAACACTGATATACGTGGTTCACCTAATATGGGATACATCCACGGGAAGGGTTGCATATTCCATTATTATGAAAATAGATCTCCAAGATTACATGACATCCTCACATATGCATCACATCAATCTCCATCACCCAATCATGTCACAATCATGTGTGTACAAATGACATACACAACATGTGATGTGTGATGAACGACAATCAACACATACCCAAAAGGGTCTCCTTCACCTCTCTTATATACCAAGAGATTTGGATTACAATACATCCCATAACACATATGGGATAAATGAATTTCCACCTCTTTATATAGAGAATGGTTTGAAAGGTTTACAATGATGCATGTGGGATAACTCCATTTTATAATATTAGAGTTATTTTATGCCTCTAAATGATATTTTACCAATATACCACATAAACCATCATTACATATTCTAACACTCCCCCTTAATGATGAATGAGAGAAAGAATACAAATGGAAGGAAGGAGAAAACACACCAACATCCCCCTTGATGACAACTTCTAGAATGCTCCATATGATGCGAATAAAAAACACACTTTGCCTCATGGACTTGATGAAGACAACATCCACTTCTCATGAAACTGCATCTGAAACAAGTTGTATGATGAATGTTTGCATAACACAACAATGTATGGCCAATACAACAGAACATGTGGATGCAAAATCATCACAACTTGTAACTCAACTGATAGCTGAAAGAACTCTGCAATATACCGTATGACAAAGATAAGAACCCTAGATCCATACATCGAAACAGTCTTCAAAGAGTTAATCATATATGTGCAAGACCATATAAATTTTGAGCAAAATATTATCAAGAAAAAAATACATGATGTGAGATAATAAACATGAGTGAGCATAATAGATACCAATATAGAATAATGAGCCAATATATCACTTAAATATATGAAAACATATAGTAATCAAGAAACTAATCTTAATAACATGTTCATTTCTTGTTAACACCATGTTAATATGCAAGAGATGAATGCCCTAAAATGTCAATGCTTCCATATAGGAACGTTAGAGACTAGGTCAATGCTTTCATATAGGAATGTTAGAGACAAGTAGGAACAAGAAAACCTATGCAATCATAAGAATATGAATATCAATGCAACAAGAACAAGGTTCCCATGACAAGTATTTCAAGATTATAAGATTGTTCAAAGCCATATAAACATTGAGTAAAAGATGATCGAAATAAACATGACATGATATAAATGAAAATAGATCAAAATGTTTAACATGATCAACATATAACAAATTATGATGAACCCATGATATCACATAGATATATAATGATCATAAAGAAATTGCTTATAAAAACTATGAAATTGATTTTACACAAATGTTAGAAATAACATATAAATAAAGAAAATAATGATCACAAGATAACACATATAGAATCATCATTATCATTATTAGAAGAGCAAGACCATGTTAGAAAATTCAGCAAAAAAACTTGATCAAATAAAACAATGATATCACTTATAGATATGAAAATATAGCCATCAAACAACTAAGTCCTAAGCATAGGTTCATTTCTTGATGTCACCATGACCATACTAGAGATCCATTCCCTTGAAAATGTCAAAACATCTTCCACACAAAGAAGGTTATATGATAAGACAACCATTGTAAACATGATGAATAAGAACATAAACCCTAATGTAAAGAGATCAAGAAGCTCATGACAAGAATTTCAAGATAAGAGATGAATAAAAAATTGAATTTTCTCACCAAAACCAAAGCCCAACAATTGCTAAAAATGGATCTGTCACTCTGTAATAGAAAAACGAAAGCAAAAAAAATAGAAAATTTAAAATGAATATAACCCGGTCAATATTTCCTAGAATTTTTAATATAACATGTTTTCGGAGCTAGAGAAGTCAATATGCATGCACCAATGTAAACAAAACATAAATATGGGCACTCAATCAAAAGATAATCGCTCCGCAATATTTATGTTTATATGGAAAATTTCTGAAAAAAATAACTGATTTTAAATCAGCGATATCTTTGCTTTCCGAACACTAAATCAAACGATGTTTTTTAGAAATTGAGTATTTTTGCGAGAGGAACTCAGACTTGCAATTTATTTCTTAAAAAACTACACAAAAAGTGTTATAAAAAGATATGAAAGTCAACACCCAATTTTACAATAAACACTTCTCCACAACGGTTAGGGTTTGAAAGAAAAAAAAATCAAATATGTAGAATAAATCCCAGATATAAAAAAATACCACATGGGTATTATAGATTGGGTCGCAAAACCACCAAAAAAATGAAAAACCCAAGTAAAATCATGAACATATGTTGCATGAAAATAAAAAATAAAAAAATTACCGAAGAAGGTAGAGCATAGCAACCTGCTCTGATACCATGTTAGAATATTGTGAACATATGAAATAATATCATAACACAATATAAAATATGGAAAGCATTACTAGTCTATCCTTCTATCTACCGAGCAACATAAAGCATGAAATAAAATTGGAGAAAAGAGAACAACAAGAGAACACCGATATACATGGTTCACCCAATATGGGCTACGTCCACAGCAAGGGTTGCATCTTCCATTATTCTAAAAATAGATCTCCAAGATTACATGGAATCCTCACATACGCATCACATCAAGCTCCATCACCCAATCATGTCACAATCATGTGTGTACAAATGACATACACAACATGTGATGTGTGATGAACTACAATAAACACATACCTAAAAGGGTCTCCTTCACCTCTCTTATGTACCAAGAGATTTGGATTACAATACATCCCATAACACATCTGGGATAAATGAATTTCCACCTCTTTATATAGAGAATGGTTTGAAAGGATATAATTACAATGATGCATGTGGGATAACTCTATTTTATAATATTAGAGTTATTTTATGCCTATAAATGATATTTTACCAATATACCACATAAACCATCATTGCATATTCTAACACTCTAGATCCTCTGGAGACAAAATTCAATGTAATTTTGTCAATAGTTGGTACCTGAAACTCTTACAACTGTAAGAAAATCTACCAGGGTAAGTAGACTCCCTGAATGATTCTCTCCTTCACTGTATTATTTATTGATGGCTGATTCTGGTGAACCAGAATGTTATGAAGAAGCAATGCAGGTAGAAACTAGAAATAAGTGGGAGCAAGGCATGAATGAGGAGATGGACTCATTGGTAAGAAACCGAACTTTGGATCTGGTTAAGTTGCCTGCAGAAAAAAGGGCATTGAAGAATAAATGGGTTTATAGGTTGAAGGAAGAATATGGAGGCAAGAAGCGGTACAAGGCTAGACTTGTTGTAAAGGAGTTTGCACAAAAGAAAGGTATAGACTTTGATGAAACATTTTCTCCTGTTGTTAAAATGATTTCAATTAGAACTATTTTAAGTCTAGTGGCAGTAGAAAATTTGCATCTTGAACAATTAGATGTAAAAACAACCTTTCTCCATGGGGATTTGGAGGAAGAGATTTATATGCAGCAGCCACAAGGGTATGAGGCCAAAGGGAAGGAGAATTTGGTTTGCAGGTTGAAGAAGAGCTTGTATGGCCTGAAGCAAGCTCTAAGACAATGGTATTTAAAATTTGATAAGATTATGATAAAACAAGGTTATGATAGAGGTCATTCTGATCACTGTGTTTATTTCAAGAGGCTAGATAATGGAAGATACATTATCTTGTTATTATACATGTGGATGACATGCTGGTTGCTGGGTCTAACATGTAGGATATAAATGTGCTCAAAATAAAGCTATCTAAATCATTTGCGATGAAGGTTTGGGTGTTGCAAATAAAATCCTTGGTATGAGAATAACAAGAGACAGGAAAAATCACAAATTGATGGTGTCTCAAGGTGAGTACATAGAAAAGGTGTTGCAGAGGTTTAGAATGCAAAATGTAAAACCAATTTGTACACCTTTAGCTAGCCATTTCAAACTAAGTAAGGAGATGTGTCCAGAGACATAGGAAGAGATAGATTACATGTCCAAGATTCCCTATTCATCAATGGTTGGAAGATTGTTGTATGCCATGGTGTGCACAAGACAAGATATTGCACATGCAGTGGGAGTTGTGAGCAGGTATATGAATAATCTCGGTAAAGAACATTTGAAGGCAATACAATGGATTCTTAGGCATTTTAGAGGTACCACTTCTCATGCATTATGTTTTGAAGGTTCAGATACTATTCTACAGGGATATGTTGATGCAAATATGGCTGGTGATAAAGACAGCAGGAGGAGCACCACAGGGTATGTGTTTACTGTGGGTGGAACAACACTAAATTGGATTTAAAAATTGCAACAGGTTGTTGCACTTTCAACAACAGAAGCAGAGTATGTTGCTACTACAGAGGCTAGTAAGTAGATGATTTGGTTGTAGAGGCTCATGGAGGAATTGGGTGAGAAGCAGGAGAATAGCAGGCTGTACAGTGACAACTAGAGTTCTATTCATCTTGCAAAGAACTCACCCTTTCTTGAATACTAAACATATACAACTCAAGTACCATTTCATAAGATCTGTTCTAGATGAAGAACTGTTAAAACTAGAAAAGATACATACTAGCCAAAATCTTGCAGACATGTTGACAAAGGGAGTAACCAGAGAGAAACCAAGTTCCTGTTTGGTTTCTGTTGGCCTTCAAGCATGAAGGTGAAAATAAGAAATTTGCCAATTCCAAGGTCCAGAGCATAGTCTAGCAAGTGCAGTAGAGGTGGAGTTACTGTGATCAGTATCCAAGTGGGAGATTGTTGGTTGCGGAGCCTAATCTTCCAGATCCAGAGATATTATTTAGTTGTGTTTGTTCCCCAGGTGTAGTGTACACTCGTTCCCCCAACTAGAAATTTTTTTGGGATGTTTGTTGGCCAACAGTTTTGTGGACCCATGGTATTGGGTTAACCGTAGTATTTTCCCATGGTATTTCCCCTATAAAAGAAAAGCATTGTAATACGGTTGTGTATGGTATTGTAAACAATCTTTGTGATTATGTGAGAGATACTGTGAGAGCGTGAAGAGGAAGTCCAATGGTATTACTATAGGTTGTATCCATTCATCTTTCTGGACGGTAATAAAAGGACTGGCAATTTTTGTGTGGATGCAGCCCATCGTTTGGGTGAACCACGTTATATCTGTGTCTCTCTGTAATGTGTTTAATGTGTTTTGCATCTTGTTTAATGATTTAACTATATATCTGTTATTGCTCCGCGGTCCTGTTTTCTAACAATTATCCCCTTGGGTACCCTATATTAACCTCTCTCGGTACATAACAATGAAAGTGGCAAAGTAAAATTATTGGGTATAATTATATTTGTTGTTTTCTATTAATATAAATATCTCTCTTCTCACCACTCCCTCCCCTCACCCTTCAAACTTCTTGTTAATTTTTTGATGGTTTTTCATTTGAATTCCGGTTTCATGGATGTACTAGTTTCCAAGTAGACTAGTTAAGACTAACACATGACTAAATTAATTATATTAATGATTTTTTTTGTACAACTAAAAGGACTTGAAAAATTATTTCATATTTCTTCGTGTTCATGTTTCCAAGTGATTATTCAAAGTGGCAAAGGTTTATTGGATTTTTTCATGTAGAATTTTTTAAATTCATCCTTATACTGACATGTATTTATGTTTTCTAATTTATAGTTATTTTTTAATATAACTTGTTGATCTTGGGTAATTAGATTGGTATCTTTAATCGTCTCTAATAGTGGTTTACCCTAATCCATTGAGGCTTATTCCCATTAACACTGGGTTATGGATATTGAGAAAGATTTCCTCTTTTAATCTTGTCGCATTTGACAATATTGAAGGCTATTTGGATTAGGTGAAGGAGATGCAATTAAGTTTGGGTGAATGTAGAAATGTTTTTATGACTACAGGCTTCTAGGTTATAGAGCTAATCCCAATGAATATGAAGACAATCTATGATGTCTTATGTCTAACATTCTATGCCAAGTGGACTGCCATAAAATAAGATGGTGAGGATTACAACTTTGATTTTTTCCATGGTTTGCTAACCAAGGCATAAGAAAAATTTACTTAATAGAGGTAAACTTATTGAGAGAAATTTTGGATCAAAAGTGAGACACATAAAAGAAAAATTAAAAACTAAAAATCTATTTAATTTCAACAAAACCATGATTTGAGATGATGATATCAACCCTATAGGTTGATAAAAATAAAAATAAAAACTAAAAAACCTCAAAGCAATATCTCACCTTCTAATTGAATAATAGTCAACATAGTTTTTTTTTTTGTAAATAAAAGATGTATTACTGCTTAAAAACTGGTTACAGAGTATCCACAAAAACTGCAGGCCCTAGACGACCCACACTAGAATCTACCCTTCCCAATTACATTCATATTTCTAGAGATTCCCCATCCCAAAAACTGGGAGAGTTCCCACTGTGGAGATCTCGATCCCTGACATACATACATCAACTAACTTCCTACTTGCTGAAAGCATAAAAGTAAACCGTCTAAAACAACCTACAGGATGACTTTGCAACCACCCTGACATAAACATAACTAAAAATAACACACACCAGGCCTCAAGGGAGCAGCGAGGATTTTGGATAAGGACCACTAGACTGGCAGCGACCACCCAAACGTAGAACTGTCTCAACCCTTTGCTCCATTGGAGTAGAGCAGATGTTCCTCCCACTAGCATGCCGACCGGACCCCCCCACCGAGAGCTGCTCCATCCCTAGATAGTATAAATAAATACCCAAGCATGACGCTATCTGTTCCACCTTCCGATGCATGAGGCGACAATCCATGCTGAGAGCTTCAACCTTGCTATAGATATCCCAACACTCTTTGTTATGCTCCTTCCATGCCTTTGCAGGCTCCTCATCACCCTCCTTCTTAGCTAGCTTCTCTGTCATCTTCTCCTCCATTTTGATCGCTACACTAAGGTTTGCTTAGGTAACCAGATTCATAAGGACCCAGTAGATCATCACCAGTTGATCATGGGTTGACGCGCGACCCACTTTGGAGCCCGGATCAGAGATCCAACCGTCCACCTCCTCGCGGACCTCCTCAATCAGCATAGCCTTCACTTGATCCCAAAGAGATTTTTCCACATTCTCCATTGCAATTCTGGATATGAGCGGAATTTGGTTTTTAAAAGCCTCCACCGCGACCTAAGCCTGCAGTTGGGCCCTAGTCGCCACTCTCTTCCCCTTCCAACTACAGTCGTTTCCTTTACCCTGGCTACCAGCCAAGCCCACACTACCCCCTGTTTTCCCTAGACCACCATGAGGCAGGGCCATATTACCCTACTCAGCTTTTCTCCCCTCACTAACAGTCGATTCTTCTCCTATCCTTAACTCCCCCTCTAACCTTAGAAGTTTGACTCGAGCTCTCCTCTGAACACATGTAGATGCATCTGCCACCTTCGTTGAATAAATAACCAATCCTCCCATGAATGAGTTAACGGTTCCCTCTCGGGAAATGATGGCCCAAATCCATCCACCTTCTGTCCTTGTACCTCACACGGGATTCATTTGTCAAAGTCTTCATCATAACTAGATCACCTGTCCAAGTGGATTCTGTGCTTTTGTTCCTCTCAAGACCTCCTTTGTACCTTCTCTTAATGGAATGAGGATACGCTCAGATTGTCATGATTTGAGGCCACCTGTGAAGCACGCGTTAATGGAGACGACACATGGGAGGACCTTGTGGCCTCCTATCCCAGCCACGTTCCTCGCTCGTACTCCCTGACATCTTCCTCCTGTCACCCCCATCATGAGCAGCGAGTTAATGATAGCTGGGCAGTGATTGCTCTTCCTCGAATTCATTAAGCCATCCCCTCCAACTGGCATTGACGTCAGTGACCCTGACGTTAGCCATTAAGTCCACTACCCGATTAGATTCTCTCCTGATGTGGTGAAAGGATAGCGTCGGATACGTCACAATCATCGATCGAAGGTCCTCCAACCTCCCCGCAAGGCACCAGCTAGATGCCACCTTCTCTGTTGATTTTCCATTAGCCAACTGTTGTGCCATTTGGATGAGGATCCGGGAATCACCTTGGACTATCATCGGCAACCATCCATTCCCGATAGTAATTCGGATACCCTGTATCATCCCTTCCAGCTCAGCTAAATTGTTGGTATCGGTCCCTAGATTTCCATAGAAGACCTATAAAATTTCTCCATTACAGTTTCGACAAACCCTGCCATATCCCGCCTCCCCTAGATTACCTTTGGCTACTCCATCAAAGTTTACCTTAAACACCCGATTCGGAGGGGGGGACCACGATATCGGTCTCTCCACTCTGCAAACTGTGGTTTTTTGGTGGAGTTCACTAGTGACTCCCTTATCCATACCCCATGCCTTTGCTATTATTTTTTCCAGCCCTACGAATTCTCTATCTTCATCACTCCACTGCATGCTGCGAACTGTCTCCATCAAGTTGGAAGTTATAGTTTTCCAGGCTTCCTCTTGAGACTGCCCTTTTCCCTTAAAAATTTTGTTGTTTCACTCTTTCCAGAGCACCCAGATGACTGTGTCTGGGAAGGCTTTCCATAGAAAGCATAAGAAATTGTTTTTGAAGGCCTTGGGGTGCCAGTCTTGTAAGGATTGAGTCGGATTCCCTCTGCATCTATTACTTCTCCTAAAGGATTGCACGCCTTTGTCCCACAAACCAAAAGAAAAAGGACACGCATCCCGAAGATGGCCCATACTCTCCTCCTAGTTAGCACACAGGACACACCGAGATGGCCCCTGGAGACCTCTATTCTTCATATTTTACCCAGTAATTATTCTACCTCTAACCACCAGCCAGCAAAAGATGGCCACCTTTAGCCAAGGGTTGGGGGTCCATACTTTCCCCCATATCTCATCTTCCTCCATCTATCCCCTTATTTTAATGTTGTAAGCCTCTTTTATGCTAAACATCCCCTTCTGAGAATATCCCCACCTGAGTCTGTGAACCCCATCTTTGATCTGGACATATCGTCCTTGTAACTCCTCCCCAAAGGCTCTGATGTTGGCTTCTAAAATTTGATTGGTTGGGGCAATCGGCACCGTCCACTTACGCCTATCATCCTAAGTATTTCCTTCCTAGTATTGATTCACCTTTTCTCAACCTTCTTCCAAGCACTTCATCCTGATATGCTTCCACTTCGGGTCATCCCCTAGCTTGGGGCGTTGGTTCCATGATTCGTCCCAAAATTTTTCCAAGATTCCATCCTAAATCTCTCAGAAACTATGCTCCTAGATCAGTCTTCAATCTTCCCTCGCCTTTTGCCAAATGTGGGATCCCTAGGGATCCCTGCTGAAATGGACCAACTGAGAGGAAGGCCATCCCATCGCATATTTGATGTGCCATACCTTGGCCCAAGGCTCTTGCTTATAATTGCACCATCGCCACCATATCTTGGCTCCCTGCACCTCCCCCATCACTTTGGGGTCTCGGAGACCAAGACCCCCATTCTTCTTAGGCATTCTCACCTTCTCCCAGCTAACTAGAGAAAAAATTTCTTTACTTTCTCTCCTGGCCCATAGGAAGTTTCATTGGAGGCTTCTAATTTCCTTTAGCACTGACTTTGGGGCTGACAGCACTGAGAGAAGATACATGGGCATGGCTTGAATGACAAATTTGACCATCACTAGCCTCCTAGGGAGGTTTAGTGGTTTGAGGGCCTAGCTCGCCACTCTAGCCTTTACCCTATCGATCAAATCCTACCAGGAAGCCTGCCTAATGATACTATGGCTCAATGGGACCCCTAGATATTTAGTTGGAAACCTTCCTTTCTGAAATCCCAAAATCCTTCCAATGTTCCTCTAGGTTATGAGTGGATAATTGAAGAAGAAAATCTGGGACTTCTCCGGATTAACCTCAAGCCCAGATGCCTTGGAAAAGGTCACTAGACTAGTTTTGAAGACTCTTTCCTCTTGTACTGAAGGGTGCCCCATCAACATCGTGTCATCCACAAACTGTTGGTGAGTTTGTTTATCCATATCCTTGTAAAAAGACAAACCTCTTATCCTCCCCTATCTTGCCTGAGCCTTTATGAGTCTGCTTAGCCCTTTCGCTGCCAAAATGAAGAGGAATGGGGAAAGGGGTCTCCTTGTCTGATCCCCTTGGAAGGAAAAAAAATCCTTGTCGAGGATCCATTCAAGAGGATTGAGAAGAAAGGAGAGGACACTAACCCCATGACCCACTCCACCCATTCCTGACAGAAACCATAAGATTGAAGCATCTTCTCCAAGTACTCCCAACTAAGCTTGTCATAGGCTTTGGTGATGTCTAGCTTGATGAGCATGCTTGGGATTCTAGTGCATTTGAGCAAGTGAATGGCTTCCTGGACCATAATAATACTATCCAGGATTTGCCACCCCTCCACAAGTCCCTATTGATCTGGGCTGATGATCCCCGTGAGGAGGGGTTTGAGTCTGTTTGCTATGACCTTAGAAATTATCTTGTAAATCACATTGCAGAGAGCTATGGGCCTAAACTTACCTGGAGCATATTCCCCTCACTCTTTGGGATTAGAGTGAGAAAATTTGCATTGAAATCTTTGAGCACTCCTCTACTAGTCCTGGATTCCTTGACTATGGCCCAAACCTCTTCTTTGATCATACTCCAGAAGTGATGGAAGAAATTGGAGGTGAACCCGTCAGGACCGGGAGCTTTCCCTTGAGCCATCTGTTGCATGACCTCCTCGACCTCCTATAGGATGATAGGCTTGATGAGGTTCTCATTGCCCTCCCTTGCTACTATTCTATGGATCAAGGATGTGATTCTGTCAATATCCTGGCCCCTCCCATTGTTGTCTTCTGTCATGATGTCCTTGAAGTGGTTGACTAGGATCTCCTCTACTTCAGCCCTGGTCCCCACTTAGGTCCCATTGGGAAGTTTAAGATTATAAATATTTGACCCCATCCCATTGCTAACCATAGCACTGTGGAAGAATTTGGTATTCTTATCCCCCTCCCTCAGCCATTTCACACGTGACTTCTGTTTCCAGAAGACTTCCTCCTGTCTCTCTCTGGCTTCCAACTGGGCACCAAGGTATTTCTCTTTTTCTTTCAATTCTAGGTCCCACCCAGAATCCATCCCTCTTTGTTGGATGGTAGTCAATTCCTGAACAATCCTTTTTTTGTCTGCAAATATGTTTCCAAAGTCTTCCTTGTTCCAGGTATGGATCTTGTCCTTTAGGGCCTTAAGCTTCTGTTGGAAGTTGTACATCCTTGTCCCCCCTAAGCCATCCATCTCCTGCCACCACTGCTTGACTAGACCTTTAAAGTCTTTATGTTCGAGCCAGAATTGCTCAAAGAGAAAAGGTTTTGGCAGCCGATCTGCCACCCCTTCCCAACTTAGACACATGGGCCAGTGGCTAGAGCCAGCTGTGGGGATCACAGTCGCCCTGATCTCTCCTACTCCCCTCACCATGTTTTCTGTCACTAGGAAACGATCTAATCTCGAGGCCACCAAGTGGTCGCCGCCCCTCCTATTGTTCCACATGAACCACCCATCCCCAGTTTCTAGATCCATGAGGGCACTGTTGGCTAGGATTTCCCCAAAGTCCTCCTGATATTTGTCCAGCACCCGTCTACCCCCCTTTTTTCCCTGGAGCGAGGTAATCAGGTTAAAGTCATCACATATTATCTAGTTTCCCTCTGCTTCCATTGCATAGAGCCATATTAGGTGGGGAACAAACGATTGCTTCTACAGGAAGGCACTCGGCCCGTATATGTTCACGATCGTCCCTCTGATTTTTGCACCCAAGATTTGGAAGTCGACCACCAGGGAGAAATGAACCGCTCGCCATCCCAGGAGGTCCACCTCTCTAGATTTCCATAAGATAGCCATCCCCCCTTTCATGCCATCCGCATTTAAATCCATGACCTTGCTGCCTTTCCATATCTTTTGCTCGATCTTCTGCATTGTCTCAAAACTACACTAGGTTTCTTGCAAAAAGAGAATGTCTGGTTTTTCTTGCCTAATATTCCTTGCTAGGGTTCTAATATTCCTTGGGTGATTACACTCCCTGATATTCTAGGTAACTATCTTCATAGGGAAACCTTATTTACTTTAGAGAAGGCCTCCTTGATCGTGGGGTGTTGGCTTGATTCAATTAGCTTGACTTCGATTTCTGCTATCCTCTGCTTGTTCAATTTCCTCCCCCTCTTCTGATCTTCTTCCGGTGTTTTCCTCTTGCTGCCCTTCTGCCCCTCTGCACTTATCGCCATATCCTTGTGTGCTTTAGATTGAATAATTGCTTGTTGTAATAATTTGATCTGCTCTCTGGGAACATAGTTCGAGCCTGCTTTCTTACATTCTGCTTCCAGGGCATCCAGATCCAGATCCCCGAGGTCCATATCCTCAGCTTCGTTCGCTTCCATGGTGTCAAGCCGTCTATCACTATTACTTGCACCGATGGCCTCCTGAATCTCAGTCTCCTAAGTTTTGGCTGTCACTTCCCCCTTGTTCACCTGTTCTTCTGCCACTTCCTCCAAGACCTGGAAGGGGTTTGAAGATCCCCCTTGTTTTCCAGATCCTTCCTTGTGTGCCTTCTTCCCTCCATTGCTCCAGCCCCTCCTCCTATTTTTTATTAGAGTGAAACCCTCACTTGTTGGGATCTCCTTCTGATTCGGAGCAGTCTTCTCCAGATCCCCCCTGGGGCAGTTCCTCCCAAAATGGCCATATTCATGGCAGATCCTACACCGGAAGGGAAACAGCTCATAGTCGATTTGTTGGACCCATTCCTTGTCGTCCTAGTTCAGGATGATTGCTTCAAGGATGTCCTTCGAGAGATCCATATACATACAGATCTGGGAAAATGTTGTATACCTCTAGAGCCGGGTTTCCTCGGTCACTTTCACAAATTCCCTAATAGAATTCCCAATATCACGAAGAATTTCCATATCCCAGTATTCCCCAGGAATCCCAACCAGGCGGATCCACACCGGGGCTACTGTCATATCCTCTGAATCAGGGTTGAACCGCTCCTTCCATGGTCGGAGGTAGAGCCCCGCAAAGAAGAAAAAATACGGCCCTCCCTTCAAGATCCTGTCATGATCTTCCTAATTGAAGAAGATGATGGTGAAAACACCCTTTGCTCCCAACTGCAGATCATAATGACCCTTTGGGCTCCAAGTACTCTGAATACAGTGAACTAGATCTTTCTCCCTGGGCTAGATCCCCACAAATTTCCCAATTAAGGCCTTCTCCTTCCACATCTCTATTTTCTCCTGGATTGATTCTGAACGGATCTAGATTGCTGGGATCGATTGAGCCCTCGGAAGGAATCCTCCCACACCATATCTCTGCCCTTCACTTATCCCCTCCTTGCTCCCACTGCTCCCTAACGCCCCACGGCTTCGCGCTGAAGCCGCCGCCATGCCTAAAGGGGGGGGGTCGCAGTCCCCACCCCGCCTGGGCCAACCGTGGAGCACTACGGCCCTCCTGCACACCCTACTTTGTCAGCAACAAAACCCGCTCAGGCTCCTTCGTCTCTCACCTTTCTCCTCTAGTATGTTAATAGGTGTTACTGGATAGCTGAAATTTCATTGCCCAAATTCCAATTGAAGTCGAATAATAGTCAACATAGTTAAAAACTATTCAAACCCTTAATTAACTATTCAATAAAAACAAATATTACAATAAGATTAGATTGATTCTTTGTAAATCTTTAAATACTATACTATTTAAATCATTTTAAAATATAAAACTTATAATGTTTATTAACTTTTTATTTTATTTAGTCATCATTCTATTTTATTTAATGTTAAAATAAGTGAGTTTATTTCTTCCCTAATGAAGTTTTTTTAAATTAAATTTATCTTTATTATACCTGCCTCAGGCAGGTATATTGTAATCGATCACCTTTTGACTTTGGTTGACTTTGCTATTAGTAGGTTTTTTTTGAGGCAGCTATAAAACATTAAAACTTGTTTTGCAAAGTGTGACTTAGGGGTTTGTAAAATATTTTTTTTTATTTTGTGAAAAAGCTATTTTTGTAAATAGCTGATTGGTGGATAGAAGATGATGTCAGCCTTGGGATTTGGTATCTGGATTTGAGTTGACATGTGGCAAGATGACGTCATAATAATAAAATTTAAAAAATCAAAATTATTTCCCATTGCCAAGTGGCACCATGGGAGCCAGCTGTTCTGGGTTCGCGTTTGCAGACTCGTTGGCCATCAAATGTGTGGTTCTGCTACAAGTGGACCACCTGCTCCTGCGCCACCAAGTCTACTCATGATTAGGACCTATGAATCGCGACCAGCGCTGCCGCCTTCGCTCGACGCCTCGAAGAACTTGAAGACATTTAGGCTACAACATTGTCAGAATTTGAAACGGTTGCCTGATTCTGTTGCACAGTTGCTATGTTTTTGAAAATTGTTGAAGAAACGGCTTTGGGATTTTCCATCTCAAGATATTCAAGAACGCAAGAGACGTGCTCAGAATTTATAAAGCTGGATACGGTCGAGAGAATGTCAAAAACTCAGTGAAAAGTTTCAGGTGTTGTAGAGAATCTGGGTGTTATACTCATATTTGAAAATCAGTGAAAAGTTTCAGGTGTTGTAGAGGTTGAATATTCCTGTTCAGAGTTTTATTTATATATAGATATGGAAGCATTCAGTTATCATGTTATTCAAGGCCTAAAAAGCAGATGGATGATGGTTGTAGCTTGCTTCCTTATTCTCTCATTTGCTGGATCGAATTATATTTTTGGTTTGTATTCACAAACTATCAAGATAAATCTGGGATATGATCAGGAGATGATCGATACATTGGCTTTCTTCAAGGACTTGGGTGCAAATGTAGGCATCATTGTCGGTCTCATCAATGAGTTCTGTCCACCATGGGTTGTTCTGACAATGGGTTCAGCTATGAACCTCACTGGACATCTCATGATTTGGCTCTTTGTGACGGGCAGAGTTGCAAAGCCTGCAGTGTGGCAGATGTACATGTATCAATGCATCGGAGGGAGCTCCATGACATTCGTGAATACTGGAACAATTGTCACTTGTGTCAAAAATTTTCCAAGAGGCAGAGGGCTCGTCATTGGGCTGCTTAAGGGATTTGTAGGTCTAAGTGGTGCTATTATCACTCAGATCTACAGGGCTGTCGGCAAGGATGAACAACCCAGCTTTCTCATAATCCTGGCTACTATTCTTCCCACTTCTGTAGTGCTCTTATTGATGCCTATCATTAGGCCTATGGAAGCTCCAAAAGAGAAGAACGAGACCAAGAAATTTTATATTTTTCTTGTCATGGCCCTGGGGCTAGCCGGCTTGCTTATGGTTTTTATTTTGCTGGAAAACTTGTTGGTTCTTCCACAGAGTGTGATTCAAATGTTTGCTGCAGTAACAATTCTGACAATCTTTTTGCCATTGTTGATAGTCATACGCTGAGAGCTTCAAAAGTCAGACAACGTTGTTCAAGGGGATCAGTTCAAAGTTGCATTCTCAGATTAGAGGAAGTCTAAGATTGAACTGGAAAGCTGCTGCGAGGATATCAACTCTGCCTCCATCAAGATATCAATACCTGTAACAGAAGGCAAATCTGCTGAGAGTAGCAACGAAGTGCTAGGAGCTGATAGTGAGAAGCAATTAAAAGGTAAATGGCCTCAAAGAGGTGAAGACCATATAATTGTTCAAGCACTAATGAGCTTAGACTTGTGGATACTTTTCTTGGCAACAACATGTGGATTGGGATCTACAATTACTGCAATCGACAACATGTGGATTGGGATCTACAATTACTGCAATCGACAACATGGAACAAATTGGAAAATCCTTGCGATACTCCTCTCTGAGTATAAGCACTTTTGTTTCACTTCTGAGTATCTAGAACTTCTTAGGCCGAGTCGGGGCAGGCTTCATCTCTGAAATACTTCTGCACAGGTATTCAATTCCTAGGCCCTTTTTGCTGAGCCTAGTCCTGTTAGTTTCATCTGTATGTCATCTACTTGTTGCTTCGGCACTCCCTGGATCCCTTTACATGGCCTCCATTCTGATCGGCATGTGCTTCGGTGCACAGTGGCCTCTCTTGTTTTCTATCATCTCCGAACTGTTTGGGCTTCGCCATTTTGCAATTCTGTACAATATCGGAGCAAGTGCTAGCCCTCTGGGGGCCTACTTGTTCTCTGTTAGGGTAGCAGGATACTTTTACGATAGGCAATCAAAGCTCCAAATGCCAGGAGCTGCATCAAATGATATGATGTGTGTTGGAAAGTCATGCTTTGAGCTAACATTTTTCATAATGGCATCAGTGAGCATCGTTGGTTCGGCTATTGCAGTCGTTCTGGTGTACAGAACCAGGCAATTCTACAAGCAAGACATATATGGAAAATTCAATACACGGGCCGTTGACTAGTAATGATCAAAAGCCTCATGTATGGATCAAGCAGGAAGAAGTAGATTAACTAATCTGTAGCATTAAAGTTATAAAAAATTAACTGTATTCGAAATTGAAACTCCATTTAAACTAACCATTTTATTTAAGTAAATTCCATCTATCCCAAATTGGCTTGTCTAAATTTTATGCAAGGCTGTAGAAAAAGGAAATTAGATCTTTAAATTTCTGAATTCTTTAAAATATAATCTATAAACTATGGTTCATTAATAATTTTATAACATATTCTTTGGTAACTATTTAAACCTTAGTTTTATACTCATATTTTAGAATTTTACTATTATTTATTAATATTCAATTTTATTGTAATATGTATAATAATGTTCTTACATTATGCTACCTTATGCTACCATGAATAAATATAAAATGAATGAAAAGAGTTACCATTATATATCATTTTACAAAGCTACTTTGATGTAGTAATTTACAAAAAATCTATAAAAAAAAATCCTCTCATAATGATTCATGAGTTTTTGTCTTTATTTTAAGAATGTTGTTTTAAGAAAAAATTTTGATTTTTTAGATTAAGGATGAACATCTTCTTATAATATCTTAATTTCTTCTTCTCTAATTCTTTAGAGCCACAATTTCTTAAATTTAGATATAATAATAAGTTTTATATTATCACTATTGTTTAAGTTGACCTATTTCTTAAGCATTAAATAATTGAAAAAATCTTCTTGTATGGCAACAATTATACAGTCAACAACATGTGAACTACCACTCACCGGTCAGAGAAAGCTCATGTGCATAAAACATATACGGTCAAAAAAAAGCTCATCGTTCATAAAGATATTTAATTTAATTTTTATTTATTTAATTTAAAATAATAATAAAAATTTTAATATAATACAAACAAACAAACAATATAAAATTTTTAATATTTAGTTATATAAATGATTAATTTCCTTTTTAAGGTCCGATAGACCAAATTTTGGTCTCGGGGGACGTTAACCACCATCATCATCATCATCAAATAAAAAACTAAAATGTATTAGATAATGAAGAATAGTAAAATTTTCATAATAGACTACAATCTCATCATGCAAGGCTAAGAATGCTAGAAATTGGGCACAATGGACTTAAGAAAATAGTATTTAAAACCAGATGAAAGACAAAATCCAATGTATAGCATATTTTTCTTTTAAAAATGTTTTTTTTTGTGTTAAGTTTCATGTTTTTTTCCCAACAAGTAGATATATGCATGTTATTTGATAACAATAGTTTATTTTGAACTATCTATAAATTATTCTTGGAAAATCCATTATTCAAAATATTTAACTAAAAAATATTTTTTTTCAATTTAAAATAATTAAATTTATTTTAAATTTAAATTATAAATTTATAATAAAATATAAATAAACTATTCTCACAACAATGATATTAATTTATAGTCTTATAAGCTATTATTTCTCATTTCCTATTTATGCTAGTCTATAAAGAAACTTGCATATTTTTATAACATAGGTCAAGAATATTACTAGAAGTATGTAAGGAAGCTTGAATATGCTTGTTTTATGCTACATTGCAATAACCTATATCGTATTTAAATGGACATTTTTTAATTCATTTTTGTTTTAATTTCTTTCAAATTGTAATTATATTTGTTTTAACATATATTTTTATAGCAAAATTATCCTATTGCTATATATTTTCAATCTCTTCTTAGGAGGCAGGTATTAAGCAACTTTGTTGCTTATTCCACTTGTTTATTTATCTATTTAGTATAATTGTTTTTAATATTTATTAATAAATTGACGAAGTAAAATTACCAAAGTTATAAAGAAAACACATTTATTTTAAATTAAATTGTCACTTTTTAATTGAATAGTAGTTTATTATGGTTAAACCAATCAAACGTTTAATTAATTATTCAATAAATAACAATAATTCAATAAATATTAATAAAATATATTAAACTTTTAATTAATTATCCAATAAATAATAATAAATTATATTAAAACAAGATTTGATAAATCTTTTATAAATTTGAAATACTAAAAACTATTTAATATTGAAATTATTTTAAAATATAGAATTATGACTAACGTTTTTATATTATTTAGTCATCATTTTTTTTATTTTAACATTAAATAAGTGAGTTATTTAAGTTTTTTTTAATTGAGATTTTTATTTATTTATTTTTCATTGTGGTGAGAGGTGCTTTAAAGTCTATAAGGGAGATCTTGTAACGTTATGTGAAAGATCTTGTAACTTTTGTCGATATTATGTTGTAACTTTTGTTACTAATAATAAAAAATAAAATTTTAATTATCGGCCAAAATAAATGTGGATCACAAAAACAACCTATTATGGTGGAGATGTTGTAATGTTCCTACCTAACAAAACAATAAAAAATAAAAAAATTAATTATCTGCCAAGAAAAATGTGGGTCAGAAAAAACAACACAATATGGGGGAGATGTTGTAATGTTTCTGCCTAACAAAATAATAATAAATAAAAATTGAATTATCCGCAAAAAAAAATGTTTCCCTTGTCCTAAACAACCCATGGTTTTAGGAGGGCCTTGCACATGGTTTTAAAACCATGTACGTGGGACATGTTGTAATGTTAGTTCTTAACAAAATAAAAAAATTATATGTCGGACATAAATAATATTAAATATTAATAATAAAAATATACCATAAATAATATTAAATATTAATAATAAAAATATTATATGTGGTCCTTAAATAAAAAGATGTGTTTTTGGTTTGAATCAAGTCAATAGATCCTTGAGTGCAATAGTTAATAAGAGGTATGCACTTTTAGATATTTGATCTTTCTAGGTGCTTGATAAAGCCTAGGATTTGGATTTACTGTGATTTAATATAAATGGTTTTACATTTTTTTAAATTCACCAAGTAAAATGACCAAAGTTATAGATAGGGGTTTGTTTTAATTTGTTTATAGTGTTTAAATGTTAAAATAAATTAAATTGTAATAAGTATTTATTTTAAAAAATTGGTTATTGAGTGTGAAGTTTAATTAAATAATTTTATTATTATTTAATAATTTATTGACATTTTTTGTTTTTTAATGTAAAAATCAGATTCGAAATAAATTAGTTATTGTGATTAAACTTAGGGCTATAGATTAACTATAATTCCAAAAATGATATATAAAAATGATAAGTTTTTTAGCCAATCATTTTCTTTTATTTAATGTGAAAATGAGTAAGAATTTTTAATTGACTTTTATTTACACACGAAAGGAAAATGAACAACGTTTTTGTAAACATTTATTTTAATTTATTATGCCTCGAAGGGGACATATATCGACGGTGAAGTTCTATTAATCTCACCGTACGACTCGATTTTTTTTTAAACTAAGTTTCTCCTATTGTTTTGGCAACCAACATGATCCGTACATATTGGAATTTTTTTATCGACCTAAGTGTTTTATAATGTTTTGCAGTCATACAAACTCATCGGGGTTTTTATCGACACTCGCATAGAATGCCATGCGTTAGGTATTCGTTATTAATTATGCTCGTGCTCTCAGAACTGTTTAATTTTTTTCAAAACCTATGTTTTATCTAATGTTTTGGCAGCATGTACATTGATTTGAAACATATTGGGGTGCCAATCGACACTTGGAATAGAGTGACATATTGTGTACTGGTTTATGTATTGGTTATTAGTCTTTGTCAAAGGCCAAGGTACTATTGTTTTTTATCAGCGTTGACTTCTTATTAATCTAAGTTTGACTTTTGCATGTTTGCTAGTTTATCTTAAAGTTTTGGACATGGCTTGTAAATTTATTAATGAATTATTCATTTACCTGCAATTCTATTGGCTGCTGGTTTGAGGAATTATTGTCGGGCCATTCCATTTTAGCCTAAGTTTGGATCCAATCTATTTCACATGTATATCTAGATCCATGGGATCCTCATTAATTTAGCATTAATTTTAGCATTGGTTTTTGTTCTGTCAACTCATCGCCTCATCTCATCACCGCCCTTCGCAACCTCCAATCATCATTGGTTTTTATTCTGGTATGTCAACTCACCGCCTCATCTCATCACCGCCCTCTGCAGTCTTTAGTCTGAAAGATTTCAGACTTATTATGTTTTGGCGACCTTTATTCCAAGGTAGTCAGCGTCAACTACATATTCCCCACACCTCCAGGCTCCAACGGTAAATTGTTCACAACAAATTCCCCATGCCTCCAACTGCAAATTGTTCACATTGCAAGCTGAAATTCAACTGCAAATTGTCCATAGCTCCAACTTAAATTGTTTTTCAACAACAGGTCGTGCATAAAACAGAAATTGCCAACTACTTCAAGCATGTGTACCTTGTTCTAGATCAAGAGTGCGTAGATAAACTTGATTTCAAGCATCTGAGACTTGCTCCAGATCCAGATCAAGAGCTTGTGGATGGGGATAAAAAACCATATCCGAGAAGCACAGGTTAGAGAGCTATTATCAAGTTTAAGTTTGACAAAAGTTAGCATAATTTGATAGATTGATAAACTAATTGAATTTGCAAGAAAAGAAAGATATCCACCTGCAACAATTCGATGACCAGATGAAGACTTTTGCATTTCTAGTCAATTGTTGTAGGCTCTCTTAATGTTGTTGAACTTCCACAATCTAAATAGTTAAGTTATGTAGCACCTATGCTAAGCATATCGGTAGTTACATTCAAATATAAATGAAAACAAAGCATTATTTTTTTGTTCTAAGTATTCAAATGGTCACACTATATTACTTATTTCTTCCATTAACTATTGTTGATGTAGAAGCATGCAATAATCTTTTCTTGCACTAACACTGCTTCTGCTATCGCCACCGCCTTTTTGCTTCCCTACTCTTCATTTCATTGCCAAAACCTGTTCATGTAAACTCATATTTAGAATTTTACAATGCTCTAATTATGCGGCCTTCCTCCATATTTTTGCAGAAGCGGATGCTCAATCTCTTCCATCACATCTTCAATTCACCTCGGGGCATTCAGTTGATTAGAGCGATAATAGAAGAATTCTATATCGACAGTGTCCTCACTAAAACCTAAGTAGGCCTCTGATTTCTTGATAAAACGAATCTGAAATCCTCCATAGTAATCTAACCCACAAAAGGCCTTCAGGTTGAGGTACGGTCATCAACAATACTACGTTTCCCCACCCAACTTGCTAAACTAAAAGGTCATTATCCTAAACTATTTCTTATTTGAAGTTCCCATTGATCAAAACATATGGGGTGCAGTGGTCGGTCTATTTGTCTGAACTTTAGAGTCTTTATTTATTGCTTTCGTTTTAGTTTCGCTAAGGAGCTTGGAGGCAGGTCACGTTAGATATTATCCATCTCCCAGAAGGGCAAGTTCTTAGTGTGTTATAATTGGAATATAAACTATTCGTCACTATCGAGAAATATTATTCCTTCCCTCTCTATCTTGTTTATTCGCCGAGAGAATAAAGGGATTCAAAAGCAACTTCTCGTTCACTTTGGAATCCCAACCGTAGATGATATCATTTGCCTTCAAATGATTTGCATTAGCCAGGAATATGTTTTTTCTTTCGACCACAGTCCATCTTGGGTTTAGTTTGGCATCCAGAAAAGGATTGCATGTAGTTATTATAACCCACGACCGGATAGACTATGAACTTAAGCCCATCGTTCAGGAATTTGCCTCCTACTTGCATAGTCTGGTTTAGTTCGGTACTGGATATCTGGAAGAGCCAATAGGGAAGCATTGCATCCTCCATTTACATCAAATTAAAAGCCTCTTATGTCAAATAATTCCAAAAAAAAGAAAATAATCCTTCTAAGAGGTAGGTTAACATCTACAAAATAGGGCTATTTTTTTGTAGAGAAAACATATTTTTTGGAGAGAAAACATTGATGGACGGTAAACCCAAGTAGAATACATTTTCCATTTGGCATAAATTTATCATAGTGTATTTGGCATAGCCTTACTCTCATAACAAAATCAAAATCCTCATAATTAAATTTACTAAGTACATATTACCTATAGCTTAGAATTATCCATAGTACAAATTTATGTTTCAGTTTACTAAGTTTTTTTTGTTTCGATTAGATTACTTCCAATAGCTGGTAAAATTCATCTACAATGAAAACATTGTTTGAGATGCAATGATATCTCTAGAAAAAAAAATCATCTATAGTGAAAACATTGTTTGAGATGCAAAGATCAATCTAGAAAACAAATGAAATACCTGAGAAAGTTTAAAATTTAGAATTTTTAATGGACATTGTACATACAGATCTGCTTTTCAACCTGACAAATGCTATAGGAATGCCATCTGTCTTCATGGGATATTTTAAGCAAATTGCACTCATTATTTGTTTTCTGAAGTTTCATGTGACTTAAATAAATTTACAAAAGATAAATTATGGACAATCGGCTTACCAAAAGTGGAGATATAAAGATCCTTCCAGCAAACTTGAACCAATTCCCATAGCCGAGGAACCTTGAGGTCCTGTAAACATATTAGTTTCTAGATAATGTCGTCCATAAATCAATAATAATAAAACATCCATGGTTATGCATATTCCTTCTCTCCATCATATTTTTGTGTGAGTGTTACCAATTCTTTATGGTGATTTGTGTATGCCAAGCTTAAAAGACTTTTTGCATCCAGGAAGGAACTGTGTGATTGTTGTCCATATATCAGTCTTCGTACATGTTTCCACCTTTTAAGTATTTTTCAAAATATTCACAAAAACTATGCTAAAGAACAAAAAATTGCAATACATAACTCTGCCATATACATTTCAAAGCGGATGTTCTAGTTTGAACAAGTAATATGTTCTCCAGAATTCAATGTTAGTTGTACAGGAATTGGTTTTGGAATAGTGTTAATTCCACATGTTTTGTAGCATGGAAATTGGTGTCCATAAGGCAACAAGCTTGCCAGCTTTTTTCCGCTATGATGCTCAGAAAAAGCACCCAGCATTTGTTTCGAACTTTCAAAGTAGCATGCAGAGCGACTAACCACCACGTGTAACAAAATATAATCATGCAATAAAATTTTGAAATTCTCATCACCGTACAAATCTGTTTTTCTTATTTATTTAATTATGTCATGACATCACTTTATTAAAGATAATTTTATATACAACACATGCAAACAAATATATATTAATTATATTAATTATGTTGGTTGAAGGACCTCTTTTGGCGAGAAGCAGTTGTCCTTCAATAAAGAAGAGTTGTTACCAGCGAGAACCACTGTCTTGGAATAAACATAAGCATGACAAACTTGACATTATTTGAGCTCATTATATATATATTTTTCCATGTTGGACAATGCATATTGGCCATCAATCTTAGAGCTCGCTCTCGTCAGTTGTTTTGAGCACTTGTTGTGTGAATCTCTAGATGGAAATGCTTGAACTGAACACCTGTAAAATAAAATAATATTATTTACAACCAAAACCAAACATCTCAAATTAAAAGCTACAAATTTGTTATGGAGAGAAATTCCTATGGCTTGGGGTACCACAACAGACAGCTTGACTCCAGAAATCAATCCTTTCCAATATGCAATAGAAATTAAATGTCTAACACTAAAGGATCAGACCTCCTACCTTATTCCGAACGATTGAAGTAGATCCCCGTTGAGCTTACCAATCTTCAGCTTGAATTGATCTGTTACTTCCTCAACAACAAGTAAACAATACAAGCATTCTATATATCATTGTGTTAGATCTATTCTAGCATATATAATCAATAATGTATAAGCATTTGACATAATCCAATGGAGAACATATTCATTCAAACACACATTATTGGACAGGAAAAGATATTTCTATTAATATAAATCAGAGATTACAAGATATAACCTCTGACAGCACGTCTGCGAACTGGAGAAACTGAATCTCCCACTTGGGCCTCCACCACTTCAATCCTCCATCTCTCGATAGCAAGCTCGCAAGCAAAAGGAAAGCTTGGGAAGAACACAAAAGTGCTGCAAGGGACAAAGGGATGCAGACTCAAGAATAAGTTCCGTCAACAATGGACTATAGTTTCATTGCTCTCAATTCTCTCTTATGCCTTCAATGTACCAAGGGGTTCCTTATATAGCTTTTCAAAGGGGTAATGAAAGGTCGAATCCGAGCGATCTCAAGGCATAGGGAAGGCCAGGAGTCAAATGAGTCAGATCCATGTCAAGAAAAACTCCAAAAGGATTTGGATTATGCACACATCCCGATGTACGCGGTTTTAGTGGTCAAACCCACGTATGTACGCGCTTATAGGTTTAAAAGTCACGTATAGCATTTTTCATGTGTTTTTAGGGATGATCAAGGAAACATCAAAGGACAAAAAGTGGTCCATAGGGTCTAAGGAGTCTGCAGCAGGACAGGGGAAGGCCATACAAAGTGTGATTCACATAAAGTGGTGAAATCCGCTATAACAAATGCCCCCTAACGTGTGAGGTCAGAGGGGTCATACGATGGCCAAAATACATTATAAGTCCATCTCAGAAGTGGTGTGATGAAGGATCCAAAATGGAAGACCATCCACCCAATCAGCATAGTACAATAATACAACTCTGCATATAACTGCAAATACATATAGCAGTCCCGGATACATAAGAGTACAATGGCCATGAATAGGCATGATACATGATATCACGTATGTGGTCATCGCCATGTACAATATACATAGATCAGAATATCCATGATGAAGATATACAAAGGACCATGATCTCCAAAATGGCTGAAGATATACAATAGATCAAGATCTCCATAGTGGTTGGAAATGTCTGACATACACTGGAATCAAGTCACGAGAGCTGAAATCTCATGAACACTGGCACGATCAAGGAGGTAGCATATAAGAGATGCCACCAATCTGGAAATTCTTCTACAGAAACCGCTACGAGTACATGTCCTACTATGCGAATAGAGGTGTCGAGGTCGAACATAGTAGTCCATCGTCTGATTACCAGTCATTAATGTATACCATTAACAGACGCGAGATTACCCACCGATAATGAAAATGGGAATCAAGGTAATAGAGTGCAAACTAACAAGTGTGAATAAATGTGTTGAGGTCGAACACTTGAAAGAGTCCATCGATCAGGGGACATTGATGTATTCCCAAGAAACTGTCGATGGCAAGAGAACCTGCCACTAATGACTGCAAGTCTCAAGGCATTCAAACTGACTGTAGACTCCAATCCTAGAATAAATGATCTGAAGTCGATGGGATGAAATCCGATGGAAGGAGGGCATTAAGGCATCCCCCATCATCCAACACAAGGTACTCAGCAAAGCAGTATAATGTGGAAGGACTCGATCATAAAGTGCACGAACCAGTAACTGTACTGGGAATGGTCGACATGCAAAGTCAAGATAACTGAGGAATGGCTGACTCAGGTTTCAACTTCCTTTAAACAAGAGCATAACGGCGTATGGTGACTGAATGAAGGAAGCATAGACTCGATATACAAACTGGGACATCTCTGTGACACAGGAGGCATCAACAGAGGCTCCATAGGGACTGGAAGCTTAACCAGTCGGTGGAGATAAACTCAAATCAACGAGTACAACTCCTAAAGTCAAACTATAACCCAACCAATGGATGTGATATACAGTGCTCTGTTCGAAGGCAACACGACTCAAAAGCTTCAAAAGATAACATCTTTCCTTGTCTGGATTTTTGGTTTTTTGATTTTTTTGGACTTTTTCAGTTATTTGAAAATCTTGAAAAAAGAATAAACTAGCTTTATAGTTACAAACTAGGAGGAGACGAGTGTCACAAGGGTAAACAAACAAGTTCCAAGCAGTGGAACATACCTATGCTCAATGCAAGGATACATGTGTAGGATATCGACACTCGGGGGAAAATCCCCTCCCAGTAAAAAGGGAATCAAGCTATGAAGGATATAAAAAATGGCTCTGCATGGCTAGATATGAGACAAGCTCGAGCTATATGGCTTAAACGCAATGTCAGGGGAGCCAGCATAAAGCTCAATAAGGCAGGCAAAGCTCATGATAATGCATTCACAACTTGACATAAGGGAGTCCTGAGGGAAATAGGCTAGCAAAAGATCAAGAGGAGTATGAGGATCTTGCGAAATGTCATGGCGATACTATACAACAGACTCCTAGACCTAAGAGAGGGCTCACAGCATGGGTACCAAATGCAATGGGGAGATAACTAGGACACCCATGTATAGGAAAGCTCTACCATTCACATAGTACCACTTCTAACAGCAGCATGAAGGTTCCGTGATACCATGGAATGGGTTCGTATCTAAGGTTGAGATGGAACGGTCATAAGGCAATGCATAAGTGCAAGCGGATGTGAAATCCTAACCTATATGCTAGTTCAGACATAATACCTGTGATAGGCATGAATAGGTCGAAACCTCAGAGAGAGTGTACAAAAAGTGGACCCTACATGACAACCATATTAGTCCAAAACAACCCAAAATAGTCAATAAAGAATCCAAACTACAGGATATAGGGAGGAATGATCATGACAACAACACCCAAATGAAACAATGCGGTGAACGATGAGACATGAAAAGGAAACTAAGGTGTAGACCCAACGTTCACGCATACACTACCACCCTAGTGAGGGTGACCACCGATGTAAAGACCGAGCGAAGGGAATAAAAATCCTCCACAAATGGAGTAGAGGATGGAATATGACCATTCCCAAATCTATGAGCACGGTAAGGGGCTGTGATGCCCCCAAGTCTGACACCAATGTCCGTACTAGGACCAAGGACGGGTGATAAGATACCAGGCATGCCAAAAATAAAAGGACCCGAACTCAAGAGAGCATAAATATACTCGAGTAACCACAATACCAAAGGCCAACTAGCACACAAAGAGCACACTCCTAAGAAAATATACAGCCAAAATACAAGAAAACCAAGGGGAGGATATGTGAGCTCTCGAATGCAACAGGTATGTCTCACCTAGGAGAGGCTCAAAACTCCCATACACTACAAGCGGAGGTACGTAACCAATTATAGTGGCCCTCAGCTTCAACGCGTAAAGCGACTGTGCTGTCCGACACCAACCTGGCTGGGACACCCACAGAATAACCCCTGCAAAGTACCCCCTCGATATCCTAGGTAAGGCCACTAAGGTCACCTCAATATAATCAATGCTCAGGCGGACAGTCGCAAGCGGGATTAACCGTATGGGCAGGGTAGCAAAGCCTGAAACTCTCGAAAGAGCCCCCATATATGAATACAATCCTGGAAATATCTCCGATGCTACTCAGTTATGACTAGGGGTCATCCCAATCAATAATTGCTCACACTGCCTCGTGCTTAACTCCCTTTTGAGAGGAGGATCCTGAGAAACACTGGTTATACCAAGGATTTCACACACTCACCTGGACAGACACATACATGTTGTTGTTTAGTGATCTTGGAGGATTGACTTACAATGAACTATTCCAAGATCCTAAAACCTAAGCTTGTTGGTGCACCCTAGAAAAGAAAAGAGTGTAATTCATTTTACTTTAGCGTTGATTTTAATTGGCTGTAATTACTCAAAGGGAAATGGCCGTGCAACTAATGAGATTATGGCTCAGCAGTGAAATAAATATGCACACCATAACAAACAATGCTAAGTGCAATCTTTGTCAAATGAGAAATAGGATATGCCACTACATGAGATGCATAAATATATATTCCTTTCTGAATGTCAATGCAATTCTTCCTATATGAAAGCCTAAACACAACTCTCATCCAAGCAATCCAATGCAAGTACCTCCTCAAATCCATATCTAAGATGCAACTAAGAGTGCAACTACCTTGTATTTTTTAATGAAAAATGCAATAAAAGTCATCTAAAACTCTTAGTCTCTGCAGCAAGTATAAAAGACAAGCCCAGCAAGACACCAAGACAAAAAGAGTAATGCACTAATGGCAAAACAAAAAGGATAATGACTAAAACTACTTTCAAAGAAAAATCAATGAAAAAGCGGTCTCTGGTCACAAAAGAAGCATCCAACAGACAACATCAGACCCAAGGAAGACCCAACCACACTCACAACCCACCCAGCAACTTCCCACAACATCAAACTCACCAAAAGGGAGGATGTACGCGATTGTTTAAAGAACAGTTGTGTATATACGTGACTTTTGGCCAAAAACCTGAGTGTATATGCATATTTTTGCCAAAAAACTGCGTGTATACCTGACTTTTGGCCAAAAATCCGCGTATGTACGCGACTTTTGGCCAAAAACTTGTGTATACAGAGAAGGCAGTGGTAAAAAGCAGGCAAAGAGTCAAACCAATAAAGGGGAGTGTAAATGGATGAACATACTATAAAATGCAACCCAGAAACAAGGAGAAACAAAGAGCAAGTCAATAATATCAAGTCCATATTGCCCGCAAACCCTAAAATAAAAACAAGGAACATCCCCAGCAGAGTCGCCAATTCTGTTACGGAGAGAAATTCCTATGGCTTGGGGTACCACAATAGATAGCTTGACTCCAGAAATCAATCCTTTCCAATATGCAATAGAAATTAAATTTCTAACACTAAAGGGTCAGACCTCGTACCTTATTCTGGATGGTTGAAGTAGATCCCCGTTGAGCTTTCCAATCTTCAGCTTGAATTGATCTGTTACTTCCTCAACAATAAATAAACAATACAAGCATTCTATATATCATGGTGTTAGATCTATTCTAGCTTTATATAATCAATAATGTATAAGCATTTGACATAATCCAATGGAGAACATATTCATTCAAACACACATTATTGGACAGGAAAAGATATTTCTATTAATATAAATCAGAGATTACAAGATACAACCTCTGACGGCACATCTGCGAACCGAAGAAATTGAATCCCCCACTTGGGCCTCCACCACTTCAATCCTCCATCTCTCGATAGCAAGCTCACAAGCAAAAGGAAAGCTTGGGAAGAACACAAAAGTGCTCAAAGGCATAAAGGGATGCAGACTCAAGAATAAGTTCCGTCAACCATGGACTATAGTTTCGTTGCTCTCAATTCTCTCTTATGCCTTCAATGTACCAAGGGGCTCCTTATATAGCTTTTGAAAGGGGTAATGAAAGGTCGAATTCAAGCGATCTCAAGGCATAGGGAAGGCCAGGAGTCAAATGAGTCGGATCCATGTCAAGGAAAACTCCAAAAGGATTTGGATTATGCACACATCTCGATGTACGTGGTTTTAGTGGTCAAACCCGCGCATGTACGCGCTTATAGGTTTAAAATTCGCGTATAGCATTTTTCATGTGTTTTTAGGGATGATCAAGGAAACATCAAAGGACAAAAAGTGGTCCATAGGGTCTAAGGAGTCTGCAGCGGGACAGGGGAAGGCCATACAAAGTGTGATTCACCTAGAGTGGTGAAATTCGCTATAACAGATGCCCCCTGATGTGTGAGGTCAGAGGGGTCATACGATGGCCGAAATAAATTATAAGTCCATCCCAGAAGTGGAGTGATGAAGGATCCCAAATGGAAGACCAGCCACCAAATCAGCATAGTACAATAATACAACTCTGCATATAACTACAAATACATATAGCAGTCCCGGATACATAAGAGTACAATGGCCATGAATAGGCATGATACATGATATCACATATGTGGTCATCGCCACGTACAATATACATAGATCAAAATCTCCATGATGAAGATATACAAAGGACCATGATCTCCAAAATGGATGAAGATATGCAATAGATCAAGATCTCCATAGTGGCTGGAAATGTCTGACATACACTGGAATCAAGTCACGAGAGCTGAAATCTCATGAACACTGGCACGATCAAGGAGGTAGCATATAAGAGATGCCACCAATCTGGAAAGTCTTCTACACAAACCACTACGAGTACATGTCCTACTATGCGAATAGAGGTGTCGAGGTCGAACATAGTAGTCCATCGTCTGATTACCGGTCATTAATGTATACTGTTAACAAATGCGAGATTACCCACCGATAATGAAAATTGGAATCAAGGTACTAGAGTGAAAACTAACAAGTGTGAATAAATGTGTTAAGGTCGAACACTTGAAAGAGTCCATCGATCAGGGGACATTGATGTATTCCCAAGAAACTGTCGATGGTGAGAGAACCTACCGCTGATGACTGCAAGTCTCAAGGCACTCAAAATGACTGTAGACTCCAATCCCAGAATAAATGATCTGAAGTCAATGGGATGAAATCCGCTGGAAGGAGGGCATTAAGGCATCCCCCATCATCCAACACGAGGTACTCAGCAAAGCTGTATAATGTGGAAGGACTCAATCATAAAGTGCATGAACCAGTAACTGTACCGGGAATGGTTGACATGCAAAGTTAAGATAACTGAGGAATGGTCGACTTAGGTTTCAACTTCCTTCGAACAAGAGCATAACGACATATGGTGACTGAATGAAGGTAGCATAGACTCGATATACAAACTAGGACATCTATGTGACATAGGAGGCATCAACAGAGGCTCTGTTACCACCTAAGTTGTACTTAGTGGTTTTTTATCAAGTGAGCCTAGTGAACCGGATAGGGTTAACTTGTTTGGACTTCAAAAAGACCTTTGGAAGTACTTCTGGGAAGTGCTTGTTGTATCATATCACATGTTCATACTCCATGGGGGAATTGTAATAAATGTTCTAGCATGATAGTGTCTGTAAAAGACTCAGTCTCTTAGACTTCATTTGTCAATCCGATCAGCCCAGGGTGTTTTTTCCCTTGGTTATTATTGGTTGTTGAACAAACGACTGATAATTTCTGAGTTTTTCACTCCATACCTCCAAAGTTGGGGTGGTTGGCTTGGAATTTAGGCCTATTGAGGTTATTAGAGTCTATGTGTCAATGTATAAGCATGCTAGACATCTTTTTTGAGTCATATGAACATGTCTAACTCCCCCTAGGTGTTTTTCATTTTTTCAATTTTTTTAATTTTTTCAGTGTTTTTTTTATTAAATTAAATTTTTCCAAAACTTAGGCTATTTTTTAATAGTTTAATTGGAAAAATTGATTTTGTAATAAAAGTGGGCCAAATAATCGGTTTCAGTCATGTAGGTGCTCATTTTCAAGCTAAGAGCACCATGTAAACCCATGGACCCACTTTTTCCTAAGTTTTGAGTGACCTTCCATCACTCAAGTCAGAAAGCCCCAAAAATCAATTATTGATTATTTTAATTAATAAATTGATGAATAATGGAGCAAATCCAAAATCAATAAATCAGTGGATACTCAACCGATTTGACTGAAATCAATCAGATTTAGAGCAGATTGACTGTATTTGACAAATCCTTAACTGAAGGAGGGGATCAAATCAGATCCAGAGCTGATCTACAGTGGTCTTCATGGGGAATTGCACCCTCTCTCTCTCCTCCACATGTGTGGACTCTCTTGGATGCTCTGTGGGCCGATGTGGCGGTGTATGGGTTGATGTGTCAGCTCAATCAAGCCCCCGGTTGACAAGTAGGCTCAGTACAGCTTCAGTTTTTCATTGATGAACTCTCCATCATTTGATTTCACTTGATTCCATGAGGAATTGCGCCCCCCTAGGCTAGATGGCCTGCAAATTGTATATATCCAGGCACAACCTCCTCTTCCAAGCTAGTTAGAACTGGGATTGAGGTGCTGCTGCTATTGTATTGTTGTAATTCTTCATTTGAAATAAAGAAAAGATTTGGAGGCAATACGGTGTGGTGCCATTACATGTGTGGATGATTATTGCCATTGTTTTACTGAGGTAACCTGTATCTGTGGTCATTTTTTGCTAATGTCTTGTAGATCTGTGGTTAAGATTGGCAATTAGCTTATTACAATATTGATAGGAAAGGTGTTGTTCAATAGGTTTATTGACTGTCACTCTCCTTTGATGCATGTTTAGAGATTTGGATTTAGCATGTCCTATAAGCTTATATGCATGTTATCTTGAATCTCTTTGTATGTACTAATCAGATCTCATAAGTTTCTTGGCAAGTTCTTTGATTTTAGCTAAGTTGCAGGTTCACACTTTGGAGAGGATGCTGATCTAGTTTGTTTCTTCATTCTCTTCAAAACCTTCCAAAATGCATAGTCCCTCGACATTCCACCTGAAAGCTCCACTGTGGATCTTCAAGGAAAACAACACTTTTCTCCTCTTCTTCCTCCCTCAAAATCAACACTTTACCCGGTTACTTTTTCAGTTCATAGCTGTGATTTCATTTGGATATGTTTCATCAAAGTAAAATATACATAGATCTAATATTTCATAGCTCATATCCTAGATCTCGCACTTAAAAAAGTTTCATAAGCATCCTAGATCTAGCTGTAGGGAAATCGTCTTTTTTGCATGAATTTTAAAGAAAACTTGTAGATCACATGCATTAGATTTCCTTTCGCTGTTATAAAATTTAATATTCTGCAATATCAATGCACTTTAATTGGCTGCACAAATAGCAAGCCAAGATCCCAAGGAAAGATTGCTTTCCTTAGTTCCTTTTTCGCCGGTTTAGCTAGTTTAACTGCATTATTTTTTGAGATAAAGTAGGCTGATCCAAAGGTACTCTTAAAGTGATTTTGGGCATATGTTATTCTAACTTGCTCACTGTCCTTTAGCAGGTCTGACAGAAAGAAAAGGAAGCTGCTGTCCAAAGTGGTCTCAGGAGCATTCAAATCCCCCCAGGGGTCTCCCTTTTCACTAAAATATCTTAATTCTTTTTTGCAAAATTGTAAAAACTTGGTTTCAACCTGTATAAGGACCAAGAAAGTTTTGATTTATCATTTCTCTGATATTTTAACCACTGTAATAAAATTATTCTTTGAATAGGCTCTTTCGAGCCCATTCCCCATCCTCCCTGGGGGGATTTGCGTCGGTGTCCTTTTTGTGCTTTTCCTCATTTCTTTTTTAAAATAGTATTGATATAATATGTAGGGTAGGGTAATTTATTTCATTATTAATTCCATATTCCATATCTTACATTTCAAAGTAATCGTAATACTTACCCCACGATTTCTCGATTGACCCGAAAGGGGAAAGAGATTCGTGGTAGGATTAATTAAGAAACTGGAACTGTGTATCTGTTTGATTTTTTCTATCATTTGTTTAGCAGCAACTTTAAAATTAACCCCTCCTCGATTCCCCGATTGAGATCCACTTGGATCGAAAGAGGTTCTTGTAGGCTTTTCTTTTAAACAAGAACATCCAGTTTAAAACTTATTAAAATTTACAAGACTCCAGTGTGTATGCTCTGCACTTGGCTGCGGTTCATCCGATTAGTCAAGCTGTATCAAAAGCACTTGGGTGACTAGTATAATTAGGACTCACACTCCCCAACTAACAAACCATCGGGTGAAAATCCAACACCTAGATCAAACCTTTACGGTGGCAAAATACCTAAAGGAAGTGGGAACTTACTAAAAAGTGACCTTGGGGCACTGATCTCTGTCACACCTTAATGGGTGCGTTACGAACAATAGCCCTAGAGACTCCATTTCAGCCCACATATTCCTTGCGGGTAGCTGTAAAGGTTTAGTTTTGGACATACTCCAAGTACTCTCGGGTATATCTGGAGTCCCCCCTTAGCCTAATTTAATCAACTCATACTTCAATTTTAACTTAAAACATACCAAGATGCAATCGCAAAACATTCACTCCAAGCACATTGATCTTATTGATTTGACTCCATTTTAAGGCACTGGTCATTTTTTGCTTTATATATTGTGTATCAACTTTGTGCTTTCGTGTGTTTATGTTCGTATCTTGTCATCTTTAATTGTCTATAGTTAAAATATTCAAACTCCTAAATAACTGATTCAGCTTAACATCACCACACTAAGAAATCATACTTAGTAATTTAATAGGGTCTACCCCCCTTGGCTTCATTAGGAGTTGAGCCTAAACGGAGGAGTCAAGAACAAGGTGACAGCCTTGACTCGAGACTTGCCCCCAAGGACACACCGAGTGGCTTGAATATTTTTGCCACGTGACCCAGGTGTGTGAAAAGGTGGCAACAGGTTCCATAGGGACTGGAAGCTTAACCAGTCGGTGGAGATAAACTCAAATCAACGAGTACAGCTCCTAAAGTCAAACTATAACCCAACCAATGGATGTGATATAAAGTGCTCTGTTCGAAGGCGACACGAATCGACAGCTGCCAAAGATAACATCTTTCCTTGTCCGGCTTTTTGGTTTTTTGATTTTTTTGGACTTTTTCAGTTATTTGAAAAGCTTGAAAAAAGAATAAACTAGCTTTATAGTTACAAAATAGGAGGAGACGAGTGTCACAAGGGAAAACAAACTAGTTCCAAGCAATGGAACATACCTATGCTCAATGCAAGGATACATGTGTAGGATATCGACACTCGGGGGAAAATCCCCTCCCAATAAAAAGGGAATCAAGATGCGAAGGATATAAAAAATGGCTCTGCATGGCTAGATATGAGACAAGCTCGAGCTATATGGTTGAAATGCAATGTCAGGGGAGCCGGCATAAAGCTCAATAAGGTAGGCAAAGCTCATGATAATGCATTCAAAACTTGACATAAGGGAGTCCTAAGGGAAATAGGCCAGCAAAAGATCAAGAGGAGTATGTACGCGACTTTTGGCCAAAAACCTGCATATACAGAGAAGGCAGTGGTAAAAAGCAGGCAAAGGGTCAAACCAATAAAGGGGAGTGTAAATGGATGAACATACTATAAAATGAAACCCAGAAACAAGGAGAAACAAATAACAAGTCAATAATATCAAGTCCATATTGCCCGCAAACCCCAAAATAAAAACAAGGAACATCCCCAGCAGAGTCGCCAATTCTATTACGGAGAGAAATTCCTATGGCTTGGGGTACCACAACAGACAGCTTGACTCCAGAAATCAATCATTTCCAATATGCAATAGAAATTTAATGTCTAACACTAAAGGATCAAACCTCGTACCTTATTCTGGACGGTTGAAGTAGATCCCCGTTGAGCTTTCCAATCTTCAGCTTGAATTGATCTGTTACTTCCTCAACAACAAGTAAACAATACAAGCATTCTATATATCATGGTGTTAGATCTATTCTAGCATATATAATCAATAATGTATAAGCATTTGACATAATCCAATGGAGAACATATTCATTCAAACACACATTATTGGATAGGAAAAGATATTTCTATTAATATAAATCAAAGATTACAAGATACAACCTCTAACGGCACGTCTGCAAACCGGAGAAACTGAATCCCCTACTTGGGCCTCCACCACTTCAATCCTCCATCTCTCGATAGTAAGCTCACAAGCAAAAGGCAAGCTTGGGAAGAACACAAAAGTGCTCCAAGGGACAAAGGGATGCAGACTCAAGCATAAGTTCCGTCAACAATGGACTATAGTTTCGTTGCTCTCAATTCTCTCTTATGCCTTCAATGTACCAAGGGGTTCCTTATATAGCTTTTCAAAGGGGTAATGAAAGGTCGAATCCGAGCGATCTCAAGGCATAGGGAAAGCCAGGAGTCAAATGAGTCAGATCCATGTCAAGGAAAACTCCAAAAGGATTTGGATTATGCACACATCCCGATGTACGCGGTTTTAGTGGTCAAACCCACGTATGTACACGCTTATAGGTTTAAAAGTTGCATATAGCATTTTTTATGTGTTTTTAGGGATGATCAAGGAAACATCAAAGGACAAAAAGTGGTCCATAGGGTCTAAGGAGTCTGCAACAAGACAGGGGAAGGCCATACAAAGTGTGATTCACCTAGAGTGGTGAAATCTGCTATAACAAAATTCCAATCAAATTCAATAATTATGACAGGAACAAATACACTAGGTTGAAGGTGGAAAAATTAGAGAGATTGGAGAAAGGCATGATTGCTTCAAAAGAAGCCACCATTTAATTACCTTAGTCATCATCCTGGATGCATTGCTTTGTTTCGTCCTATGCGCATTAGGTGTGAGTGCAATGCTACATTGTAGATTGCATTGCAGGCAATAGACCCCCCTACTACAAACAAGAAATTCATTTACCAAGTGCAGTTGTGCAACCAGACGTAGAATATGCTAAGTGTTAAGAGTTGAAACCAGGTGCCTAACTTATAAGCCGATACAAAGCAATTGTTAACAACCCACCACATATGTATGCACAACATGTTAATAAAAACTTTTCGAGGCCCATACTTTAAAATGAAAATTATAAAACCACAACCACACACTATATGCAATTTCAACTCCTTGTAAAAATGGGTTATTGGATACAAACCTCGTGAACCACAATTGATGTGGATTTGAAACATCAAATTAATGTTTTTACATTGTGGCGCATCAAGTCAAAATTAATATATGGCCATGTTTTCAAGTTGTAATGCTTGACAATTGTCGATTTGGTGGATGCGTGGATGCTGGACAGGGTAACACCAATCACTTTCTTATTGCTCATGCAATCACTTTCTTATTGCTCATGCTTTTAAAATCATTTTCATAGCTCTATCCACCATCACAAATGAGACCTTAATCATGTTATGTAGTATTGATTGTATCAAGAAAGTGATCATCGATTTTTTATGGATGAATGAACAATACCTATAATATATCCATTTGGACATCTATTACAATGATGCCAATGGATGTGTTGGCTCTTCACATCATTCAAATATGTTTATGGAGAACCTTTATATAGGAAACCTTTATGCATTTTTTTTTTGGCTATACACTTTGAAGGACGAGCATCAATTACAACAGCTCATTCAGGTGGCTCGCAATAAAATCTATGAAATCTAAGACCCATGATTTTGCTTCAATTATTCTTAAGCTTCAATGAGAGTGGTCTTATTTCCATCCTTTGGTGTAGTCATCACTTCATATTATATTTGAGACAAAGGAATTCATGATTCTGATAAGGCATTTTTTCCAACCCAAGCACACATGCCTTCTCTCACGATGACAAATTGAAGAGAACTTGAGTTTTACAGTTTTCCATTGAGTCTTCCAAGATGTTATCGTCAATTTGTTAAGTTTCAATAGTATTTAGAGAAGATTTTTGATTTTTTAATGTAGCTATAAGATCTATATTCAATCAGGATAAAAAAAAATCATCACTAGCGCCACAAATTAATGGGTCTAGAATGATATGCAATTTGAATTTTGAAGCAGCTAGTTTTGATGTATGAACCCGTGCATTTATTAACCAATTATTCCTTGCAAAAATGTATTGGAATCTTACAACAATTTGTGAGGTAGTGTGAGTCTTGATTGAAGTCTCAAAATGCCATATAACATACTTTATTTTGCACACTTTCTTTTTGAATGTTTATTTGTTTCAATATTTATGTTGGAAATGATCGATTCATATCTTCTGTTTTACAGGTCAAAGACGAAAAAACAAATGTTAAGCATCATGTTTTACTTTTGAATACTTTGTACAGTTTTATACATATACTTGACCTCAATGTACACATAATAATTCTATTATAGGATCAGGTTGAAGTTCTTGCATGTATTGAGTTATTTGCGCTTCCTCATTGGTGTTAATAACATAAATGGTAATGCAATAACTCGTGAATCATCTGCTAATAACCAATATAAACCAAGTGGGAAATATCTTATTGCACTGGTAATTAGTAAAAGAAATTCAGTTTAACCCTCTATTTCTCTTTATTGCATCCTCATAATGCGGTAGTAGAAGGTGCAGGTAGGTTCCTCTAATTATATTTCCCCATCTCCCACCTCGACACTCCTCTGGGGAAGTTTTGGTTGAAAGGGGAGATAGAGAAATTGATAAGGTCCACTAATGCCCATTTCTCTTATTAAAGGGCATGGTCTTGGTTCTGTATTCTTGGGTAAGTGGTATCTCTTAAGATTCCCTTATATACAATGTGTTATTGCATCTCCCCCCGGAATTCATAATAGTAGGGAGATCCTATGCTTTTGAATGGATACTTTTCTTCGAAGTCATACTAACTCAATCAGTCTATTCATCAGTATTTACCATAGTTTCTATGACCAATTGGATTTACTACGAAGGTTTCCAAGATAGTTAGTTCATTCTTTTCTACTACGTTCCTCCTTGTTCCTCCTGCGGATAAACTAAACAATAGACCTCCCTTTGAGTTGTTATCACGAGTAACGGATATACGTAACTCGACCTACGGGCGCTCTTCTGGCCCTTATGAATTTTGAATTAATAAATAATTATTTAGGGTACAAGTTCAAATCTGATGTGCCAATTCTCAAGTTTGACTTTACAATAGGGACTTAGCCACATTGTGGCACTTGTTTAATATGCTAAATACAACAAACCTCAACCTCTGATTTACACCAAACTGTTCAATATGTATATGACAATCACACTAAATCAACCTCTCTGTTTGGGGTGCTTGATAACATGTTGGAAAGGTCTATCCGAGATTTAAAAATTTTAATAGGGGCCAAATTATTGTCGTTGGTAACCATATATCCCCACACATAGCCAAAAAACATCATTTACAGCCTCAAAACGATCACAAAAGTTTGGGACTCGAAAAACCATAGAAAATCACAAGAAAATTGCCAAAATGGAAAACTATTTTGAGCCAGTGGAATAGGTGGGTGGATACCTATACCCATCTACATCAGTCGACGTGTAACAAATATTTACCAAAGAAAAATGTTCGCTATACACTGAAAACCAATTAAAAAAAAACCAACAGCTTACGAAGTAAGCTTGAGTCCAATTTAGTTTAGATTTTTTTATTAATGACATGCATTAATTGTGTTTTTCAAATGGACAAAAATATAGCAAATCCCAAAAGTGGAAATTTTTTATTGGGTGTTTATGCTCCTTAAACATAGGAGTTTCACTTCTATGGCTTTTATGTATTATATAGACCCTTCATTTTCATTTTACATCGACATTAGTCCAACAATCCTTTGGTACACCATCACCTATTCCTTCTTAATCCATTGTACCATTTAAACCTCTATTAACTTTGCCAATGTGGATTGCCCCCCAAGTACTATGAAACAAAATTATCCTCTCTAAACTCTATAAAAGTTTGATGAAACACAAATATCATGAACCCTTTAAAATTTTGATGAATAGTTTTGATGCATAAGTACCTTCTCATGAACATTTTAATAGTTTAAAACTAAATTATAAATATTTATAATGTGAATGTTTTTTAAATTATGTTTTTTTTAATAAAACATTAAAATTAATATATTGAAAACATATAAAAAAATGGAAAAAAATCTAGATTATTGTGAGAAATTCGAACCAACAAGTGAGTAATTCAAACCATAGGAGAATCTAGGAGTGTTAGTGAGGTTCACAAATCAAATTTGGGTGCAAGATTCAGCAAAAACCATCAAATTATAGATAAATTACACACAATGATAACTGGAAACAAGATAATTTTGGACTATCTAACTATGAAAATGTTATTGACAGGTTTATAAATACATCATAAGAGTTTTGAATGGATTTGGAAGCCAATTGTGAGCAAATAACCCAAAATTGCCAAATTGACATCAAACCCCCCTAGGTGGGCCAATCACGTCCCAAATCTCTCCAAATGGCCATGAATTGCTGAAGTGGCATGGATGATGTGTTTTGGGTCAATGATTACACCTTGGAAAACATGGGTGTGGAAAACTGGGTAGTTTAGAGTCTCAATGCAACATTAATTGCACCAAATCAAACCAAATTTGGGCAAAATCCCACTCTAGCGCTCCAAGTCAACTTTCCTGTCCACATTCAATGAATGGGAGCGCACCAGAAATGATGGATGTGCATATGTGGCTGGTTTACTAATATGGAGTACCCATGTGGGTCATGGAAACTCAAATTGACATGGCATATGTCCACCTAAGCACCCCTAGTCCACCTCATAATGTATTAAAGCTTAAAAAGCAATAAAAATGACTAATTAGTCTAACTAAGGTACTAATGATGGATTATTGTTCTAACAACCTCCATTAATCCAACAACTAAGTATGCTCACAAAATTATGAAGGCCTTGGCAACAATGGCTCAAGTCACCTCAAGTACATAATTGAGAAATTACAATTTTTATTTGTCCATGTGAACCGAAGAAAGAAGGAAAAACTCATGGGAAAAACCTTCCCTCAATAATGGACATGGGGCTGGACCTGCAATAATATAATATAAAATTACCATCCCTCACTCACCCCAAGCAAAGATCTTAGGTAAGTGAAGGTCTTCTCAGTGAAAGACTTGGTAAAAATGTCAGCAGTTTGCTTGGTGGATGGGAAATATTGTAGTGAGATCACCCTGTCATGCACTAAGCCCCAAATGTAATGCATGTGTATCTCTATGTGATTTTTCCTCTGCCTCTGTACTGGATCAGTAGATATCTTAATGGCACTCTGATTATCCACCCAAATGTTGGTTGGAGAATCAATTGTGACACCAAACTCCTGGGGAATTCCCTGCAACCAAGCACACTGAGTTGCAGCATTGATGGTTGCCCTGTATTCGGCCTCTGTTGATGAAAGTGAGATGGTGTGTTGTTTCTTACTTGACCATAAAATGGGACCTTCAGGAAACATGAAGAAAAAACCTGATGTTGACTTTCTGTCAGTTGGATCACCGGCCCAATCTGAATCAGAAAATCCAGCTAGTTGAAGCGAGGAACTAGCTGTGTAGTGCACACCAAATTTCTTAGTTCCTTGGACATACTGAAGAATTATTTTTACAGCCCTCCAATGGAGCTCATGTGGCTGGTGCATATATCTTTCTACATCACTCACAGCATAAAATAGATCAGGTCTTGTATGAGTGAGGTAGAGCAAGCTGCCCACTAGTTGCCTATAGAGTGTAATATCCACCATTGGGGAATTGCTAAATTCATGCATTTTAATACCAGAAATAAAGGGAGACTTGGATGCCTTACACTCAGCCATATTAAAATTCTTTTTCATGTCTGAAGCATAATGTGGCTGACTTAGCATGATTCCCTTACCATTTTTCTCAATTTCCAAGCCCAAAAATTGCCTTAGCAATCCTAGGTCTGTCATAGCAAATTCACTGTGCAAAGAGCTCTTAATTTGGCCAATTAAATTGGTGCAGTAACTTGTAATAAGAATATCATCAACATAAATAACAATGACCTTCAAATTAACATCATTTTTCTGCAAATACACATTAGGGTCTGATTTGCATGTTGTGAAGCCAATTGAAAGCAAGAAAGCATCCATTTTTGCATACCAAGCCCTAGGGACTTGCTTGAGTCCATACAGTGATTTTTTCAGCCTACATACCAATGAAGGATCCTCTTGGAAACCTTCAGGATGCTACATATAGATCTCCTCCTGTAACTCACCATGCAAGAATGCACTCTTTACATCCATGTGGTGAACTTCCCAACACTTACTATCTGCCAGTGCAAGAACTAGTCTAATTGAGTCCATCTTTGCAACCGGTGCAAAGGTCTCTGTGTAATCGACTCCATGGATTTGATAATAGCCCTTAGCCACTAATATAGCCTTATGTTTTATCTCAGAACCATCAGCAGCAAGTTTGGTTCGGAAAACCCATTTGCATTGAACAACTTTCCTCTTGGGAGGAAGGGGAACCAATTCCCATGTATTGTTCTCTTGGAGGGACTGAAGCTCATATTCCATTGATGATTTCCATCTTGGTTCTGTACAAGCTTGATGATATGTCTAAGGATCAGAACTGATCAGCATGTAATAGTGCTCAGCAAGAGCACTATCACTTGCAAAAGAAGCCTTACTAGTTTGTGATCTAGTTTTCCTAAGCTCTTGGGGATTTCCTACCAATTAACCAGCTTCTTGCACAATTTTTTCATCCCATTTGGTCCTAGATGGTGAGTCATACACAACAATATCATCTTCAACAACATTTATATCAGAATTATCAGAAAAAATAGAGCATTTTTCATCACTTACATCTTTGCATGGTTGAAGAGAGGAGTAATCCCCCAGTGCAAGTTTGAAATCAGGGATTGGATCTTCTTCGAATTTGACACTTCTTTCAACAAAAGTTTTGCAATTATATGTGTCAAATAGATTGTACCCTTTGGTGTCCTCACCATATCCAACCATGAGACGCTCCTTCCTTTGCGGTTGCAAGGCTTTCCTCTTCTCTTAAGGGATTCTTGCCCATGCTTTTGTCTCAAATATCCTAAAATTTGAGACAGTTTTTCACCAAACCATGCCTCGTAAGGTGTCATTCCTTTCACTGATTTGTGGAAGGATTTGTTTTGAATGTGAGCAGCACAACTGATGGCTTCATCCCATAGCTTGGGATTAAGTTCCCTCACTTCTATCATGCAAGTTTCCATCTCTTTGAGAGATCTATTTTTCCTCTCTGCAACACCATTTTGTTGTGGTGTGTAGGGAGTTAAGTGTTGCATTTGTATGCCACACTCCTCACAAATTTGCTGTAGATTCTTGTTCACATATTGCTTTCCATTATCAATCCTAAGGACTTTGATATTTTTCCCACTCTTATTCTCTACTAGTGCTTTCCAAACCTTGAGTTGCTCAAACACCTCAGATTTCAATTTTAGAAAATACACCCAGCAAAATTGAGAGTAGTCATCAATGAATATAAGCACATACCTAGATCCAACATATGAGGGAGTGGGTAGTGGACCAATCAAGTTAGAATGAAACAAACCAAGTGGTTGTGTTTCTCTCCTTACCTTCCCCTTCTTGTAGCTCTGCTCAGGATGCTTCCCAATCACACATCCAATACATGCTCCAGTAGATGGCTGAATTTGTGGAAGAACTTCCATTTCTTCTGCATGCAATGTTTGGAGATATCTATAATTCATGTGGCCAAACCTCTCATGCCATAGTTTGGAAACCTCATTGGCATGTGAGTGAAGTGCCTGATCAATGTAAGTAGGGAGGAAATTAGAGAATTTGTACATTCTCTCATGATGATCACCATACCCAACTACAATAACTTGGTCTGTTGAGATTTCAGAAATCTCTACCGAGTCAGGAGTGAAGATCACTCTCTTTGGCTCTCTTGTATGGGTCATTTGGTAGACTGATAGAAAGTTTGCTGCAAGGTTTGGTACATACAGTACATCACTAAAGAACCCATGGTATAAATCAATTCTCCCAATCCCTATGGTCTGTATTTTAGAATCATCTCCCATTCGAACTCATGGAGGAGAAAAATTCTCTCCTGGATACCATATGCCTAGAAGCACCTGAATCAATAATAAAGGATGAAGAGTTGGAAGTACATGCTACCAAAGCATGACATTTATCCTTGCCTTCACTTGAATTGGAGTTGCCATCCTTCTTCCTTGCGCTGTCAGGGACTAGAATGTTTTTCTTCTCCAGCAGTTGTGCCATGGTGTCTATGGCTTTTTTCATGCATGGGATCTCTGGATGCCATCCCTTGTGGCAGTAAGTGCATTTTTCCTTCTCTTTTCCCTTCTTCTCCTTTTCTCTGGGTGGATTCGACGCTCCCTCACTGGACTTGGGTTTTTCTGATTTCTTTTTGTCCGACAACTTCGAATTCTTGGACTTGGGCTTGCCCTTTGCTGAATTCGAAACCCCCACTGCTAGTGCTTGATATTTGGTCTTGATGGAACCCATTTGGACCAATTTTTCCTGCTCTTGAGTGAGTGAATCCATGAAGTTTTCCAGGATTCACATTTTCCAGTTTCGAAGGGTGACTTTGTCGGAGTGGAATGTGCTCACAAAAAATGAGAACTCTGGCCCCAACTTCGAAAGTATGGACAAGATCAGTTGATCTTCCTTCTTCTCAATCCCACATTGTTTTAACTGCAATACAAGTGATTTGAACTTGGTGAAGAAGTCCTGGATTGTATCATAGTGCGCTGGGCTCAAGCTTATCAACTCATTCTCAAGCTGGTGACCACGCCGCTCATCATTTTTGCCAAATAGAGACTCAAGTTTCTCCCAAACGTTTTTTGGTGATGTCAAAATGTCAAGGTGGAAAAACAAATCTCTTGATATGCTCAGACACAACAATCCATATGCTTCATCCAATTTGTTGAAATACTTGGCTTTCTCTACAGCAAAATTTGGTTCCACTTTAGTGCCCATGGTAACTCTGAAAAGCCCCTTGGCTCTCAATTGAATCACCATCTCTCCCTTCCAATCAAAAAAATTGAAGGGTGTTAGCATGATGTGGGTAGCCTCCATTACTTCCTGCGCTAATGGTAGTGAAATTGCTAACTAATTTACACACAACAATTCGATTTTATCTGGAATTCACTAACAAAGAAGCTCAAATCCACTAAGAATTTGGTCTGCAACTCAAAAATATCCAACCAGCTATGGTACCATGTGAGAAATTCAAACCAACAAGTGAGTAATTCAAACCACAGGATAATCTAGGAGCATTAGTGAGGTTCACAAATCAAATTTGGGTGCAAAATTCAACAAAAACCATCAAATTACAGATAAATTACACACAATGATAACTGGAAACAAGATAATTTTGGATTTTCTAACGTTGAAATTGTTATTAACATGTTTATAAATACATCATAAGAGTTTCGAATGGATTTGGAAGCCAATGTGATCAAATAACCCAAAATTGATAAATTGGCATCAAACCCCCCTAGGTGGGCCAATCATGCCCCAAATCTCTCCAAATGGCCATGAATTGCTCAAGTGGCATGGATGATGTGTTGTGGGTCAATGATTACACCTTGGATAGTGTGGGTGTGGAAAATTAGGTGGTTTAGAGTCTCAATGCAACATTAATTGCACCAAATCAAGCCAAATTTGGGCAAAATCCCACTCTAGCGCTCCAAGTCAACTTTCTTGTTTTCATTCAATGAATGGGAGCACACCGACAATGATGGATGTGCATATGTGGCTGGTTGACTAAGCTGGAGTACCCATGTGGGTCATGGAACCTCAAATTGACATGGCATATGTCCACCTAAGCACCCCTAGTCCACCTCATAGTGTATTAAAGCTGAAAAAACAATCAAATTGACTAATTAGTGCAACTAAGGTATTGATGATGGATTACTATTCTAACAATTATCATTTTCATCTCTATCTTCAACTTTTAAGTTATTTATAATTATGTTTAAAAAAATTTCTTTAAATATTTTAAATTTTATGGTTTATATAATAACAAGAGCCTCAAATTGGTAATGTTCATGTGCCTTGACAAAAAGAAACCATAGGCAACAAGAAAAAGTGTAGGTTTGGTGGAAGCATAATTCTCTCAAGTTCTTCGGAAGAGTGAAAGCCACATCCCACCAATCTATTAACTTACATACAATTGTGGCATAACATTTTATGTGTCTACTAAGATTTCCACTATAATCATACTTTGTTAGATCATTATATCACTAACCAATGTCGTTTTGGAATCTTAGAATAAAGGAAGATAATGTTATAGTTATATTTGAATTCAAGTTAACCTATCCTCTTTCTATGTATAGCAATAATTAATTAAAATCTCATCCTTTGAAAGTAATAACATTTTTTTTTTGGATTCATATCTTTGAGGTCTTTCTGGTCAAAGGAAATCTCAAACCCACAATGAATGCAACCCATAAATATTATTCATTTTATTGTTGAACAAGATTGAATTCAAACACAAAAATACAATTTTGTTGCACTAATTGAATCCTATTAATCATATCTTTCTATTGTTCAATTTAAAATCAAATTTCATTGCTCTAACATAGGGATGGGAGGCATATTCTCTTGCAGTTGTGCTTCCATCTTTGTGTGTAGATTCCAATTTCATCCAAGGATCAAATCGTCATTGACTCCATTACCCAACGACAAAGCACTACAAGTTTATCATTCGAAGATCAAGCTGTCCAATTTGCTTACATTACCTTTTATCAACTCACTGTTTGATTTGCAAATCCAAAAACAACCCGTAGAGACATTGATACCTCATAGCTCTTGTTCATAGTTTGTTTAGAATAATTAAGTTAAAATGAATAAATGTGTAACATACTAGTTCTCATTCCTTTAATTTAATGCAAAAATAAGTGAAGTCCTTTCAATAATTTATTTTTTACTCGAGTTTTAATCTCCACACAATAATCTATTTATTTTAATAAGTTAATAAAGTCAGTCTCTTCTCTTTTATTTAGTGCAAAAATGAGTGAAGCCCTTTTTTTAATTTATTTTTTTACTTGAGCTTTATCTTCACACACATACATTTATTATTAAACGAAACTGGTAATTTATTATATGTGCACAATAATAGAAATTCTTTGTTATTTTTTGTTGTCCCCCACACACATTTATTACACTTTTATTATTTAAAAAAGTTATTTATTATATGTGCACAATAATCTAAATTATTTGTTATTATTTTTCATCACTTTATATTAATCTACCTTGCACAAAAATACTCAATAATAAAGAGATCACACCTCTAATGTAACATGTGACATATGGTCGATATCATTTTACTATTTTCCTTAGGAGATACATTATTGACCCTAAATTCCCCTAATAAGCTTGAGAATAATCAACCAGCCCATCTCCTTAAGGGAAAGGTCAATAGAGTTATAATGAAAGAGATCTATGATACGATTGGGATAAAGATCGTGAAGGTTACCATGGCGAGGATTGTGCTGAACATACCGACCAAAAGAAGCATGATTGTCACTGATTGACTAAGAAAGGAAAGGGGAATAAGACCCATCTATAATCTTGAAAGACATGACATGTCAAGACGATTTGTTGGAAGACGACACATATTATTGACGATAAGGTCAACATGTTTGAAGGCAAGCTGTTGTCTAATGAATTGAATAACCTACCACATCAACTTTGAAAAAATGAGGGAGATAGCTATACTTTATTTGTATGTACTTCTCAGCCATTGAATGCTCACACTTCTATAGTTGACATTGGTTGTACCATTCACATGGATAATAATTATAACCTTTTTTCTTCATGAAGTAAAGTTACAAAAGAAAAAACTATTTGTTAGCATGTGATCGTGCACTTATTGTTGTTGATTGCCTTAGGGTTGAATGTTAGAATGGTGTGATCACTAATGTATAATGTGTATGAAGTTTGGGTGCCTTTTTTATACCGAACTAACATAAACTTGTAAGAGAAGGTTGATTTTTGGTAAGTATGTTTTTTATGAAGGGTATTCATAATGAATTTATTATTTTTGTTGAGGGTATTATTGAACTTAGAGATAGACTATATAAGTTTTGTGGCTTTCCTAAAAAGGACCTAAGATTGATTGGATTCATATCCATAATATGCAATTGAAGTAGAGTTTGGCTTGATCTTCACCATGGCTTGATGGAGAATCGTAGTTCACTTCTTTTGTGCGAGTTGGATACGAGAGCACTTATTAGGCTTAGGCTAGCCCACCCCGCTTTCCTTTGTGGCCTCGAGTGAGGCTGGCTTCTGCCCGCCCGGTGTTTTTACCGCCGTGCAACGACTATTCTTTTAGATAAGGTTCTCCCTCTACGCTCAGGGAAGGTTCTCGCTTAAGCATGAGAAACTCAGACAATTAAATTTCCAAAGTATGAAATCGATAATGAAGTTTAATATGGTTAATGAACTACCTAAGGTAGTTCCTCTTGATGGTGTGTATAGGTTGTTTTCTTGGTGAGAATCACCAAGTTACTTTGAGACTAGAATGTAATGTAGATCAAAGGTCCACTATAATATATTACAAATCTACACTTCTTGTGGTAAAACCCTAAAGCATACGTACAACTTTGTAGGAACTCAGATTGGTTGGTTCTCCTATGGCACAAGGGAATTTATAAGAAAACCTAATTCATTCAAACAATTTTCACAATGTTAATCTCTATGTATTGTGACATTACATTTATATTATTATATTATTATTGTCTTTATGGTCAATTAGGACCTTAATTGCAATTGCACCCTTTATGTTATATATATATATATACACTCAAGGAGACCTAGTTTTAGGATAATCTTATATTGTCTTATGTGTTTGATACATTATATTCAAGGAGGTTTCCCCCTTGAAGAGGCTTCTTATTCATCTCTTTATTTCTTCCCAATTTGTTGGGTACTCTTTTCTTTCTATTTTTATGTTATTTTGGGAATTTGGTGCATAACATTTAATCTCAGAGAAATTTTCGTTATAACATTTTTTAGGAATGTATTAGAAAACTAATTTTTTAGGAATACTCCTGGTAAAACTTTTAGGTCATGGTTCATTATATTTTGGAGTTTTAGTCTATGTAAGTTAAGGTTTTTTACTGGTCCAAAAACTAGTCCCAAGCAAGTGTTCTAGGTAAAACTATTATATATGAAGATTGAGATATCCAAATTGAGTGCCACCTATTGCATCATAAATCAGATGAACCATAGTATTTGTGGTAAAAATTCCAAAAGAATAACAAAAACTTAGACATGTGTCATTTCATACAAGTTTGTTCTCCTAAAAGGGACAAAAATAACAAGTTTTGGGAAAGTTACCATAACATTCCCTAGGCACATCGCAATTTAGTCAAACCCATGGAATTATAGAGAAGTCATACCAAGATACTACTGGATGAAAGGGACCAAAATTTCTGGGATAATTCATGAGCAAAGTCGACTACACAGACAACCTACAAACCAGGTTTTTTAAAAGTATTTTAACTTGAAACTTGCATAAATTATGGGTGGAATATCTGTTTAGGGTGATTCAAAAGGTGTGATAAAGAGGAAATAGTGAAGAATTATAGGTAAATATTATTTTGGGCTCAGATGGAAACAACTTCTATGAAAAAATTAAACCAATTAAACCTCTAGAAAGCTCATCCTCGACTTATGAAGAAAATGAGAAAATGTGTAACCAACTTTCCAATTTGGAGGACAAAGTTAAGGAATTGAATGATAGGTTAGTGACATATGTTCAATTGGTAAACATACATAAGAATATAGAAAGTGATTTGAAAAACATGGATCAAAATATGGCTAGTAAAGAGGATCTCAAAAAGATGGCTAGTATATACGATCTTGAAGTACCATACAAATTAATAGGATTCCAATCATAGATTGAGAAAATTGAAAAAAAGTTTGAGAACAAGAGGTTCGAGTCCCTAATGCTTGATCATTCATCACTCCATAATCAACATCATCATGTGTTCAACTTGGGACCAAGGAATTATTACTTCATTCCCAATATTGTTATGACAAATTTGGATGACAATGATCCAATAACATAGATATTCCAAATGGAGCAATTCTTTGGTCTACACCAACTTCCAAAGGTAATTATTGCATCCTTATTATTCTAAACCCCATTAATTTGTATAATACCATTGGTTTTGTGACCATAAAAGGGACTCTATTCTCTCTTGGTCTATATTTACAGATGAATTGATATCACATTATGGGGATATTAAGAGAAACAAATTATTTAGCCAATTAATAAAGATCAAGTAAAAAAGTCCAGTTATAGAGCATATTAAGAAGTTTTAGAAGTTGAGTCTTAAAGTGGAGAACATTATAGAGGATAATTTCTTGGATCTCTTTATGAGCACTTTAAAGGGATGAATTCAACATTATGTACATCTCTTTGACCCTAAATCATTGGAGAATGCTTTTAGTTTGGAAATAAAATTTGAAAGTAAAAATATGTCTACTAGAAGAGTTGCTACTAACACATAAAAATAGGGGAATGTGCCCCCAAAAACCTCACTCAAAATACAAAGTTGGCACTCAACCAGTGGAGGAAATAATAGAAAAGGGACTATATTTCAATTGTTATAGAAATATAGTAAGGGGCATAAGTGCAGTGAGAAGAAATTATTATACATAGATTATGAATGGGAAGAAGATCCATAACCCAAATAGTCTCAAGAGTTAGATATAGAAGATGGTACTCCAACTTTATTTTTCCTTGCATTAGTAAAAAAATAGCAGTCCTCAAACTCTCAAGATATAATAATATATCAAAAATAAAAATATAACATTATTTATTGATTTTTGTAGTACCCATAACTTCATTAATTGCAAATTACCCAAACTTCCCTTTTATAAATCCAACAACAAAATTTCAAGTAATGATTGCATATGGAGGTACCATAAATTGCTTAGGGAAGTGTCGTAGTATTAAGCTTAATATGGGAGAGCCCTTATTATATAATCCAATTATAACAAGTTATACAACTTGACGAGAACCTGACATTGTTCTCGTTTTTTGGAGGGTCAATTTTAGTAGATGTTTTTACCTCCATTTCGAAAAGTATGTATACTGGTAGCACCATTTTTCATTTTGAGCATTTTTTTTGCGATTTTGAAAATTCTTGGTCATAAATAAAGAATAATTTTTATTTATAAATGCTTTTTTTGAAATTTTACAAAAAATAATACATTTAATAACTAGTTGTAATGAAAAATATATACATTTTTGAATTTTTTTAACATTTAAAAGTTAGATAGGACAAAAAAGTATATACATTTTGAAAGTTTTTCCTTAAAATTTTCTTTTAAATAAATAATTTTTTGAGCTAATTTGTAAAACAAATTGAGAAAATAAAGACAATTCAACCATTTTAAGGTATTTTCAACTATTTTTAACATATTTTGAGTTATTGTATGTATACAAATGATATTATTTAACATTATTTTCCATAAAGTGATGATTCTCATAAACTTAACAAAAATAATACCATACATTTGTAATTAACATATTAAAAACATAATATTTAATCTCAAAATAAAATATTAAAGTCAAAACATTAAAAAAAATATGGTATCAAAAAAATTGTGAAATTGACATTTTACTCAACAACATAAAACTAATTAAGAATATCAAAAACTAATTTTTAACAATCGATAGACTTACATTTTGTTTTTTAAATTACACTAAGTGTAAAAAACCATGTGAAAACATTTAAACATCATAAAAAAAGAATAAATCAAATATATAATAATAATAAAAAAAACACAAGTTAAAAAAAAAATATGACTTTTAAACAAAACCATGTGAAAAATATATACTAGTCTTAACAAATACATATTAATAAAATAATAATGAAAATTTAAATAGTATAAAGGTGTGGCGCGATTTCGATAATCACCCCCTTAAAAACTTCTTCACCCTTTATATATATTGCTTATACAAAAGCGATAAAACTTTTTAAGTTTTTTTTAATATTTTGTTATAATAACATTTTATTTTTGTTTCATATTTTATGTTGTTTTATAGTTTAAGTTATATATATGTTTTAAATAAATGCATATTAATAAAATAATTAAAAAAGTTTAAATAATATAAAGGGTGGCATTATATTTCTTTATATTGTTTTACATTATATATTTAAAAAATATTATAAAAATATCTAATTAAGAATATTAAAAACTCTTTTTTAACTATTAATATACTTACATTTTGTTTTTTTAATTTAAAAAACCATATGAAAACATTGAAACATCATTAAAAAAATAAAATAAAACAAATATATAATTATAATAAAAAACATAAGTTAAAAAATATAAAAAAAATATAACTTTTAAACAAAACTATATGAAAAATATAAGTTTTAAATAAATGCATATTAACAAAATAATTAAAAAAAATTAAATAGTATAAAGGGGAGAATAATACCCTTAAGAACTTTCTCACCCCTTATATATAGCTTATGCCACAAAACCATTTAAGATTTTGTTTTTTATTTTATTTTTTTCTTTGATTTTTAAAATATTTTGTTATATTAACATATTATTTGGTTTTTTAAATATTCTTTAGATTTTATGTTGTTTTATAGTTTAGGTTTTATATTTTATAATTTATATTGTTTTACATTGTATATATATTTTTAAAATATTTTGTTATCTTTTATCATTTGTTTTTTAAATATCTTTTGTGGTTATTGTGATGTATATTTTTAAATTATTATCTTTTAAATGTTTTGTTATAGTTTTAAAGTGAGTGTAAATTTTCTAATTTTTTAAGAATATTGTATATTTTTAATTTAATTGTATTTTGATGTTTTTTATAATTGTTTTTGGTTATTTAATTGTTTTTAATGTGTTAAATGTCTTTGTTTAATGAATTTTTGCATTTTTTATTATTATTTTTTTAGGAGTTTTGGCTCAACAATATGCTTTAGGGTCACAAATTCCTTTATTTTATATGGAAATAGTGGTCTAATAATTTCTAGAATAATTTTTGTTTAATATAGTGAATTTTTATATAGTGTTACTAAGAGGTTTAATAAATATAATTTTAAATTATGATTAAATGATATAATTATGCCTTTTTTTGAAATATTGTGCTACCGGTATCATCAGTTTTCAATTTGGGGCTTGATTTTAAGGTTTTTGTAAATAACAAGAATGATTGTTTTCGTCCATGTCCACATTTTTAGCCCCCAAAAAAGTGGTGCTATCGGTAGCAACACTTTTTGATTTGAGGTGTTTTTTTTTTCACAAAAATAGGAGTTTTTATGGCTAGAGTTCTCGTTTTGATTATAAAGTTCTCATCAAGTTGTATAACATGTTTTATTGCAATCCAAACGGGTGGTGTTGATTTCGTACTAGGAGTACAGTGGCTGCAATCATTGGGAACAATGGCTCTTAATTTTCAGAAACTTTTCATGAGATTCTACTTAGAAGGAAATGAAATTGAACTCAGAGGTATTTTGAAGAAACATTGTAATATCCATCATCCTTGAACCCTATTGTTGTAATTGAATATATGTGATGTAAAGGTATCTATGTACTAGTTCATTGCATGCAGCTCAAGGCCAAGGCCATGCCAATGAACGTTGTGACACTTCATAATACTTTGACTATGTAGCAGAACCATGAATGGTAAGGCACGATGACATCCTGAACATGATAGAAGTTGAAAATGACAAACTATTGAAAAATAGACCTAGGGGCCGAATATGCAACGAAACTAAATTGAGAGGCAACGATATCCACTAGGGAAAGAGGTTAAAGGCTAGTTAATGATGTTCGGCTAGTTAATGATGTTCGAGTGTCATCATAATACCTTTGGATGTTAAAGGGAAAACTAGTTGTTAATGATTACTTATTACCCTAAAGCCAAAATGTTTATGTATAAATTTATGGTTACAATCAATCTATAATCAAATTATTATTGTGATTAGTTAGCTAGGTGTTTAAAATAGGGAGCACTCGTCTTGTTTTGGGAAGGAAACTAATCACGACAAGTTTGCGTATTTGAAGACAAAGTATTACAATTATTAACATTAGATTAATGATTATTAATATTACGAATGTAAAATTATTAGTTTGAGTAGTCATCAACTTTAACCAGAGATGTCCCTTGAGTCCTTATGAAAGGGAGATATGTAATCACAAAGAATCCAATTCGTTTTCAAAGAATCGTTTTATTATTTAATTGTAATCATCATATGTACAAAAGCATTGGAATCGCCACTATAAAATATATTAATATATATAGTAGAATGGAAAGCATTTCATATATTAAGGAGGATATCACATAAAAGAAATACTTTGGAAAGTAAGCATTTTATTATTATATCATATTATATATATATAAGTTAAAAAGAATAAGTTTATTGATTAAAAACAAATAAATGATTATTAAAAATAAATGAATAGGATAGGTTAGGGTTTTTGGTGTCTCGACTGTTTTCATCTATTTTAATATACCTTAGGTTGATAATGAGGGGAAGGCTTGATCAACGGGAAGAGATACATCTGCATAACAAGGGGGTGTCTAGATCATCCTTTGTAATTAGTTTTTGGTGGGGACTCCACCTAACTGCGGTTGAAAATTGTACCTAGGACAAGTGTTTTCCACTTCATGCGCCTAGGAGTGGAAAAGTGTCCAAGTGATTCCTAATAACTTTATAAAGTGAATTTAGTTTTATGGAATATAAAGCTATTTTATCAAGTAAAGTTCATTTTGATTTAAAAGTGACTTTATGAGAAATAAAGTGAAGTTTTAATTAAAAAAACTAATTACGTATTTAAATGAAAGAAGTGCATTAAATATTCATTTAATGAGAAATTATAAGCACTTTATTTCAACCATTGATCTTAGTAGTTCAAGATCTAATCTTGATCATTAGATCTTGAAGGTGGTGGCCATGAATAAAAAGGAAAAAGTTAGGGATTGAAGGAAAATTATTCACCCAAAGAGAATTTGGAGAGAGAGCAAGAGATAATTTGAGCTTGAGGAGAGAGAGACAGGGCATGAGTTTCAAGACAAACTTAGCAATTTCTGGCATGAATCCCAACGTCATACAAGAAACTGAAGAACACGAATTTTTAGAGTGATTCTGGCACACAATTCAAGGATTGGTACAACAACATTGAAGGTATGAAAATCAAGGTGATTGGCACATTCTTCAAGGAAGAATAAGATGCACACATTTTCAGGTTAACTGGCACAGTTTTCAAGGGAGGTCGTACAACATTTATGACAACGATCGTACAACTATATTAATGGTTCAAACCATACAACCAAATTATGCAGAATTTTGGCATGATTTTCCATGCTGAGAGGGCACATAAATTAGCAGCTAGCATGAAAACCAAATTTTAAGACTGATTTGGGGACAAAAATCAAGGCTAGTGTGTGCACAAAAATTGAGACTCCCCAACACTGTTTTCGAGGAAAAATATTTGGTCTTAATTGGTTTAGATAAATTGTACTGTTTTGTTGATTTCTTATTTCTATTGCAGATCCAAAGAAGAAATAAAGCAAACTCTCTCTAATAGGTTTTCCCCTTTGGGGTTTTTCCTAGGCCATTAGCTAAAAATACTGAGTCTAAAATTTTTATTTGTGTGGCTGAATTTTACTTTTGCTCATTAAAAATTGTAATTATTCCTAAGTGTTTTAAGCTACTGTATGGTTTATGAGTAACACTTCATTTGCAACAGAAACAATATGCATGGGGTTGAGCATTAAACCACATGTTCAAATGAAAACTTGAAATCTATTTGGGAATGTGAAAAATTTAGAACTGCAACTATCTTGAAAGTGGTAAAGATACCTTTGATCCTTGTATTAAATACATGAGAAAATAGTCGGCTTCAAGAAATGACGGCATGTTCCATCGTTTTCAATCATTGTCATTACGTTGGAAGAGAGGGGATGACCCCTCTTGTAGAGAGCCGTTGCCCCCATTGTTTTATTTCTACGTTTATAAATTAATACATTTTGCATTTTTGGTGAGCGAAGGGACAACCTCTCTTTGGGGAGATCCACTCCCAATCTTAAATAGTTATTTTATTATTGCTTTATCTCAGTGTTGCGTGGAATCAAGAAGAGAGCGATCTCTCTCTAGAGAAGCAAACTCGGGTTGTTTTTTTTCTGCATTTATGAATTAGTTCATTTTGCATTTTTGCTAAGTAAAGGGACAACTTTTCTCTCTTTGAGGAGAGATGCTCCCATATTTGACTAATGATTCTAATTATTGCGTATTTATAAATACGATATCTATACGCTATGTGGGGTCTGAGAATGAGAGTGCGATCTCTCTTTGGAGATTCAACACCAGATTGATTATTGTTTTTTATTAACATGTTGTGTTGAGAATTCGCTACAGGTTTTATTTAATGCCTTTGATAACATTTGCATGAAGAGGGATGGGCTCTATAGACAAAGAGCCGAACACATTGTTGGTTAGTCATTTGATTTCATTTATTTTACTTTGAAAAGGGAGAGATCTTTGTGTGGAAAGGGAGGTGTAGACAACGATGACAACCAATTTACCAAAAAGATAAGATGGTATTTTAATGATTTTAGAAACAATTGATTTTTTCTTGGTTTATGGATTTAGTATTATCTATTTAAAAAAAAATTAGAATGGACAATTGTATATAGCTATGTGTAAGTCCATAGAAGCAATATATTGTATTGAATAGTTGATGTGAATCAAGAAGAGAAGAATAGCTATATGTTGTTGCAAAGAAGATTGTAATCTCCATCTTTGAATAACAAGAAGACCGATACACTTGCTTTGTGGATGTTTCTCTCTCGAGGGTTTTACCATGTTAAATCTTTGTGTTTATTATTATGTGTTTGTCATTATTCTCTGTTTATTTTGTTTGAACTCTATATTGTTTAAGCTTCTACTATAACAAGTTGTATCAAAGCCAAGTTGCTAGAGATCGAGGTGAAGAAGTAAATTGGAGTCCAAGATTGAATCTGGTTGCTTGAGAGAATAGCCAAGGTACAGAGTGTGAAGTTTGATATGGAGAAGTTCAACGGGAAGATCAATTTTGAGTTATGGAAACTCAAGATGAAAGATATGCTTGTGCAACAAGGGCTATAGAAAGCCTTGCTTGGAAAATAAAAAAAGGCTAGCCGACATGTTGAATGAAGACTGGGAGGGTTTGGATTCAAAATCTCTGAGTACCATTCGGTTATGTTTAGCAGGTGATGTATTGTTTAACATTGTTGAAGAAGATTCGATCGTAGGATTATGGGTTAAATTGGAAAGCATGTATATGACCAAGTCCCTTACCAACAAAATCTTTCTGAAGACGAAGCGATATACCCTTAGAATGACTTATGGTTTGAAAATCCATGATCATCTAAATAGCTTCAATGATCTGGTCTGTCAGTTAACTAATCTGGATGCGAAGCTTGATGATGAAGAGAAGGCAATAGCCTTGCTGTGTAAGCTTCCCGATTCATGGGATCATCTTATTACCTCCATGTCATTTAGTAATCCAGAATCCTTTGATTATGACATTGTTGTTGGAGCCTTGTTATTAGATTAGAAACAAAGGAAAAATAATCAAGAAACTTCTTCATCAACAACAATAGAGACTACATGCTGATCTAGTGAACATGAGCAGAGTTCGAGACATACATCCAGGTCAAAGTCAAAAGTAAAGAAGGATAAGCTTAGGTGCGGTTTTGCAACAAATGAGGTCATCTAAAGAAAAATTGTTGGAAGAAAAAATGATATAAGGAGGATTTGTCCCAAGATCATTCTAGGGAGGAAGCAAACTTAGCAGAAGCAAGTCCAAAAATGGTTGATGAAGTATTGTCAATTTCCAATGTCCACCAACATCAAAATAACTGACTATTGGATTCTGGTGCCTCTCACCATATGTGTCTTCATAGAAAGTTGGTTTTCATCATATCAATCAATTAATGAAGGGGTTGATTATAAGGGAAATGATATTTCCTGTAAAATCCTTGGAACTAGAAGCGTCAAAATCATGATGTAAGATGGAACTATGAAAACATTGACTGAGGTGAGGCATGTTCTTGAACTAAGAAATAATATGATATCTATGGGAGTTCTAGATGCTGTTGGTTACAAGTTTCCAGTTCAAGGTGGAGTTATGAAGGTGTCCAAGGGAATCTTAGTGATCATGAAAGCAATAAGGATCCATAACCTGTACAAACTATAAGGGAGTTTTGAGTTAAGTCAAGCAGTAGTTGTGTCTGAAGCTACAAATGACCCTGTTCATCTATGGCACTAACCCTTGGGACATATGAGGGAGAAGGGACTGAAGGTACTTATGGATCGTAGGAGTACCCCAGTAAAATTTCTGAATTCTAATTTCTGCAAGCACTGTGTGTTTGGTAAACAAGCTAGGCATAAGTTTAAAGCATGAATGCATGTTAGCAAATGTATCCTAGATTACATTCATTATGATGTTTGGGGTCCATCCCCTACAGTCTCCTATGGAGTATCGTCATACTTCGTGACATTTATAGATGATTATTCCAGGAAGGTTTGGAACTATTTATTAAAGATAAAAGATGATGTGTTTAATGTATTCAAGCAGTTTAGGGCTTTGGTTGAAAAGATCACAAGTAGGACAATCAATTTCTTAAGGACTGATAATGGAGGTGAGTTCACATATAAGGAGTTTGATAATTATTCCAAGGAACCTAGGACCCATAGGCATAAAACCACGATCTATACTCTGCAGCAAAACGATGTTGTTGAACACATGAACATGACTCTTCTAGAGAGAGCAAGGTGTGTGCTCAATAATGCCAAGTTGCAGCAGGAATTGTGGGCAGAGGCAGTTGTTACAACATGCTATCTGGTAAATAGATCACCATCAACTACAATAGATTGTAATATTCCTGAAGAGGTATGGGAAGGGCACCCTTGTGATTATTCAAATCTAAAGGTTTTGGTTGATGCTTATGCTCTAGTTCCAAAGAGTCAACGTTCTAAGTTAGATCTGAAATCAAAGAAGTATGTCTTTGTTGGATATGGTGATGGTGTTAAGAGATACAAATTATGGGATCCTACTGCCAGCAAAATCATCATCAACATAGATGTTGTATTTGATGGAATGTCACTCATGAAGTCAGATTTGGAAGATGGTGAAATGAAACAGGAAGAAGAACCACAAATTCAACAAATTCAGTTTCAGACTATAAGAGAGGAGGATCATGAAGCAGTTCATGAATATTCTCCCAAAGAAGAAGATGTAGAGACAAAAAATTTCCATGAAATTGAGGAATTGTCATAGACATCTTTGCGAAAGTCTACACGGGTCAGAACTTTTCCAAAAAGGTATGATGATTTTGTTACATCTGTTGCTTTGATTACTAACGATGGAGAACCTAGTTGTTATCCGGAAGCAATGAAGATTTCTAAAAGTGCTAAGTGGAAATTAATAATGAAAGAAGAAATGGATTCCTTGGAAAAGAATAAAACATGGGACCCGGTGGAACTTCCAAAGGACAAAAAAGTTGTTGGTTGCAAGTGGGTCTACAAACTGAAGAAAGGTATTGATGAAAAGGTTGCAAAACACAAATCAATATTTGTAGAAAAAGGGTACTATAAGAAGTAAAGTATTGATTTCCATTAAATTTTTTCACCATTCATTAAACTTGTTTCTATTCAGTTAGTGTTAGCATTGGTTGCTTTACTTGATCTTGAGTTAGAGCAGTTAGATGTTAAAACTGCATTTCTGCATGGAGATTTGGATGAGGACATTTACATGGAACATCCAGAAGGGTTTGTTCAAAATCAGAAAGGCAGTTTTGTTTACAATCTTAGAAAGTCATTTTATGGCCTGAAGTAGTCTCTTAGGAAGTGGTTGTTGTTCAGGATTAAGCACCCTTGTAACCTAGGGTATGGGGTTACCAACTTACTAATAACCTTGCATACAATCATCTTTACCAGAGAATAGAAAGGGAATAGGAAGAAAGTCTTGACTTACCTGATTACTGACGGTTGATCCAAGCTTGATCTTCTCCCACTCCTCTTCTCTCCAAAGCTTCCAGGGATGCACCTCTTTCACTTGTAAAGAGAAAATTCTCCTAGTACTATCTCATGCATGTATATATAAGACGCTAGATAAATAATATGTCCAATACATAATCAAATATATTCATTAACCATGATACATGAAAGAGACTCAACACAATGTTGGAAGAAGAATTCTCTTTATTAACAATCAGTGAATGATATAAGAGTACAACCCAGCTTCTGAGACAAGGACTCCTTTGCAACCAAAGGACTATGAGTTCTGCTGCTCCAAGACTTCTGAAGATATACCACCAGCACAACTTTTCTCTAAAAACTTGATTGATTAATGCCCTCCCCAAGGCCTCTATTTATACTTTGGAAAATAGAGTGGTTTCGAAGGTTGGGGTGGTTGAAACAGTTGGGATAGTTAATGATTAAGACCCAACTAATCTCCATTAATTGTGTTTTATATTTTTTAAGGTCGAATCAAGATGTACACGACTATTGATATAGGAAACCCGCGCATGACACGTGAGTTGCTTAAAGGAAACCTGCATATGCTGATGTACACGGGTTGCAATGTAGATAGTCGCGTACAATACGTGAGTTGCAATGGAGATAGTCGTGTACGCAACTCAACACTTAGAAAATTATATAGCAAGCTGGTTCAAGGGTAAATGCATCCCAAGTCATGCCCATCTATAGTGTTTTGGCAAACTTCAATGCTAATATGTCCTTTTGTGTACCAACATAAGGAATGTCGGCACTCGGACGGAGAAGTGCCATTTGGGTTGATAACAGATGCCCCCTAATGTGTGAGGTCAGAGGGAAACGATGTCCGAAATACATTATAATCATTATCTTGGAGAATTCAGAAGTCCAATGGAGTAGAGAAAGTACCTGAAACAAATACATAGTAATGTCATATATAAAGTCATATCTGAGGATTCCATGTTCAATATACTGGAACACTAGCTCCTTTACAATATTTGAGTACATCATATGATACAGGTTCAAGACCACGTATATTATAAAGGTGGATCGAAGTCGCAATATACAATAATGATGAGTCTTCAAAGATCTGGAAGCTGTGCAAGTGATCAAAACCTAATCTTGCACAACTTAGGCCATAGACATGAACCTAAGGTCTTCGTCAAAAACCAAAAGAACCAGTACAATCCAGGCCATGTGAATAGATGTTATTGAAGTCGAACATGGATAGGATTCAACAGATTGTCAACCAATATGTGATAATTGACAACTGAAGCAAAGGAATTCACCAATAATGAAAGTGAATCCTAAGGTGCAATCATAAAAAACTCTAGGTCTTTGTCATCAGGAAGTGCTGATGAGAAACCATACTGTGATGAGGAAGGCAATAGATCCTCCAACGGATCATAAGAGTGACTAGGAACTAGGTAAAGGAAGGGATACACAAGTAATAACATATAGGACAATAACGGAAGCAGGATATAGATCAAATGTAGGGCTAAATCCTTGAACAATGAGCACGACATAAAGATGACCCAAGGCAGCTTTTAACTTTGAAAATAGTACAACTAGAATTATCTATCATGTAGGAGACATGATCAGATTCTCTAGGTATAACTGACAAGAGGAGGAGTAAGAAACTCGAAGTAATAACTGAACTGAAAGTGAACACTGAGACATGAGTATCGAAAAAAACAGAGAGTGCTATGTTCAAGGAAGACATGTTGCCATCGACTGAGAACCAAAAGAAAACTTCTTCCTTATCATTCCTGTTAAATTTTAATGAGCCCAGGAAAGTCAAATCAAGTCTCTCTTCATTTTTTGACAAGCTTGAAGAGAAGAGGGAATAATGCTTGATAGTGTCACTGATTCGTGGATTTTGATGAGCCCGAACTAGTACATGATCACTTGGTGTTTTCATGTTTAGAGAGTCTGAAAACTCCGAAGAAGACTCTAGGGGGGTCCTTTTTCATCCAATTTAGTCTCCTGAGGCCAAAAAAATATAAAAAATACCACAGAAGAACTCTCTTAACTCCCGTAGAAGAAAAGGTGAACATTTTTCGTACTTAGTCAGGGAGGTCCGAAAAAGGTTAAATTACCACCTACCCAACGCTCCTTCGAGAGAAGCATATAGCTTGAGTTTTATGAGTGTGAAGGAAAGCAAGATCACTCAGAAAGATCCATTTGAGTACGAGAAATGGGGCTTACAACAATAAACTCGATGTTTTGCTCTTGGTGTTTAACGAGCATGACAAAGACATGAAGTACACTCGAAATCGTTTTCATGTTTAGGTCTAGAGCACGAAAAAGAGAAAACTGAGCTCATACCAGGTGTTTCTTTTCCATAAATTTAGTCCCTCGTGTCCAAAAAATTGATAAACCTATACCTGAGAATACTCTTCTCAATTCCGCAGAAAAGAGAGTGATCCTTTCTCGTATTATCCCACATGGTCCGAGAAAGAGATAACCTGCCACCAATGCAGAGGCCCATTCACATATCATTAATGAGCTTGAATGGACAAGTTTACTCGGTAGTCAAGTCTATTTTGAGGAGTTAGACCTGGTCCTAAAGAAACTCCATAAGGGTGGGGAGTCTTATAAAGGGATATCTTGTAAAAAGAGACCAAAATGAGGCTCAATTTGGTGTGAAATATAGCTAAGAAGACTCCCCTGAACCTATGACAACTGTAGGATGAGTATCGAAAGAAAATAAGTGGGTTCTAAATGAGGATACTCATGTGAGGAAAGTCCTATCCATGGAAGAACAATAGCATAAACGAGGTACTAATGGTTAAAAATACCATAGTCTGTGGTCAAAGTGGTAATGGTAGGATTAAGTTGGATTATGTATGAATGCAAAATGTATGTGAATGACCAAAAACCATCCTATATGAGTGAAAAACAACTTTAAACGATCATAGACCTGTCACATTGAAGAAAAAAGATATGGTATTAGTTTGAGTTTTATATAAAAAGTATGAACTATAGGAAAAACCCACTTTTAAAATAAAATTTCTATAAATAGTTCAAAATATAAATCAAAACTCACCATTTGATTTTTTACCAAAAATAGACAAGTTTTACCTCTACCTTTGATTGCTCGGTATGGACAACTTGGTGGACAATTCTCGAAACCGCAAGTGCCAGGTAAAACTACACTCCATGCTCTTTCATTTGATCCAAGCAAATTTCATTTTTGGCAAAATTTGGATGTTTTTCGCCATCCTCAAAATAGTCACGCTATGTACGCGGGTATGGTATGTCGACAATCGTGTACACGTGTTTTGTACGCGGGTTTCCCAAAGACAAGTCGCATACAGTACGTGACTTGTCCAAAGGACAGTCACGTACACTGCGCGAGGTAGAAAAAGGCTATGTAGGGCAAAAAAAACAAATTTTTATATGAATTTAATGGTTTATAAATGGCTTGTTATCAGATTGAAATATGGTGCTTGAGTGGAGGGAAAGGAAACATGAAGACATGGACCAAGAAGCTCTACAAGATGCCCCCACGGTAAATGCTTTGCAACAAAGTGGGTTATTAAAATTCTTCTGTACCTCACCTATGCAATCAAATGTACACCTATTAGAGTTTTTAATAAACTATTGGGATCACGATCTTGGTATGCTTGACCTTCAAGGTGATTTTTTAGATGTTACCTCAGAGGATGTCTACTTTATCTATGGTTTATCACGACGGTGAGCTCCGATTAACCTGGAAGGTACCGGCAGAGACGGTGAGCTCCGGTTAACCTGGAAGGTACCGGCAGAGACGCTGACCTTCTAAGTGTACAGAACTACATAGATATATACTGCGAGCCTAGTACTCAAAAGAGGGGTCGCTGCATCCCTTTTGTTCATATTTGTAGCTTGCCATTACAGGTGTTGGCGAGTACTATAGTGAGCGTTGCAGGGTCATCATCACTTCACCTTGCAACTTGGAACCAAATGAGACTTGCAGTGGACTGTCTACAGGGAGCTCTATATGACTGGTGTTCGGAAGTAATCCCGATAATGAGGAAGCACCTCTCTGACTGTAAAAGAGGTCGGCATAATTTTTTTGGTTATTCTAACATATTGGTGGCCTTTTTCTTTGAGAGTGTCACATACCCCAATTTTGTAAAATTATGTAAATTGTTTTAATTATATTCCTGAGACATTATGTTAAATTTAATACTAAGTAGGAACTGATGACTCAGTAGAGTCAACAGAATTGGAATGTAATTCAGAATATTTTATTATTAATAAATAAATTATGGAGACAACAGCATGGGAGAGCTGTTAAAAAGAGGTTACTGGTCAAACTGGTGGATGGAACTAGGTGGAAGGAAAAAATACAAGTGGCAGCATCCTCAAACACTTCCTAAGTTGCAGGTGGCAACTTCCCTATATTTGGGGTCATGATCCCCCAAGAAAGTGGGATTAGAGCAGGTGGCTCATTAAATGACAACTAACCCAAAAAAGACCTAGGCAATCTTTTAAAAGTACTCAATGAAGAGAGCTGAGGCTGCTCAAATATTTTCCAGAGAGAATTCATTCAGGTGAATGTTATTCAGGAAATTCATTGAGGAAAAAGGGAAAAATAGTAAGGAAGTTGTTATGAGGGGATTGCTGCAGTAACTTGGTTATTTTACAGCTTGTTAGCTGGGAGAACTTACTGATAAGTTCTGGATTAATACTGAGTTTAAAGACTGGTATCTGACTTTGCTGCACCTAGTTCCAGCCAAGGAGACCAGAGCAAGCTCGGGGGTCCTGAGGAGTCACTGTTTGAGCGCTCTCCAAGAGTTGGTAGGGAGGAACGGCCTCCCATTGCTGTTGTTGTCCAAAGCTTACGCAGGTTATGTCACCTAACTGTCTTGTTTAGTAACTGTAAATGGTTGAATGTGATTGATTATTATTAAAAGTTTTATGGGTTTAATGAATTAAATGTTATTAGTTTATCAGTAATAGAATTTACAGATGAAAAATAATGACCACTATATTTTTCCACATCTGGGTTTACCAAATCGTACTCCAGTACACGGGTATAGTTTAAATAAGGATAGCTTGATGAGAATTCAGAGTATTAGATTGTTCTCTTTAACTATTTTCAGAAAAGATATTTTATTGACTGTGGTATGAGTTTAGGTTTCAAACTACTTTTGTACTGTATTTCGTTTCCAGTAATTTCTACTGTAAAAGGATAGATTGTAGAGGTTAGACTAGAAGTAATATTGTTTTACTATATAGTTTCTTTCTTTGTATTCGGATAACTTCATTTCTAAGAATAAACTCAAGTAAGAATTAGTTATATAATATTTAGATACTACTGTCAAAACCATTCTGGACCAGATGCTATGAATGTTTGTAATGTATTTTCATTTTGTTATTTTCCTTCTTTTATTAAGACCGAGTTCGAACAAGTTCCAAAGCTATTGTTCTTTTATTCAGAATATGAACAAATGTTAATATTTGTACTTACAAAATAAACTCTGGATAGAGTTAATTAGAATGCTGAATATTTATAAGTAAACATTATAACTAAGAAAATAAATTAATTACAACAAAACGTAGATAGTATAGTATAAATCACAGAAGAATCAAATAACAAATACTATTTTCAAATACTTATAAAATAAACTAAGGGTATTAATATAAAGGCTACAGAGATTTCAGAAAGATAATATAGTCATTATAGTAGTAGTAAGGTATTTTATTTTATTTTGCTATCAATATAAAGTAGGAATCTTATTACTATAAGTATCTTCCAGAACTATTCATACTGTCCGAGCTGCAAGTAATTGACAGTTCTTAATCTTACTTCATTAAAGGGTATAAACTATGCATCAGTAATTATATTTCCTTATTCATAAGGAAGTCAAATTACAAACCCGATACAGAAACCCTAATGAAAAAATACTTTTTTAAAACAGTGAACAAACCAAATACATTTTGTGCAGGAAATAAACAACAGAAGTACAGAATGCTCTTAATCGAGCTTATTTACCAATTATAAATATAGATAGTAACCCTATATATTACAGAAAATACTTTCTGAACTTAACAAGAATATATAAGGAAAAATAATGGAGTTACTTCTTTCACTATCGATTAGGGTTAAACCCTATAAGAATCAATTCATACAAGGTAAACAATGAACAGTGGAGTTAACAGCATTTTTACTTATAGCTGTTTATAAATCAGCTTTCGCATTTTCATTAATATAAGTAAATGAAGGATTGTAGAACAACAAATAGTTTCTGAACATGCATAATAACTAAGGGTAAAAACCCTACCCATTCAAAATAATACAAAAGTAATGACATGGTGGAACCCAGGCTTGTTTAACAATCCATGGCCGTAATAAGTAATTACACATGAAGGCTTACAGCCGGTTCTGTTAATATAAACACAGTAATAATTACAAAACAATATTTTACACTCACAGTCGAAGCCGGAGAGCTCTGCAAGAGAGCTAGGGTATTAACCGACGATGTATAACATCAAACAAACAACCAAAAGCCTTGAGGGTCAAAAAGGCCGCAACGACCAACCCCTTGCAATCCCATAAGGGTTTACACAAAGTGGATGAGCTATGGAGAGACCAGGGCTTACCATGGCCCATATTGCCGTAACCCTCATTCCTTTTGTAGGCAGAGAAAAGTAGCAGGTTATATCTGCAAAACCAGTATATAGCCGACTATTAGTTGTTATATTAAATGCAAGAAGAAATGTATTGACAAGAATCTTAGCAATGACGTTAAAAGAAAACGAAGTATTCGGTTACCTCAGCAGTGGATAATCCCACACAGTGATGCCGCGACCAGCATGAGCAAGGAACCTTCCATTCAATGGCAAAGGAATGACATTACAACAGTCTCAACCACTGACAGCAAAAGAAACCCCAGCTAATCGATGGAAAGGGTAAAACCCTATAGATGCGATGTTTCTTGCTTGCAAATAACACACAGTCTGTAGACAGCATAAGCCATGCTACTTTGAAGGAAGAATCACTCTCATTGGAATGGAGAAAGGTAAGGATTGTCACAGTCCAGAGCCCAAGTTAAACAATGGAGGTATTGCAGAGACAAACAGCAAGTTATTCAACACCGTAACCTCCCCACACAGTGCAGTAGATGAGCTCACGAAGAGCTGGAGTAGCATGGGAATTGATAGCAGACAACACAACAGCAAAACGGACCAGGAGGGTTTGCAGAGCGGCCAAAGGCTCGAAGGCAAAGGAGAAATGACGACTAGGGTTGGGTCAACCATTTTAAAATGCCAATGCATGGCTAAGAAGAGACCACATATTACTTTAGTACTTTACATGCAATGGGTATGAGTTCTAAAGTTCCACGACCAGATCACCATTAACTGATTTACAAACCAAATCATAGCGTGGAGATCCCGTAAGGTTCGATATACTATAATATCACCTGCGATATAATTTCAACCACGTAACATTAGATTAATGCTTATAAAACATTGTATTATAGATATTGCTCATTATTAGTCTCGTATACATAGGTATGGAGAATTGTTTTAGTTATAAGGAGTTATAAGAGCAATGGAATAATGTTATGGCGTAGTTGTTTATAAACCTACAACTATATTGCCAATTTCCTTAGTCTTCAAATGAAGGTAAGAGACATAACATTTCTTTAAAGTCTATAATTGGTGGTAATTAATTTATGTGATCCATTAATTTTGATTTTGGTTTACTCTAGTCCATATCCTTGATACTTGTTAATAGATTAACAACCTCGTAGTAGTCTTAGAATCCTTGTGGAGACAATTAGACTTTTGTCATTTTCTAAGTTCAAAGATTATCAAAGATTTTATAAGTTAATGTGTGATAGGCAGCTTGGGTATATTAACCCTCCTTGTTGATAGTATAGTCTTGAAAACTCATAAAGGGGTTTAAATATGATCAATCTAGGACTGATTCTAAAGGTGTTTTTGGTTTCTATCCAAATGTCGATCTTGGAAATAGAAGTAGCATTTCAAAAAAATGCAAATCCTTAAATTATTAAGGGAAGACTTGTATCAAACAATAAACTTTGTAAATGCTTAAAGTAAGAAAAGTATAGGTCGATACTTGAAATATCTTGTTATTTACAACTACAGTTGCAAATTTGAATATGTTGCAGTATAAACATGGCATGTTACAGTAACTATGAATAATAGAATTAAATCATTGATGTTGTAATTTTCTACCATGCTAGCTGATTAGTAAAGAATAATTATTACATTTTTACACTTACCTTCAGTATGAACATTTAATGGTTTCGTACTCTATAGAATTGTTAAACCCTATTTTCTGGATAGAGAAGTTAACTAACATCTTTATGAGTAGAATTCAATTCTCTAGTAATAGATCTCAAAGGAAGCTTAGTAAAATTTTTACCTTTAGAAGTCTGGTAAATCTGTCTAGCATGTATGTACTTTCACTAAATGAATTATATACAACAAATCGTATTGTAATTTTCCGAGATTTGTTAACAACGACCCGTACATCTTACCTGTATATCTGTAAGAAAAGAAAACTGATGCGTTAGATCGGAAGCTAAGTAAGCCCAGTCCTTCATGACAAACTCACCTTATGGTCGCAAACAGAAAACAATCAGTAACTGAAAAGAAACTGCTGTTTAAAGTTAAGTATAATAAAAAGATCATTCAGTTACAATTCTAGTAATATAAAACTAATCAAACAGTTAATGACTGCATTTAATGAGAATATATGCTATTTTTAAAAATTTTAAATTTTTCAGAATTTTTGGGGTTTTGACATGTGGTATCAGAGCATGGTTCAAACACTAGGCCTTGATATGGCCCAACTAGTTTCCACAGAACAGTAAAAATCATGTACTAACCTGTATTTTTGTTTTATGTAAAAAAGCAGAAAATTTCTTTTTCTGAATCTAACAGGCAGGTATGGAGAAGTTAGGAGAATATGCTGAGGAGGAGTCTCCAAACACTGAGACAAGACAAATGTCTAGAGAGCCTGTGTTAGAAGAGATAACTGCTCACTCTTCAGAACTGATACAGACTATCAAGGATTTGAATACTGAAATGGAATCAGTCAAGAAGGATAACGAGAGGATATTAAAGACTCAGGAAGAGTTAAACCAAATCTTGATAGAAAAATTCCAGACAGAAGGGAGGAGTAAAAGATTCGAATCTGAGGAAGCTAGTCATAAGAAAGGATCTAAAAAGATGAAACTGGCTAAGGCTGAAAGCAGCTCATCATCTGAAGGGCTCAGGGAACAACGAAGCTACTACACTGCTAGTGACAGTAGTGAGGCTGAGTTGTATAACAGAAAGAAAAAGTACAGGCCATACGAAGAGATTTCCGGGGAGTTCAAAAAAATAAAGCCCCCAACTTTCAATGGAGAGACTGAAAAAGGGGAAGAGGCAGAGTCCTGGTTATCCGGGATGAGGAAATATTTTCAGATATTCAACTACTCAAACCAGCTGAAGGCAAGAATGACTATCTATAATCTTTCTGGAAAGACAGATATATGGTGGCAAGATCTGAAAAGAGTCAAGGGGATCAAAGAAAAATAAGTCAATTGGAGTACCTTTAAAAGGTACTTCAAGAAGAAATTTCTGTCCGAACAATACTATGAAGAAAAGGCTAAAGAATTTTATGAGCTAAAGTTAGGAACCATGACTATGAAGGACTTAAACAGTAAATTTTTAAGTCTGTTAAGGTATGTACCTTATTTAGTTGATGAGAAAACTAAAGTACAACGGTTTCTCAGTTGTTTGCCATATCATATCAAGGACAGAATCGAGTATGACAATCCTAAGACTCTAGAAGAAGCTATGAGGAAGGTAAATTTATGTTTTGAACAAAACAAAAAGAAAGAAGGTATAGCTAAATGGAAGGCTAAAAAGAACAGTAATCAGCCTGAGTTCAAGAAAAAGGAGTTTGTACCCCAAAAGAATTTCAGGAATAATAAGAACATAAACCATTCTAACGGTAAGAACTTCCAGGGAGGCAGAAATGGCGCTTCTAATAATTCCAATAATTCCAATAACTTCAAGGGCAAGGAAGCTTCAAACAATCATGGAAATTTCACTAAGAATTTCGAAAGAAAGGATCCTGTTAAGTGCTGGGAGTGCAATGGCCCACACTATGCTTCAGTTTGCCCAAATCGAAAAAAGCCAAACAACAATATTCATACTGTGTAGGATGAAATGACTGTTGGATAATTTTCAAGGACTATGCCCCGAATCAATGCAGCGTTGGAGAACCATCAAGCTGATTATCAGAGTTCCGTGGTGGAAGTAGAAGGTATGGTTAACAAAACCCCTGTAACCATTTTAATAGATCCAGGAGCTAGCCTTAGCTACATTTCACCTCAGATAGTAGAAAAGTGTAATTTGACTGTTGAAAAGTTTGATAACTCCTGGTTAGTTCAATTAGCCACTGGGGCAAAGAGGAAAGTAACCTGATATGTTAAGGAATGTGCATTAGTAATGAATGATTTTAAAACTACTGTTAAGCTAAATTTTCTGCCACTTGGATCGTATGATTTATTAATTGGTATGGATTGGTTAGAGCAGCATAAGGTAGTTTTAAACTATTTTGATAAAACCTTTACGTGCGTAAATAATAATGAACAGTCAGTAACAGTTAAAGGTATTCCTAGGAAAACTGTAATCAGGCAGATTTCTGCCTTACAACTTAAAAGAGTAGTCAGGAAAGGGTGCAAAGCCTATGCAGTAACTATTACAGATGAGGCAAGTAAGTCTGAAAAAGATAAAATAAAAATAAAGGATATTCCTGTTTTAAACGAATTTACTGATGTTTTTCTGGAGGAAATTCCAGGATTACCTCCTAAGAGGGAACTGGATTTCACTATTGAGCTGGTACCAGGTGCTGTACCTAGATCGAAAGCTCCGTATCGTATGAATATTTTAGAACATAATGAACTAAAATCACAGTTAAAAGAGTTAATAGATAAGAAGTATATTCGACCCAGTGTGTCCCCTTAGGGAGCACCAGTAATCTTTGTTAAAAAGAAAGATGGAACTATGCGACTCTGCATAGATTACCGTCAACTAAATAAAATGACTATTAAAAACAAATATCTGTTGCCCTGCATAGATGATCTGTTTGATCAGCTACGTGGAGCTACGGTGTTCTCAAAGATAGACCTGAGATCAGGATATCATCAGGTAAGAATTAAAGACGAGGACATCTTTAAGACAGCATTCAGAACGAGGTATGGACATTAAGAATTTGTCGTAATGGCATTTGGGCTTACTAATGCCCCAGCTGTCTTTATGTGTCTAATGAATAATATAATGCATAAATACTTAGATAAATTTGTTGTCGTATTTATTGATGAAATTTTAATTTATTATAAAAATGAAGCAGAACATAAGGAGCATTTACGGATAGTTTTACAAGAGCTGCGAGGGCAACAGTTCTTTGCGAAGTTCAGCAAGTGTGATTTCTTTAAAGATGAATTTCAGTACTTAGGTCACGTAGTGACTAAGGAAGGGATTTCAGTGGATCTTGAAAAGATTCGGGCAATCGAAGATTGGCCAGTTCCAAAAGACGTAACAAATGTTAGGTCCTTCATGGGAATTACCGATTACTACCGGAGATTCATCGAAGGATTTTCAAAAATAGCTAACCCAATCACTTCTTTGCAAAAGAAATGCAAGAAATTCAATTGGAACTTAAAATGTGAAGAAAGCTTTAAGAAATTAAAAACTTTATTAACAACTGCGCCTATTCTAAGAATAGCAGATCCTAATAAGGATTTTGTGGTATGCACCAATGCTTGTAATGATGGTTTAGGCGATGTGCTGACTCAAGACAGGCATGTCATTTCCCATGAGTCCAGGAAATTAAAGATCCACGAAAATAATTATGCCACTTATGATTTGGAACTTGTTGCTATTATTCATGCCTTAAAAATGTGGCGACACCACTTAATAGGCAGAAAGTTTACTTTAATGACTGATAATAAGGGTCTGAAATACCTTTTAGATCATCCCAACTTAAATGCAAGACAAGCAAGGTGGTTGTTCTTCTTGAGTGAATATGATTTTGAAATTCAACACATAAAAGGAAAAGAAAATATGGTGGCTGATGCTTTAAGCAGGAATGCAAAGCTGAATTTTACAGTAGCAATCAGCACTTACGCTTCTGATTTAAATGAACAGCTTACTGAAGGGATAAAATTGGATGAAATTTATAAAAAATTACAGGTTATAGCTAAAGAAGAACCTACAGAAAGTTTAATAAAATGTTATAATTTAAATAAAGATGGATTCTTATTGTTCAAGGACAGACTGTATGTGCCTAATGTGCCTAAGGTTAAATTGCTGATTCTAGATGAAGTTCATAAAACCCCTTCCTCAGGGCATCCAAGCTACCATAAGACTGTCACCATATTAAGAAAATAATATTTCTGGCCAAATATGAAATCTAAAGTAGCTGAGTATATAGCTAGATGTTTGGACTATCAACAAGTGAAAACAGAACACCAACATCCAGCTGGTTTACTGCAACCTTTGCCTATTCCTAATTGGAAATGGGAAATAATCAGCTTAGATTTTATTACTGGATTACCCATAAATCAGAATGATTCAATCATGGTGGTGGTTGACAAGTTAAGTAAAGAAGCACACTTCATTCCTGTCAAGACCACTTACAAGGCTGCTAATATAGCTGATATATTTCTAAAGCAATTTTTTAGGTTGCATGGAGTACTTAAGGTTATTATTTCAGACAAGGATCCTAAATTCAAAGGGAATTTTTGGAAATCCTTGTTTAAGGGATTAAACACAACACTGAATTTCAGCACCTCTTTCCATCCTCAGATAGACAGACAGACAGAAAGAGTGAATCAGGTGCTGGAAGATTTGTTAAAAATGTATGTTAAGGATCAACCAGGTAAGTGGGAGGATTATTTGCATTTAGCAGAATTTACATACAATAATAATTATCAATCATCAGCTAAGTTCATCCCATTTGAAATTCTGTATGGGCATAAATGTAACACTCCTATCTCCTGGAATAATCCAGTAGATAGATTAGTGTTAGGACCTGAATTATTGAAGGAAATGGAACAGATTGTAAAACAAGTGTAGGAAAATTTGAAAGTAGCTCAAGATCGACAAAAGAGCCAAGCAGATTTGAAAAGAACTCCCAAAGAGTTCCAGGTGGGTGAGCATGTGTTCATAAAGGTAAGACCAAAGAAGAGCTCCCTAATACTGGGGAGTTGTACAAAACTAGCACCACGTTACTGTGGTCCGTTTGAAATTTTATCTAGAATTGGTCAAGTTGCATATCAGTTATCATTACCACCTAACTTAAAAGTGCATAATGTTTTTCATATTTCTGTTCTAAAAAAATACATTCATGATGCTACTCATGTGATTGATTGAAATGTTGTACAGGTGGAACCAGAAGGAGAAGTTCTGGTGGAACCGGACTGTATCCTCGAGAGGAGGGAAATTACTCTGCGGAACCGCACAATTGGATAGTTGAAGGTGCAATGGAAGCACATTAGTCCTGAAGAAGCTACCTGGGAATTGGAAAGTAAGATGCGGGAAGCATACCTGAATCTATTCCAGGAGGTTGCAGAGGATGAGGAATAAGTAACATCGAGGACGATGTTACATTTTAAGGGGGTGTGTATGTCACATACCCAATTTTGTAAAATTATGTAAATTGTTTTAATTATATTCTTGAGACATTATGTTAAATTTAATACTAAGTAGGAACTGATGACTCAGCAAAGTCAACAGAATTGGAATGTAATTCAGAATATTTTATTATTAATAAATAAATTATGGAGACAACAGCATGGGAGAGTTGTTAAAAAGAGGTTACTGGTCAAACTGGTGGATGGAACTAGGTGGAAGGCAAAAAGACAAGTGGCAGCATCCTCAAACACTTCCTAAGTTGCAGGTGGCAACTTCCCTATATTTGGGGTCATGATCCCCCAAGAAAGTGGGATCAGAGCAGGTGGCTCATTAAATGACAACTAACCCAAAAAAGACCTAGGCAATCTTTTAAAAGTACTCAATGAAGAGAGCTGAGGCTGCTCAGATATTTTCCAGAGAGAATTCATTCAGGTGAATGTTATTCAGGAAGTTCATTGAGGAAAAAGGGAAAAACAGTAAGGAAGTTGTTATGAGGGGATTGCTGCAGTAACTTGGTTATTTTACAGCATGTTAGCTGGGAGAACTTACTGATAAGTTCTGGATTAATACTGAGTTTGAAGACTGGTATCTGAATTTGCTGCACCTAGTTCTAGCCAGGGAGACCAAAGCAAGCTCAGGGGTCCTGAGGAGTCGCTGTTTAAGCGCTCTCCAGGAGTTGGTAGGGAGGAATGGCCTCCCATTGCTGTTGTTGTCCAAAGCTTAAGCAAGTTTTGTCACCTAACTGTCTTGTTTAGTAACTGTAAATGGTTGAATGTGATTGATTATTATTAAAAGTTTTATGGGTTTAATGAAGTAAATGTTATTAGTTTATCAGTAATAGAATTTACAGATGAAAAATAATGACCACTGTGTTTTTCCACATCTGGGTTTACCAGATCGTACTCCAGCACAGGGGTATAGTTTAAATAAGGATAGCTTGATGAGAATTCAGAGTATTAGATTGTTCTCTTTAACTATTTTCAGAAAAGATATTTTATTGACTGTGGTATGAGTTTAGGTTTCAAACTACTTCCTTGTACTGTATTTCGTTTCCAGTAATTTCTACTGTAAAAGGATAGATTGTAGAGGTTAGACTAGAAGTAATATTGTTTTACTATATAGTTTCTTTCTTTGTATTCGGATAACTTCATTTCTAAGAATAAACTCAAGTAAGAATTAGTTATATAATATTTAGATACTACTGTCAAAACCATTCTGGACCGGATGCTATGGATGTTTGTAATGTATTTTCATTTTGTTATTTTCCTTCTTTTATTAAGACTGAGTTCGAACAAGTTCCAGAGCTATTGTTCTTTTATTCAGAATATGAACAAATGTTAATATTTGTACTTACAAAATAAACTCTGGATAGAGTTAATTAGAATGCTGAATATTTATAAGTAAACATTATAACTAAGAAAATAAATAAATTACAACAGAACGTAGATAGTATAGTATAAATCACAGAAGAATCAAATAACAAATACTATTTTCAAATACTTATAAAATAAACTAAGGGTATTAATATAAAGGCTACAGAGATTTCAGAAACATAATATAGTCATTATAGTAGTAGTAAGGTATTTTATTTTATTTTTCTATCAATATAAAGTAGGAATCTTATTACTATAAGTATCTTCCAGAACTATTCATACTGTCCGAGCTGCAATTAATTGATAGTTCTTAATCTTACTTCATTAAAGGGTATAAACTATGCATCAGTAATTATATTTCCTTATTCATAAGGAAGTCAAATTACAAACCCGATACAGAAACCCCAATGAAAAAATACTTTTTTAAAACAGTGAACAAACCAAATACATTTTGTGCAGGAAATAAACAACAGAAGTACAGAATGCTCTTAATCGAGCTTATTTACCAATTATAAATATAGATAGTAACCCTATATATTACAGAAAATACTTTCTGAACTTAACAAGAATATATAAGGAAAAATAATGGAGTTACTTCTTTCACCATCGATTAGGGTTAAACCCTATAAGAATCAATTTATACAAGGTAAACAATGAATAGTGGAGTTAACAACATTTTTACTTATAGCTGTTTATAAATCAACTTTCACATTTTCATTAATATAAGTAAATGAAGGAATGTAGAACAACAAACAGTTTCTGAATGTGCATAATAACTAAGGGTAAAAACCCTACCCATTCAAAATAATACAAAATTAATGACATGGTGGAACCCAGTCTTGTTTAACAATCCATGGCCGTAATAAGCAATTACACATGAAGGCTTACAGCTGGTTCTGTTAATATAAACACAGTAATAATTACAAAACAATATTTTACATTCACAGTCGAAGCCAGAGAGCTCTGCAAGAGAGCTAGGGTATTAACCGACGATGTATAACATCAAACAAATAACCAAAAGCCTTGAGGGTCGAAAAGGCCGCAACGACCAACCCCTCGCAATCCCATAAGGGTTTACACAAAGTGGATGAGCCATGGAGAGACCAGGGCTTACCGTGGCCCGTATTGCCGTAACCATCATTCCTTTTGTAGGCAGAGAAAAGTAGCAGGTTATATCTGCAAAACCAGTATACAGTCGACTATTAGTTGTTATATTAAATGCAAGAAGAAATGTATTGATAAGAATGTTAGCAATGACATTAAAAGAAAACGAAGTATTCTGTTACCTCAGCAGTGGATAATCCCACACAGTGATGCCGCGACCAGCATGAGCAAGGAACCTGCCATTCAATGGCAAATGAACGATGTTACAACACTCTCAACCACTGACAGCAAAAGAAACCCTAGCTAATCGATGGACAGGGTAAAACCCTATAGCTGTGATGTTTCTTCCTTGCAAATAACACACAGTCTGCAGACAGCATAAGCCACGCTACTTTGAAGGAAGAATCACTCTCATTGGAACGGAGAAAGGTAAGGACTGTCACAGTCTAGAGCCCAAGTTAAACAATGGAGGTATCGCAGAGACAAACAGCAAGTTAATCAACACCGTAAACTCCCCACACAGTGTAGTAGATGAGCTCACGAAGAGCTGGAGCGGCATGGGAACTGATAGCAGACAACACAACAACGAAATGGACCATGAGGGTTTGCAGAGCGGCCAAAGGCCCGAAGGCAAAGGAGAAATGACGACTAGGGTTGGGTCAACCGTTTTAAAACGCCAATGCATGGCTGAGAAGAGACCACGTATTACTTTAATACTTTACATGCAGTGGGTATGAGTTCTAAAGTTCCACGACCAGATCACCATTGACTGATTTACAAACCAAATCATAGCGTGGAGATCCCGTAAGGTTCGATATACCAAAATATCACCTGCGATATAATTTCAACCATGTAACATTAGATTAATGCTTATAAAACATTGTATTATAGATATTGCTCATTATTAGTCTCGTATACATAGGTATGGAGAATTGTTTTAGTTATAAGGAGTTATAAGAGTAATGGAATAATGTTATGGCGTAGTTGTTTATAAACCTACAACTATATTGCCAATTGCCTTAGTCTTCAAATGAAGGTAAGAGACATAACATTTCTTTAAAGTCTATAATTGGTGGTAATTAATTTATGTGATCCATTAATTTTGATTTTGGTTTACTCTAGTCCATATCCTTGATACTTGTTAATAGATTAACAACCTCGTAGTAGTCTTGGAATCCTTGTGGAGACAATGAGACTTTTGTCATTTTCTAAGTTCAAAGATTATCAAAGATTTTATAAGTTAATGTGTGATAGGCAGCTTGGGTATATTAACCTTCCTTGTTGATAGTATAGTCTTGAAAACTCATAAAGGGGTTTAAATATGATAAATCTAAGACTGATTCTAAAGGTGTTTTTGGTTTCTATCCAAATGTCGATCTTGGAAATAGAAGTAGCATTCCAAAACAATGCAAATCCTTAAATTATTAAGGGAAGACTTGTATCAAACAATAAACTTTGTAAATGCTTAAAGTAAGAAAAGTATAGGTCGATACTTGAAATATCTTGTTATTTACAACTATAGTTGCAAATCTGAATATGTTGCAGTATAAACATGGCATGTTACAGTAACTATGAATAATAGAATTAAATCTTTGATGTTGTAATTTTCTACCATGCTAGCTGATTAGTAAAGAAATAATTATTACATTTTTACACTTACCTTTAGTATGAACATTTAATGGTTTCGTACTCTATAGAATTGTTAAACCCTATTTTCTGGATAGAGAAGTTAACTGCCATCTTTATGAGTAGAATTCAATTCTCTAGTAATAGATCTCAAAGGAAGCTTAGTAAAAGTTTTACCTTTAGAAGTCTGGTAAATCTGTCTAGCATGTATGTACTTTCACTAAATAAATTATATACAACAAATCGTATTGTAAACTTCCGAGATTTGTTAACAACGACCCGTACATCTTACCTGTATATCTGTAAGAAAAGAAAACTGCTGCATTAGCTCGGAAGCTAAGTAAGCCCAGTCCTTCATGACAAACTCACCTTATGGTCACAAACAGAAAACAATTAGTAACTGAAAATAAACTACTCTTTAAAGTTAAGTATAATCAAAAGATCATTCAGTTACAATTCTAGTAATATAAAACTAATCAAACTGTTAATGACTGCATTTAATGAGAATATATGCTATTTTTAAAAATTTTAAATTTTTCGGAATTTTTGGGGTTTTGACAGAGAGGGTGCCCGGTTTGAGTCCTGCAGTACCACTACCATTTCATTCTCCCTGTCAGCCTAGACTGAGTAGGTGGGGAGACATCTTCCTTCCCTAGGGAGGTGGTGGATCGGTTCAGAGCGTATACGATGATGAATTCTACTTTTGGTGGGAGTGACAGTTACTAGCATTGGAGTAGTTTCCATATGTTGGACTAGATTTCCAAGGTGACACCGACCTTGTCCTCCCTCCTGGAGGATCATGGGGAGAGGCAGGTGTTTTTGTTTTCAAGTTTTTAAATTTTTATGAATTTTAATTATAAAGATATTTACATCTGTATAAGAGTTTTTAATCCTTTTAAAATGTTTAAAATGCAGATATTGGACCAGTCTACCCTGCTGGGAATCCACACATGTATGTGCATCCTGTAGTGGGAGAGGACCAAGGTTTGATTAGGGTTCTTGAGGGAAAGCTGGCCAGGCTTAACCGAAGAGTACCTACATCATGCATTGAGAATATCCCTGCCGCCATGCAAGAGCTAGTGGTTGGTATACCACCTGTCTGGATACGCCTTATGAGGCGGGTAGCTAGAGCAGTACTTGTATATATTGATGTCATTGAGGCTGCTGCAGCCGAGGAGGCTGAAGAAGCTCGAGAGCAGTGTGCTCAGGATGATCAGGGGGACCAGGGTGGTCCAAGTGACCAGGGTGATCAAGCTTAGACCTTGGAGCATTTTATGGACTTTGATCCATTTTTTGTATATTTTTTGTATATTATACAGTTATGACTGGATCTGAGGATTAGAAACTCGACCTATTTATATGGACATATATTCACACACACACACACATATATTTTGTCTGTTTTATTTACATGTGTTTTGTAATGTGTCTGCTGTATATTTTTATGCAAAATGTGTTAAGTGCTAATCCAAGATATAATTAGCATATGCATCAGTTAATGAATTTTGATTTCTTGGAATATGATTGAATGTAATAAACTCAAAATTTCTTTCCAATAACCTAACTTGCATAGACTGACGTAGTAAAATAGGGTTTCTCACCTGATAAGCTCAATTGATTTGGGAAACCACCAGTTGAGAGTTAAGTCGGACTTCCAGCTGAGTGATACCACGTGACAAAGCATCACATAAAAGCTCAATGATGGCCCTGTATTTGGCCACATTATTGGTAGCAGGACCTAAGCAAGCACCTCCAAAGGCAACTAGCTGTCCCGAGGGCGAGTAAATGACCCATGCGGCTGAAGCTAGGTTACAAGTGTGGCGACTGGCGCCATTAGTGAAACCTACGAACCACTCGGAAGAAATCTGTAACAACCAATAGATGGTATAAAAACAAAAACCGACGAAATATTGTACATAAAATACATACAATAAAAATACAGGAAAAAGAGGTAAGCCTAAGCATAGTACCTTTTCAAGTAGAGCCCATTTCTAGGCTCAGGCATCTTATTCCCTTTGAAATCTATCAATTCATATGCACCTTTCTTCAACACCTTTGACACGACATAAGGCCCTAACTACATAGGCCTGAATTTTCCTACCCCCAGGGGTTCTTTGTACTGATCCCAGAGCAGACAAGCTCCACTTTAGAAAAAATCTGAGGCTTGACCGATTTATCGTATTGGTTTTTTACATTATTTTTATGAGCCTCATTTGCTGTCAGCGCATCTCTAGTCCAAACCCTAGATGTCTAAGAGATTGGAGGCTACCTTAAATATATAAATAGTCTGGGGGGACAGTCGCAAGCCTAATTCGTACGCATGGGAAGGGTAGCAAAGCCCAAAAATTTGTCTAGGATAGAATCTCTAGATGCGTAAAAACCTTGGTCTACGTTTTGACAAGGAATTAGAGGGTTATCTGCTTAGTCCAAGCCTCCACGCGGCCTCGTGCTTAACTCCCGTTTGAGAGGAGCTTCCCAGATACCCTCAACAAAGAGAAGGATTTACCTATCGATTGGCCAACTACATCTAAATTTAAGTACTTGTCAAGAGTTTACACTTCCTATCCCACGAGTCTACCCTAAGCTAGTAGGTTTATGACCCTATAAAACAAAACTTACTAATAAATTTTAAATTATAGCGTTCATTTTAAGGGCTGTTCTTAGTCAGAGGGTAAGTGGCGTGAATGACTATGATATTATAGACTCGATAAGAAAAGTAAAAAAGGTGTATAAAATGAATTCAAAAGCAAATTATAACTACTTAAAGCAAGCTTCTTTTTCTTTTGTAAATATGAACTAATGAAATTACAACTAACCAAGAAAAAGCTAAGACTTATTTTTTGTAATTTTTGAGATTTTATTCAAAACTAAAAATAAAACTACAATATGCAATTCAAATGCAAATGTTTCCAATGCTTTTTTTTTCACTTTTCAAATTTCTTCAAAAATTACTATGCACCTAAATGCAAAAATTCTTGAGTATGCTTAAATAATCAGACTATAAAGCAAGCAAAATGAAGTACAACAGACTTATAAGAACCAAAAAATAAACCACCTAAGGAATATACTTGGAAAACACCTAGCTTGGGAAGAAACAATGAATGAAATCCACTGAAATCAATAAAAGGCAAGTGACAAACTGAAACTACTTGGAAATAGTACAAGGTACAAGGTATCTAAAATCGTGATCACTGATTCAAATAAACAGCACTGAACCTATCACCCAAACAAAACAATCCACCTAAGATTACAAAAAGAAAGAATATTCAAACAACCAAAACTCAAGGGCTTACTGAAAAGCACAAAGTATGGTGCACAAGGCTTTCAAACCTATAGTGAAGTTCCACTACTAGAAGACCCCAAAGCAAAGAAAAATCCAAATAAGACAGGGACAAACAACCCTACCTAGAAAATTGCTGCTAAGAGATGTATTCGACTGTCTAATAGAACAACCCACATACTGTATGCGACTGTTCAGTATAGAAACCCGCGTATACAAGTTTTTGTACATAACTGTGTAGCACAACATCCCGTGTACAGGCCAAAATTTTTCAAAAAAGAAAAAAATATGAAGGTCTCTAAAACACTACTGCAAGTCAAAACCAATATATAAACCATACACTGAATCAGAGCAAAGACTGGGCAAGGATCTACAGGACTAAACCACAGCAGGCTGGACTCCCGAGAGGAGTTTCCAGTTCTGTTGTTTAGGATTAAGCACCCTTGTAACCTAGGGTCCGGGGTTACCAACTTACTACTAACCTTGTAGACAATCAGCTTTACCAGAGAATAGAAAGGGAATAGGAAGAAAGTCTTCACTTACCCGATTACCGACGGTTGATCCAAGCTTGATCTTCTCCTGCTCCTCTTCTCTCCAAAGCTTCTAGGGATGCACCTCTTTCACCTGTAAAGAGAAAATTATCCAAGTACTATCTCATGCATGTATATATAAGAGGTTAGATAAATTATATGTCCAATACATAATCAAATATATTCATTAACCATGATACATGAAAGAGACTCAACACAATGTTGGAAGAAGAATTCTCTTTATTAATAATCAGTGAATGAGATAAGAGTACAACCCAGCTTCTGAGACAAGGACTCCTTTGCAACCAAAGGACTCCGAGTTCTACTACTCCAAGACTTCTGAAGATATACCACCAGCATAACTTTGCTCTCCAAACTTGATTGATTAATTCCCTCCCCAAGGCCTCTGTTTATACTTTGGGAAATAGAGTGGTTTCGAAGGTTGGGGTGGTTGAAACAGTTGGGATAGTTAATGATTAAGACCCAACTAATCTCCATTAATCGTATTTTATATTTTTTAAGGTCGAATTTAGATGTACGCGACTATTGATATAGGCAACCCGCGTATGACACGCGAGTTGCTTAAAGGAAACCCGTGTACGCTGATGTACACGGGTTGCAATGTAGATAGTCGCATACAGTACGCGAGTTGCAATGGAGATAGTCGCGTACGCAAATCAACACTTAGAAAAATTATATAGCAAGCTGGTTCAAGGCTAAATGCATCCCAAGTCATGCCCATCTATAGTGTTTTGGAAAATTCAACCCTAATATGTCCTTTTGTGTACCAACATAAGGAATGTTGGCACTCAAATGGAGAACTGCCATTTGGGTTGATAACAGTGGTACAAGAAGTTTGAATCCTTCATGGTGAGCCAAAATTTTACCAGAAGTGAGTATGATCATTGTGTTTATTTTAAAAGGTTGGAAAATGACATGTTCATTATCTTGGTGTTATATGTTGATGATATGCTCATTGCAAACAAGAGCATGGTTGAGATTAATAGGTTAAAGGATCAACTCGCTAGGAAGTACGATATGAAGGATTTAGGAACATCAAAACTAATCTTAGGCATGAATATACACAAAGATAGAAAAATGGTAAGCTGTGGTTATCAAAGGATAAGTATGCGGAGAAAATACTTCAAATATTTGGTATGGATAAAGTGAAATCAGTTAACATCCCTTTGTCTTCTCATTATAAGCTTTCTCCAGGTTTGTGTCCTAGTCATGATGAAGTAAAGCAATATATGTCTTGTGTACCATATGCTAATGCAGTAGGAAGTCTGATGTATTTGATGGTCTATACTAGACCAAACATTTCACATGCAATTGGTGTTGTTAGTAGATACATGGAAAATCTAGGAAAAGAGCATTGGGCAGCAGTGAAATGGGTGCTTGGGTACCTCAGAGGTACAATCAATTATTGTATCACCTTTGATAGTTCAAGTGATGAAGTTTGTGGTTATGTTGATTCATATTTTGGATGTGACTTGGACAAGAGGAGGCCCACTTCAATTTATGTGTTTACTCTTGCAGGTGGTCCTATAAGTTGGATGCCAAAGCTACAAGAGGTTGTTTCTTTATCCACTACAGAGGTAGACTATGTATCTGCCTCAAATGCTTGCAAAGAGGAAATTTAGTTTAAAGGTTTTCTTGGTGAGTTTGGAAGGATACAAAATAAGGTAAAAGTTTTATGTGACAATGAAAGTGCTATTCATTTTGCTAAGATTCCAACTTATCACAGTAAAAAAAACACATTTATGTGAAGAGCCGTTTTGTAAGATAGGTTATTGATGAAGGTGGAGTACTTCTTGAAAAGGTCCACACTCAAAAGAATTGTGCAGACATGTTCACGAAACCAGTCACATTAGAGAAGCTGCAGTGGTGCATAACTTCTATTGGCTTGCAAAAAAGGTGATGAAAGAGAAAGAGCAAGGTATTAGGTAAATTGTTGTCAAGGTGGAGATTGTAGATAATGATGACAACCAATTTCCCAAAAATATAGGATTTGACATTTTTTTAGTTTAGCAACAACCGATTTTTTTTCTGATTTATGGATTTAGCATTATCTAGTTTTTTGTATTTTGATTTTTTATTGCTTTAAGGAAACGAAAAATTAGAATGGACAATTGTATATGGCTATGTGTAAGTCCATAGAGACAATAGACTATATTGAAGAGTTGATGTGAATCCAAAAGAGAAGAATAGCTATATGCTACTGCAAAGAAGATTGTAATCTCCATATTTGAATAACAAGAAGACCGATACACTTGCTTTGTGGATTTTTCTCTCTCGAAAGTTTTACCACGTTAGATATCTGTGTTCATTATTATATGTTTTCCATTATTCTCTATTTATTTTGTTTGATCTCTGTATTGTTTAAGCTTCCGCGATAACAAGAGGGTCATGCCCTTTTTGTTTTCCAATGATTATCTCTCCATATGAAGAGGAGGAATGACCTCTTGCCAGTCCCAATAGTTTTTAATTATCTTTTGCGTTGATGAAGTATGGAGTTCCCCCCTCTAGAAGGGAGAAAGAGTCGAGGCGCCAACATCTTCTATCTCGCATATTGGAGAGGGTGTTTCCAATTATATTATTGTTTAACAACGTATATTATATTTTCATATTGAAGAGGGAATAGCCCATTACATTGTCGTTTAACATCTCCTTCATATCCCACATTAAAAAAGGGTGTTTCCCATTATTAAGTTGCTTAACATCTTTTATCCCTGCATGTTGGAGAGTACATTTCCCATTATGTTATTTTTTAATATCACCTTTATATCTGTGCTGGGAGAGGGAGTTGCTCATTACATTATTTTTTAACATATTTTTATCTCTTCAATGGGAGAGGGAATTTCCATAACATATGTTTTCTATAAAATGAATGCATTCCCATTGTTTTTTGTCTTGTTGCAGAGACAAGGGGCAGCCTCTATAGAAGAGGGTCAACCCCATTGTATTTTTTTTTCCTATTGAAAAGGAGGGGTGGCCTTTGTGGAAGAGGGCCGATTCCATTTTACATTTTATTGCTACCAGAAAAAGGGGCAAACTCAATGATGAGATCCGACCTCATTTGTACATTGTTCCTTTTGTTGAAGGTAAGGGTGGCCTTTGTGGAGAAATTCGACTTATGCCGTACATATTTGCTTAAAATATTCTAATTATTGAAAGCTGAGATTTATGAGAAGGATATATATATTTATTCTAGTTGTTCGATTAAAAATACAGGTTGAGAACTGTGCTATGTGGAATAGCCAAACTCTATTCAAGTGTTTTATACTATTCGTTATATTAGGTGGAGAATTGTGCTCTATGGAAGAGCCAAGATCTATCTATTCTATCTATTGGTCTAAAACACATAAAAATTGTATTTTATTATTTGAAGAGCATATAGTGATTGTTTATAGTTCATAGAGACAACCTCATGGAGCAGAGCTCTACTTTTTTTTATTACAAACCGATTTTTGTATATGGAGTTGAGCCATACATTTGTTTATTGGGAGATAAATTGTAATAATAAAGTTCTATGTGTTGCATGTTAAACAGCTTAGCGCTTGCTATTAGTTGCTTGGGAGCTGAATATTAATGAGAAATCTTGTGAGAGATTCCTATTAATCCTTCATCCTAGTGGAATAGTTGCCTAGCTCGGGGGTGGCCTCTCGACAAAAATAGTACATACTGAAAATATAACCTATGGTTGGGAAGGAATGCTGCAGTTGTACATTCAGTCACCATTATTAGTTATTCAAGATGTAACATCCCCATGATTGAACCCCAGCTTAAAATGTAACTTTCACAAATATTTTGTGAGTGGCTTAATGACATAATTCATTGTATGATTTTAAATATTAATATAAAAAGTATGAGTTGGCCATGGATGAGTGATAACATTGAATGACAAGGGACTCATGTATCCACCCATGACAATGAGCAGGGAGGGTTGTAATAACCTAGGGGGATAAGTCTATGATCCTCTTTAACCCTACAGAGCATGAATGAACCTCTAACCTTTTTCCTAAGCCATAATATCCCTAATTAATCATGTAAACCTATTTAAAGAGTTAAAAAGGTAGATAATTCAGATTAATGGTAATTTTGACAAGTGTCGCTTGGAAGGGATGGATCCATGCAAGGTTGGTGGAATCGAGCTTTGGGAAGGAGGATTGAGCTTGTGCGAGTGAGTGCTATATGTTGGACAAGGAAATCGTAGAGCTGAGAAGAATGTTCATGACGGGACGTGAGAAAGAATTGGACATGGAATTTTTGTGGGGGTGCAGTTTTGAAACACAAAAGATTGCCACAACAGTAGAAAATGAGGAGAATTGGCTCTTGTGATTGAACATGCTGAGAATTACACTTTGATGCATTGGACGTGTAGAAGCACCGTGCAGAGGTAGAGTGGTTGGTTGAACGTAATTGCAAAGTGTACAATGCACTGAGGTTGGGTATAGTGCATTGCAACTAGATTGTTTAGCTGGTAACCAAGCTATTGGATTATTTTGGTATACCAGGGGAACATACAATCAAGTCCATATCCTGAGTGATTTACTAAGTGTGACTATGGATAGAGGTGGTTGAGATGGTGAGAAACCTCAGTGCTTGAACTAGATCCTTAAGCCTTTGTTTGTAACCCATTTTTCCTTGGTTTGCATCTAGTAATTCTAGTGAAGTAGTAAGTAGTGCTTGTAGTTAACTTATTGGAATTCTAGGCATAGAGGACAGTGACAGTTTTTACTATTATGACAGTGGAATGAATCTAAGTAAAATAATTGCACAGTTTGACATGGATTTGGTTAAAAACCATTAAATCCCATATGTCGAGTGTTGAACCCTGAGAGAAATTTGTTATCACTATTGTGCTAGTAGAATGAAGCTAAGCAAATGAATTGCATAGTTTGAAATGGATTTGGTTAAAAACTAGTAAATACCATATGTTAAGTGTTGAAACCTTGAGAGAACTTGGGATGGAGAGAATATGCGGTGAATGCATGAGTCTTAGCTTAGGCATGTGGAGTTATGCTGAAAGATATCCAAGCAGGACTGCCTATAGTTGGGCGGGGCATGGCTTCCATGAAGGCAGTTGCTAGAAATTTAAATTTTTAGATAATTGCATGACCCTTGTTGTTAATTATGAAAGATGAATGAATTTTCATGGATTATAATAGAGCTGTGATATGTATTGTCTTGCATGAATGCCTATGTTATGAAGTTCATTTTCTCGACAGCTTTATAATCCTTTTGATGATGTACTTGTGTTTAGGCTTGGGATATGAGAAATGGTATGTAGGTTTATGAGATTTATGCCTTAGTTGGACATTGGCAGAATAGCCAATAGGTTCCAAAGGTTGTGTTTGGATTTGTATGAATGTGGTTAAGTACTGAGTTATGCCTTAGATGGACATTAACGGGATATCCAATAGGTTCCAAAGGCTGTTATTTTTATTCTTTTGTTTGAATGAGTTATGCCTTAAGTGGATTTTGGCAGACATGACAATAGGTTCCAAAGGCTGCTAACAGTCCCATAAGAATGAAATAATAAGCATAAGTTTAATCTCAATTTTTATTATTTGTTAAGCAAGTTAGGACGATTGAATTGAAGTAGTTTTATGCCCTATTGATTACATGAAAACTATTTGCAATGTGATAGGAGCTTGCTTAGACTAGTGTTGTTGTGGGAATGTCTGCATATTGACCTTTGAGATCTATGGGATAAACTATACACTCCTTAGTCATCTTATGAAGCTCTATTTATTGGGAGGAAGGTTCAAAATTGCTTATTGATTGTCTGAGATGATGGTTGGAAGCTCAATGCTGCCATCGAATTATTTAGAAAGTTTCTATTTTTATTTAATTTCCATTTTTTAATTTATTTGAGAAATTTTGTGATGAATGGTTTGTGTCATTTTTGGCCAGGGAGGTTGTTGGAAAGCTTGCAACAAGACACTTTCCAATTGAAGTCCATCCCTCTCTTGGTTGTTTTAATTTTCTTCCCTTATGTGTTGTAGGTCATTTAGTTCTTGTGGTTGAATCGAGTTCTTGAGTCGTGTTTTCATGTTGCTTCATGGGCTTGACGCGTGGGATTAACATGTGCTTGGTGGGAAATAATACCTGTACCAATCCATGGACATGATCCTTGTCCACCCTTTCGTTTTCCTTGCCTTATCCTTTTATTTGAAAAATGGATTGTTTTTGGTATACTAGATTGGACTAATATCAACCGTTGTTTACCGTGCAGATGTTCAACTGTGTCCGTCGATCATCACGGGGTTGACTCCAACTTCCGACATGTCGACATTGGAAACCAACGATTCGGGAGTGTAAATTTTGTTTCTGGATTGTTGGTTCCGACTCTCAACTTTCAACATGCCGATGTTAGGAATTGGAAGTTAGGAGTATAATTTGTGTTTTTGGTATTGTTTGTGTCGACTCTCAACTTCCGATGTGATGATGTCGGGAATCAAAAGTTAGGAGAGTAATTTTCCTTGTTGGGCCATTCATGTCAACTCCCGACTTTTGACGTGCCGACATCAAGAATCAAAATTCGAGAGAGTATATTTTATCATGTGTTGTTTTGTTGTAGGAGACTCCTAACTCCTGACGTGTTGACGTTGGGAATCAGAAGTCAGAATGAATCATCTTGCTTTGTTGGGGTCCCAAATATTGACTCCCGGCTTCTGACCTGCTGACATTGAGAATTGGAAGTCAAGATGGACCATTGTGTTTGGTTGCGCTTCCGTCTTCCGACTTTCGACTTCTGACATTAGGATAAGAACATTGGGCCATTTTTTTTTTTGTTTATTTTGACATTGTCGACTTGTGTTTTGGCTGTGCTGAATCCCAACTACCATTTTTGGGATCGACAGCTTGGGTTGTAAAGGAAGATTTAAGCCGTCAAGGTAATTTTTAATGTTAATTTTAGCGTTATTAATTAATTCATTAATGGTTAATTTGTGATTACTGTTTCGACAATTTTTTTTGTAGTATTAAATCTACACTTCTGCATTATGATAATTGTTGAAAATATCTTCTTCATTGTTTAATCGATTTAATTAATTGTTTAAGAAATTTTGGAGCTTGTTTAGAGCTTTGTGATTATTTTTAACCACTGATGGTTATCATGTGGTCGTGTAGCTCTATGGATGTGTTACAAAATATAAGGTTTTACATCAAGCTAAGTATATCAAATATATTGTGATGTTGTTTAATTATGTTTAATTGGTCTTAAATTAATTGTGATAGTATTGATTAACTTGCTAGCATTAATATTATTTATTGATGGACTAGAGATTAAGTGAGATAATAGGAATGTTAAGAACTATGTTATTTAGGATCCATCATAATATGTGTATATTTATACTTGAAATGATACATTTTCACAAAATGATTGTTGTGGTGTATATATTATGTATATATTATCTAATCAAATGTAATTGGCTAGGACCTTATACTGGCATCATCTTTGTTGCAGTGATGTTTAATTGATTTCAAGTAGACCTTGTCTAAATTGAATGTAACTTCGAAGATTTGAAGTTCATGATGCAAAAATGTTGTATAAATTGAATGTAACTTTGAAGATTTGAAGTTCATGATGCAAAATTGGTGGTTTTGTGTTAAACTTTAATTATGGCCCTTAGTCTATAATATTTTTATATGAATGGTAAATCCATAAGTGATGTGTCTAGACCCAAATAATATAATTTATGACTCTATCAGTAGAGATTATTACAATTAGTACTCATACAAGTAAACAATAACATAACCTTCAATGTGTCATTGTAATCATTATCTGGTTGATTGACCGATTAATTATATTGCTTATTTATTATGTTAACAAGCATGGTTAGATAAGAATATAGTTTAGCATCTTACTTGATGCATGTAATTGTTAGAAGATGCCATATTATGATCGCAGACTCTTCATATATATAGGTAGACATTAAGAACTTTATTGCACTCCTTAGGTGAATTAATTAATTTGGCAATCATATTTTATTGGTTAAAGTTGTTTTAATAAGAGACTAATGCCCTATGCTTCCTAAACACAAGTTTCATTATACAGTTTAAATAATTTTAGGTTTTATATATTATCATGAAGGATGTTCTTATTAAGAAGTGGTCAGATAATATCTTGCTAAAATAATTTAATGACTATATACATTCTTGAAAATGAGACTAATGCCTTATGATGTTTAAGTGGTAAATAACATTGTAAAATTATGAATATTGGGCTCCATTTTTGTTCGTTTTCTCTTCTTTCATAAGTGCATGAGGATGAGAGAGCCGAGATTGCTCATGCTACATAGTTCTGCATGCGCATCAGCACTGAATGCATCTCCCCCTTCGGCCATCTTCAGTCACGATCTTGGGATCTGATTAAAACAGTCTTGGGACTTTTCCCTTGCCAGGGCTGGGATGGATCCAATCCCGGTAGATCGAAGGAAGATATTGGTTGCGGCATTCAGGTCCCTAGTGGCCTCCATGCCCCTGCCGCCTCCGTCCGTGACAGATGAAGGAGAGGGTTTTGTGAAAAGGGCTAATGCTACTAAGATTCAGATCTTGTCGGCATCTTCAACGATGAAATATCTTGCAATGAGCGAGCGCGGGTTGATTGGATAGTTCACTGGAATGTGGCCATCACCAAAAACAATGGATAGCTGGGTGAAAAAAATCTTGATGACTTTGATATTTGGGGGTCTACAACACTGCTTCTGTGGCAAGGGATTCTTCATATTTCTATTTGAAAATAAAGAAGATAGGGACCTAATATTCAGAAGTGAGCCTTGTTACATGGGCCCTTGGGGGTTATAATTAAACCGATGAAGTTTATCATTCGGTCCAGAAAGGGATGTGCCCTCAGTAGTCCCAGTCTGGGTTTTCCTCCCCATCTACCGTTACATTGCTGAAACGATGAAACGCTACAGGAAATAGGTAAATCACTCGGCAAGTACATAGACAAGGAAGAACTGAAGGGCCCTCTATTCTCCTGTGCATGGATCTGTGTAGAGGTAGACTTAGAAAAGGGGCTACCAGAAATTGTAAGTCTCTGCATGGACGAATGGGAACATGCTCAAAAAGTGGATTATGAACAATTGTTGTTCAAATGTAGGAAATGTCATGAGTACGGGAATTTTGTCAAAAATTGCCCTAAAGAAGGATAAGAAAACTTGGAGAAAAATCATGAAGAAGGGTGGCAACAAGAAAAAAAAGGAAGGAAAACGACACCGACAAACTATGATACAAAAAATTAGCAGAACAAGGAGAAAGGAAGCCACAAAAAATAAACAGTTTAATCTTTTGAATATTGAGGAGGGGGAAAACATAGTGAACGAAGTAACCACTGAGGAAGGTAGATCTGATCTACACAGCACCTTAGCAGGTAGCAGTATTCCATCAACTTCACCTAGGAATGAAATGATTGAAGTAGAGATGGTTGAATCTCTATCGCTTGGAGGATCTTGGGATGAAAATGTAAAATATCAAAGGTACAATAGAGAGTAGGAAGCGAAGAAAGAAATGGAACTCGGAAGGAAGAGGAGCATTGAAGAAATAAAGCTTCTGCAAATTCACAAAAACTCAGGGAAAGCGGATGGAAGGCCTAAAGTAGGTCCCCAATCAAGCAAGAAATAATGAAAGTTGTCTCTTGGAATTACAGAGGATTAGGAGGAGAAAACAAAGTGGAAGCAATATGAAACATTATTAAGTCTGGAAGGACAAACATTCTGCTTCTCCAATAGATAAAAATGAGTGATTTGGAAGTTCTGGCGCTCTCACATCACTTTTGGACAACCAACCAGGGTAATTCCATAAGCTCCAGAGGGGCTGCATGAGGAATACCAACCTTTTTTGCAAGCAAGTATGAGATCAAAAAAGTCAAGGAGAATCAACATTGGCTCCTAACTGAATTTAAGGAAAAATATGATGCAAATTTTAGCTATGTATGCAATGTGTATGGATCAACACATTGCAGAGACACGAAATTTTTTTGGAATAGTCTAGCTTCTTGTTCGGGTACACAGGGTACTCCCAAAATACTGAACACTTTGAGCAATCGCTTCACACAAATAGATCACAGATCAACACACCGATGTTTGTCACGTGGTTAAAACCCTCGAGAGGGAAACAGTCCACGGCCCCATCCAAATAGCTACTTGGAGCAATTTATTATGCAAAAGAAAGAAAGTTACATGAGCTTCTCATAATCGACCAACTAGCCAAAGACCCTCTATGCTCTTTAAATAGAGATCATAGACCAATCGGGTGTTAAGCCATGGATCAATGGTAGGTATGATCTAAGAGAAGTTGAACCGTCGGATCACTCTATGTCTAGAACATATCATGACTGTCGGATTAGAATATTTACAAATGCATACTAATGCATACTAAAGAAACACACGTTTACCTAACGTATATATTACACAAGTTGATCTTAACTAACTCCTAAGTGTCTAAATATCCTAACATCCCCCCTTAAGAACAACTTGGGATAGGATTGAAGGATTTACAAAAGTGACACTATTAGGATAAGGAAGGAGGCATTAGAGCCTATCCCCCCTTAAGGACACATTCTTGAACTCCTAACATAGACTGAAGTTTAGAAAACTTCACTTCTATAAGAGACTTGGTGAAGATGTCTGCAACTTGATCATCTGTAGGGCAATCAAGCATTTCAAGAACATGATCATGAACAAGATTTATGATGAAGTGCATGTGTAGCTCAATGTGTTTGCTGCGTTGATGTAGAACCGGATCTTTGGCAAGCTTGACGACACTTTGATTGTCATACCAAAGTCGAGTAGGCTGCTACTGCTCGAATCCAAACTCTGAAAGGATCTGTCGAAGCCATAAAGCTTCCTGACTGGCATTAACTGCGGCTTGATATTCTGCTTTTACTGAAAAAAGAGCAAGAGCTTGTTGTTTCTTACAAGCCCAAGTGAAAGGTCCAGATCCCAGACTGAAAACATAACCTGTAGTAGAATTTTGATCATCAGGATCACCAGCCTAATCTGAATCAGTTAAACCAACCAACAAATGTTTCCCCCCTGTACTATAATGAATCCCAAACTGAATTATACCTCAAATATATCGAAGTATTCTTTTAGCTACTTTCCAGTGACTTTCATGAGGAGTTTGCATATAACGGGAAACACAACCAACGACAAAGGAAAGGTCAGGATGGGAATGAGTCAAGTATAAAAGACTACCAACAAGATGACGATACAAGGTGGCATCTACTTCAGGGGAAGTACAAGTGGCAGAAAGTTTGACTCCAGACTAGAAGGGAGAAGGGGTTGGTTTACAATCTTCCATGTGGAAGCGACGAAGAAGGTCACAAGCATACTTAGATTGGGAAAGAAAGATTCCTTCTTTGGTTTGCAAGACCTAGAGACCAAGAAAATAATGCAAATGTCCTAAGTCTGACATTTCAAAATTTTGCTTAAGACTGGATTTCACATGGGTTATAAGTTTAGGGTCACTACCGGTAAGGATACGATCATCAACATAAAGAACAAGTATGATGAGATGGTTTCCTACTTTCTTGGTATAGACATTGGGGTCAGAATGGCATCTAGAAAAACCAATGTCAAGGAGAAAGCTATCCATTTTGGCATACCAAGATCTAGGAGCTTGCTTAAGGCCATATAAGGATTTCTTAAGGAGACAGAAAAGGCTAGAGTTATCCTGAACATATCCAGGAGGTTTTTTCATGTAAATTTCCTCCTGTAAATCACCATGTAAAAAGGTAGACTTGATATCCATTTGATGGACTTCCCACTTATGTAAGGCTGCAAGGGAAAGAACAAGGCAGATGGAATTCATTTTTGTGACAGGAGCAAAAGTTTCATTGTAGTCAATCCCTTCGACTTGGAAAAAACCTTTGGAAACTAACCTTGCCTTAAGTCTTTCAACACTTCCATCTGATGCATACTTAGTTCTGTAGACCCATTTACATCTGACAAGTTTTCTTCCTTTTGGAAGAGGAACAAGATCCCAAGTATCGTTCTCCATTAAGGAATGATATTCTTCATCCATAGCTGCATCCCAATCTGTATTTCTTGAAGCTTCTACAAAAGTTTCTGGATCATGATTCTCAAAAAATTGAGCGAAAAGAGAAGAGGCTAGCTGAAACTGAGAACGTGTTCAACGTTGATCTCTAGGATCACCGGCAAGATCACCAGCTGCTTCACATGTTGAACGGACCCATCGAGGAAGTATTGGTGTTGGTGCAATTGGAGGAACATGAGCAAGCAGAGGTGGATTTTCATCCTCACTGTCATCATTAGAAACTAGAGTTGGAAACTTGTTAAGGAAGTTGGAAGAAGAAGAAGAAGACACAATCGCAGAATTAGGCTCGCAGGCCAAAGATGGCACACCCGCCAAGTTAGGCTCGCAGTCCAAGATATTTTCATCAAATTTAACATCTCTTCTAATGATTATATCATGTGAATGTGGTTGAAGAAGTCTATAACCTTTTACATCTTCAGAATATCCAACAAATATGCACTTTTCACTTTTAGGTTGCAATGCTTTCCATTTTTCATCCGGAATGTGAGCCCATGCTTCACAACCAAACACACGAAAGTGACTTACATCTGGTTTAATTTTACTCCATGCTTCTTACGGTGTTATACCTTGTAAAAATTTAGTGGGCGTGCGATTAACTATGTAATTTGCACAATTTATGGCCTTAGCCCAATATTGAAGACTTAGTTCCTCAGATTGGATCATACAATTAGCCATTTCTTTTAAAGTGTGGTTCTTCCATTCAACTACATCATTTTGTTGTGGTGTATATGAAACAGTGTGCTATTGTTGGATTCCTTGTTCAGTGCAGAAAGTAATGAACTTGTTGTTAACATATTCTCCTTGATTGTCAGATCTTAGCTTAAATAATTTGATGACCAGATTGTTTTTCAACAAGGGCCTTATAGGCCAAGAACATGTTAAATACTTCGCTCTTAAGTTTTAGGAAGTAAACCCAAGTGCGTTTGGAGTAGTCATCAATGAAAGTTAAGAAATATTTGAAACCAGAAAAGGAAGCAGATGGAAGAAGACCACACAAGTCACTATGCACAAGCTCCAAGGGAACCGAGGCATGCCAAATGACACGTTTGTCAAAACTGTCCCGATGATGTTTTTTGAGTACACAACCAGAACAAACACCATCCTTGCAAGATACCATCAAAATACCAGTCACCATATTTTCTTTACATAGTTGTTGCAATGAGCAGTAATTTAAGTGACCAAATTGCTCATGCCAAAGTTTGCTCAAGTTATCACTATGAGCAACAAAAATTGAAGGAAAAGGTGATGACCCAAAGTTGTTAAATTTGTACAACCTGGTAATATCATCAACATTTCTAGTAGCAAGGACATTTTGAAGATTTTTAAAATCCTTGATTACAACTTGGTGAGGTGTAAACATCACAATTTTACCTTCACCTGAATGAGTGATTTGATAGACTGATAACAAATTGCAGAAATTTTTTGGAACACATAGTACATCACTGAAATGACCATTTTCTAATGGAACTGTTCCAGATCCTACAACACTTAGAGATCTATCATCACCAACAAATATTTGTTTGGTGTTACATTCATGCATAGTAGAAAAGATGGCTTGATCCTTAGCCATATGATAAGATGCTCCAGAATCAATGAGCCATTCATTTAAGTAGAAGAAGAAGATGAAGTATAAGAGTAACCAGAAGCACAAAGTGCATGTCCATGAGAGTTAGATTATGAAGACGAATCTAGGATGATGTGGTGCTTCTTCATTGCTGCTTCCAAGGCTGCCATCTTCTTGAAACACTTAGATTCATCATGATTATCTTTCCCACAAAAATTGCAATGACGCTCAGTCTTCTTTCCTTTTGGTTTGGATCCTTTGTCATTTTTTAAAGGAGGTGACTGAGAGGGTTTGGGACCCTTGTTATTTGGCTTATTATTGTGAAAATTTTGTTTCTTGGGAGGCTTGGAATTTTCTTTCTATTGGGACAATAAGGCTTTCCCATATGTATCTGCATTGTTAATTATTCCAAGGTGAATGAGCTTATCTTGCTCTCTAATTAAAGAATCACAAAATGATTCAAGACTAGGCTCTTGATAGATAGTTGCAGTCAATGATTTTTTTATGGAGTAGAATGTAGATACAAAAATAGAATATGCAGGTCCAAGTTTGGAAAGAATACGATAAATACATTGTTTGTCTTCTTTCTTAATATTGCATTCTGCACATAAGAGTCTAAGAGTTCTATACTTAGATAAATAGTCTTGAATGCATGAAAAATCATTTGGATTCAAGGAAAGCAACTCATTCTCAAGTTGATGACCCTGAATTTCATTGTGTTTACCAAACACAGATTCCAACTTTTCCTAAGCTATATTAGGTTCATCAATTCTAGATATGTGGAATCACAAATTAGTAGAGATTGACATCCCAATCAATCCATGAGATTCATCACATCTATTTGCCCATTTAATTTTCTTATCATCATCAGTGGGTTATGTTTCTTTCCCTGAGGTTATCCTGAAAAGTCCCCTACTTCGTAGAACATCCTCCATATGAGATTTCCATGAGAAATAGTTAGAACTTGTAAGTATAATATCACAAGGGGCGGCCATACTATAAAATAATGGCTGAAAGAATAGAAACTAATTCTCTGGATGCAAAGAGCTTGAAAAAATACGCAGTTTTAAAAAAAACAGCACTTAAAACTGATTCTGGATGATGAAGTTATGCTTGATCAAAGAAAATGTTGAAGATGTCCCTAATAGTGACGTGGCAGATATTAACTTGACCAACTAAAAAAAAGAACCCCCCTCTTCCCAAGATCAACCTTTGACAATCATTTTACAATAAAGTTGCTTTTAAGTGAATCACTTTTGGTAGAATAAGTGATGTTCACTTTTACAATAATGTTACTTTTAAATAGTGCGGTAATAAATTAAAAGACTTAAGTGACTCACTTTTTATTTTATTTTATTTATGTGAGATACACTTTTACAATAAAGTAACTTGAAAATAGAAATTGCATGCACTAAAAAGTAGCCTAATAAGACTTGAACTCAAGACCTATTAAGGAATAAAGCAACTTTGGACCAAGTGAGCTAAGTTTAAAAGGTACGTAAAAGAATGGAAAGAGGAAGGGGGATTTTTGTTTTTTTTACTCCTCTCTCGTTCTCCGTGCTTGCCTTTTTTTCCTGCAAATCACAAAAAAAAACAAAAAACAAAAACAAAAAAAACTTTTTCCACACAATGGGGTTGGATCTTGGTTAGCTTACCCAGAAAGTCTATGTTTTCAAGTTTTCTCGTTGTTTCTGATTTGCCATGATTGCACAAGGTGCACGGTAAAGAGCATACATAGCCGAGAGGATAAGAAAAAAACTTCCCCTTACTGTTTCTGATTCGCTGCGATCGCACAAGGTGCACAGCAAAGACCATATGCAGCCAGGGAAGCCAACAGTCCGAGACTAAAACAGTAAAGATCTAATAATAAAACTGATAAAATATGAGAGATTAAAAAAAATATAAAAAACAAATCTGTCACTGTAACATTATACCTTCAGATTTGCCGAAATGGGTGTTTCTGGAACAAATGGAAATAGTTTTCGATGAAACGAAAACTATTTCCCAATGGAAACGGTGCTCTAGACACAATGGAACAACTGTCACAGGCCACAAATGCACAAAAAATATAGAACTAGAAACCCTTTCAAAGTTTCAGCAACACCGGTTTCAGATCTTGATCAAAACCGAAAGCGACTCTTCATAAACGCTCTGATACCATGTTCGGGTACACAGGGCACTCTCAAAAGACCGAACAACTTGAGCAACTGATTCACACAAATAGATCACATATCAACACACTGATGTTTGTCACATGGTTAAAACCCTCGATAGGGAAACCGTCCATGGCCCCAGCCAAATAGCTACTTGGAGCAATTTATTATGCAAAAGAAAGAAAGTTATATGAGATTCTCATAATCGATCAACTAGCCAAGGACCCTCTATGCTCTTTAAATAGAGATCATAGACCAATCGGGTATTAAGCCACATATCAATGGTAGGTATGATCTAAGAGAAGTTGAACCATCAGATCACTCTATGTCTAGAACATATCATGACCGTCGAATTATAATATTTACAAATGCATACTAATGCATACTAAAGAAACACACTTTTACCTAACGAATATATTACATAAGTTGATCTTAACTAACTCCTAAGTGTCTAAATATCCTAAGATTTCTCTAAAAGAGGATATGGAAGGGAAAGAAATCATTATCGTCGAGGATTTTAATTCTCCCAAAGCGTAGATAGAGAAAAGAGGGGGCTCTAGGGTTAGAGATCCCTATGGGGAAAACTTGGAAGACATGATCTTTGAGCTAGATCTGCTAGACTTGCCTTTAGAAAATGGGAAATACATGTGGAGCAACAGAAGGATGGGTGCAGGATACATCGCGGCTAGGCTTGTTCGTTTCTTGGTAAGTTCCACATTCCTTCTTAGAGATCTTATTCCTGCTTCATTTTCTTTTCCCTTTGTTGTTTCGGATCACAAACCGATCTCCTTGGTGATATCAACCTCTATAAAACCCGACCCCATACCCTTCCGATTCAATGCCTCTTAGTTGAAAGAGGAAAAAGCCTTGGCCATTATAAGAGAAGCTTGGAGACTAGACATCACAGGCTCTCCTAGTTACATTTGGGAGAGTAAGTTGAGAAGGGTACGATGTGATCTGAAAGCATGGGTGAAATTAGATTACATATGCACTAGCAATAAGAAAATCCAACTTCAATTTGGACTGGCAACCCTTCACTCCAAGATGGAAAAGGAGGAAACCTCCCCTCTTTTAATCAGAGAAGAAAAAGATTTAAGTTTAAAGATTCTCAAAGTAGCCAGATGTGAGGAAGAGGCATTGAGGGAGAAGTCTAGACAACTATGGTTAAAAGGAGGGGACAACAACACAAGTTACTTCCATAAGCAAACAAAAGCAAGACTGTGTTTTAACATGATCAAAGAACTTAAGGACAGATACGACAAGAGGATGGTTGAGCAGGAGGAGATAAAGGATTATGTTTTTCAGCACTTCAGAGACCTATACATGGATAAGGAAGAGACTGATCCACTTGCATAGGATGAACTCCTCTTAGGAATACCCTCCCTTATCATGGAGCAGGATGATAAGGACCTGTGTAAACCCATTATGAGATTAAGGCTGCCATTTGGTCTCTGTAAGCTCATAAGGCACCCGAGCCTGATGGGTTCACCATTAAATTCTATAGGGTAGCTTGAGATATTATCAAGGGTGTCACATACCCCAATTTTGTAAAATAACGTTATTTGTTTTAATTTGATTCCTAAGACATTATGTTAAATTTAATGCTAAGTAGGAACTGATGACTCAACAGAGTCAAAAGATGTGGAATGTAATTCTAGATATTTTGTTTTTAATAAATAAAAGTGGAGACAACAGCTTGGGAGAGCTGTTAATAAGAGTGTTACTGGTTAAACTGGTGGAAGGAACTAGGTGGAGAGCAAAAGACAAGTGGCAGCATCCTCAAACACTTCCTATGTTGCAGGTGGCAACTTCCCTACATTTGGGGTCATGATCCCCCAAGAAAGTGGGATTAGAGCAGGTGGCTCAATTAATGACAACTAACCCAAAAATACCTAGGCAATCTTTTAAAAAGTACCCAATGTAGAGAGTTGAGGCTGCTCAGATATTTTCCAGGAGAAGAATCATTCAGGAGGAATGCACTTCAAGGAATTCATTGGGGAAAAGGGAAAACTGTAAGGAAGGTGTTTTGAGAGATAAACTGCAGTAACTTGGTCTGATACAGCTTGTTAGCTGAGAGATTTGACTGACAAGTTCAGGACTGGTATTGAGTTTCATGACTAGTACTTGATTATTTGCTGCACCTAGTTCCATCCAGGGAGACTAGAGCAAGCTCGGGGGTCCTGAGGAGTCGCTGTTTGAGTGCTCTCCAGGAGTTGGTAGGGAGGAACGGCCTCCCATTGCTGTTGTCGACCCAACTTTAAGAACAGGTTCTGTTATCTATTTATTTTTGTGTTCTTATCTGTGTGTGATTGATTGATGCATTTGCAGTTTATAATGTAAAAACTTAGAGGATAGAATATCTTAGCTTGTTTAGAAATGAAAATATTCTTAATGAGAAACAAACCCTACCTGTGTTTTTCCCCATCTGGAGTAATCCAGATCGTACTCTAGCATAGGTGGTGTATTTAAATGAAGATAGTATGATACAAATTTTAAATAAGATGTTAGTTTGATTAAGAGAATGTTTACTTTTATTTTGTTATCAGAAGAAATAGCATTCTGTACATGGAGTAGAGTTAGGGTTAGACTTAGATTGTGAATGGCAGATTTTAGTAAAGGAAAAAGAAGCTATATCATTGTATTAATAGTAATATGTTTTTGGTAGATAAACAGTTCTTTATACAACATTCATCTCTGTAATCTTATTATTTTATTCTGAAACAAAAGAAAAGATTATAATAGTTAAATATGTAGTGATAGGCTAAATTAGAATGCCTTTCAGCTCTACGGATTATTTCTTTCCTGTATAGAATAAATAACTACTGTATTACAGAAATCAAACTGTGAGTGAGGATAGATAAACTTAGATTTATTTCTAAGTTGAAACTAATTGGTTTAAGATTTTAATTAAGCTGTAACATAAATAACTTGTTCATTTTACTTATCTAACTGAATTTAAACAAGTTATACAGCTACTAACTTGTTTCTTTAGGAAAGAATATAGATAGTTTGTTATTCTTTTATTTTATAAATACTATTATTGTAATATAAATAGGGTAACATAAGAAATAAACAATAGAATACTATCTCTCTATACACCTATAAATAAACTAGATATAAAGATAACATATATAATTATAGGAGCAATATTACTTACAGGTAAGCTAATATTCTTATTTCATTATAATAAATAACAAGTAAATATGAATTCTGTACTTTAAAAGATGTAACTATCAGTTACATAAGTATGACTGTAAAAACATGAAATTACTTATATTCTGAAAGATAATAGTTATAAAACAATATTTAAAATTTATTTAGAATTGAGGTAAATCAAAGCAAGATAATATAGAAACAATATACAATTATCCTAATAATTTACAAAGTAATTTTAAATGCAAATAACTTGCAGAAATGAAAATTACAGAACATAGACATGCTCGAATCATCGAGCTTAAGTAATCATTTATGCAATATAAAGTAATAAACAAATAATTTACAGTATTTATTTGTAAATAAAAGATAATTAAAGAAACGATAAAAATAATTTCTTCATATTCCAAGTTAGGGTAAAACCTTAGTATCTCAAAAATTACAACAGAGATGTAAAACCAAAGAGTACAAGCTCTTTAAACGCACCTCGACTTCAACAAAAGCTAACAGAGTAAGGCTTTACCAGCCTTCTATCATTTTTACTTTTATACACAAGTAAACAGTTCAAAAATCAAAATTTACAGTCACGGCCTAAGCCGGAAACCCCGCAATAAGCAAGGGTTTTGTCATCAACTAAAAACAGTAAACCAATAACCCAAGTAAACCAAAACCACGAGGGTTTTGTAGGCCACGACGACCAACCAACAAATGTCCCATAAGGGAACGGATAAGGAAGAACTGCCATGGAGAGTCCAAGGCTTACTCGTAAGCTAGCATCTGTCCCATCCTTGCTCTATCTACGCAGAAGGTCGAGCCGTCACCTGTAACTGCAACACCCACAATTTATTTTATCAGTAACTTGCATTTATAAAAGCAGAGTTGTAACGAATCAAAAGATTAAAGAATTTAAAACATATTAGTAAAATCTTACCTATAATTTTAAGGTAACGTAACCACCCACGAGAGGAAACGCTGCCACCAGTGCGAAGAGAAGTAAACCTTTCATCTGCCACAGCGAGGAGAAGATTACTAACACAATATCTACCAACGACGACTGAGAATCGAAGAAACTGGCCAAGCAAGGGTAAAAGCTTGGGCCGCAACCATTCTTCAACAAATTTGCATATGCTGCAAAGAAAACCCTATACCCCAGCAACTCTGGAAATGCAAGACCACGACTCTCACTACCAGGCTAAAGAGATAGGAGACTTTTTACAGTCAAAAGGTTCTGGTTTGAGCGAGCCGTGATGGTGAAACCCGGAGGAAGAACCACTAACCTAACCCAAGCAACAAACATTTTTTTGTGACAACACCTCTCTATGGTGCATTCGGGATGAGCTCACGAGGTGTAGAACATGCAGGGAGACTTCCAGCGGTGGGATGCAAATGGCAGTGCAGACAAGAACATAGTAGTTGAGCGGCCGGAGGCCCGAAGATGACGGAGAGAATGACAAAGCTAGGGTTCGAGACTGCCTTTTTAACCTCACAACAAATGGCTACGACGAGTCCACGCAGACAACTAATTATTTGCATGCAGTGGGTAAGAACTGCATAGTTTCGGTGATCAATCATTCAATTGATTTCTCATCCAAATCATGCAATGAGCAAAGTTTCTACAAGGTTCGTTGATACTGAATGTCAACCCAGCCTTCAAACTGTAAAATCGAACCAAAGAAACCTTAGCACAAGGGCGAGGTTATATCATAACGTGAATTTACACCAATGCACAAGTTAGCACTTTATACATGTAAAGGAAGCATAAAATAAAAGTTATAAAACTTAGATCAAGGTCAAAACCATAGTTTCTTTATTGGCGCGCTCCTTATTCATGACCCTTTCTGCTATGCTTTTCAAAATAATATTTCAACAAACTATTATAATGGTGGCAATGATTATGCCACTTATCAATAACTAAAGATTCAACAATGCAAAGTTATGCCGTAAGACTCATCAAGGGCCGGACCATTATTACTAACCATTATTATATTAAAATGGTGTTTATTCGTTCAAAGGTTACAGATTCATTAAGAAGATGCCTTAGTTTAACACAAAAAAAAAGAAGGGAAGCTCATAAGACCTAGATATGACAAGGAACCACCTTATGAGATTGATTCTAGTAATGCCTCTAAGCACTATTTTTGTTTAAAACTATTAAGTTTGCAAACAAAAAGAAATATTAAGCATTATAGTATTTCTCAGGCTTGTCAATAGGTAACACCATGACGATTAACAATCATAACTGGACAATATCTTCCAATTGAGTTATGTGTAAAAGAACTCAGTGCATCAACATTAACTTAACTCTTTTTGAGAACAACATGTAATAATGTTATAATTCCTTCAAACTTTCCAAGCCTTGGAAGATAGAATAGAAGTATAAAAACTCTTTATTTTTATTGTGCATTACTTTCATATTTCATGGGGGAGTCAAATCTAACATGACATACATAGTATAGATTCACAATTTAAGATAGACTCTTAACGTAATATTTCTGCCATCATTTAGTCTGCATGCAAAGAAAGATTTAAGACGTTTACACGCACGACGACTATGGAAAACATTGCGGAGTTTAGTACACAATAAAAACTATAAATTATAACCACTGGAGAGAAAGCAATTGTCACCGATACTGATAGGACTGAATCTCATTTCCATGGCATTTTTAAAAGAATAACGATTTAATGTTTTTACCTCATAAAGCATTGTGAATTGCATAGCATTTATATTCTTTTACTGAGCTATTATTTTGCGACGAACTTATATCTATATGCGTAACGAATTATTGACAAGCAGCACCGGATCTTTCTTACCTGTAAATCTGTAAGAGCAGGTGAACTTTCTGCGTTAGCTCAAAAGCTAAGTAAGCCCAGAATACCAAGATAGTTCCACCTTGTGGTCGCAAAGAGAAACAAGTCAGTAAACTGGAAAAGAATTATTCTATAAGATAAACAGAATCAAGTAGATAATTCATATTATGAAATTCATTAACATATAACTAATTCAAAAAATTAGTTAATTGCATTGATGAAGTTTATTAGTATTTTCAAAATTTTAAATTTTTCGGAAATTTGGGACTTTGACAAAGGGGGATTTGAAAACAATGCTGAACTGGATGAGAAGAAAGGACAAGGTTGGGGGAGCCACCAATTCTTCATTTCTCACGTTGATTCCAAAAGAAAAAAAACCCATCACAATAGATAGATTTAGGCCTATTTCCCTCTGTAATACCTCTTACAAAATCCTCTCAAAATTTTTATCCACAAGACTGAAGAAAGTAATGGGAAGGATAATCTCGGATACTCAGGGAGGGTTTATTTCCTGAAGTCCAATCCTTGATAACATTATAATTGTACAGGAAGCAATCCACACCAGCATGGAGAAAAAGTAGCAAGGTATGGCTCTAAAAATCGACATGGAAAATGAATTTGACCGAGTAAATCATTTATTTTTATTGGAGATCATGTCAAAGTTTAGATTCTCCCCCAGGTTCATCAAATGGATCAATGCGTGCATCAGAAGTCCATGGATTGCTACATTAGTAAATGGTAGACCAACCAAGTTCTTTCAAGCCACCAGGGGAATTAGGCAAGGCTTCCTGTTGTCTCCATATCTTTATCTGATGGTAGCTGACTCTCTGAGCAGGAAGTTGCAGCAATAACAAGATCTGGGGGAGCTCAAGGGTCTAAAAATTGCAAGAGGGGTTAGAGCGGAAAACCATGCACAATTCATTGATGATACCATCCCGCTTGGTGGTGCATCCACAGTCATAGCATAAAGGTTCAAAAGTGTGCTCTCCACTTTCCTTAATGCTACAGATGGAAAACTAAATGTCGCTCAACCCAAAGTATATGGCTGGAATTTCCCTCTCGGTATCATGGCAAGGATCTCGCAAAGCCTTGGCTTCGAAGGAATTACAACATGTAATTCATTCAACTACCTAGGCATTCCCATATTCAAGGGAAAAAAAAGAAGGCTGGATGGTATGGAATGATAGAGAAAATTAAAAGAAAAAATAATTCCTGGGGAACCAGATGGATCAACCCAGCAGGAAAGATCGTCCTTATCATATTTGTTCTCTCTGCTCAACCGATTTATACATGCTCTATCTCACTAGATCCTCAGTGCATTATTCAGGATATCAATGGAATGATGCAGGGATTCCTTTGGAAAGGAATAAAGGTGACCAGTAGCAAAAACTTCAATTTGATTTCTTGGGACGTAGTGTGCATACCAAAGCAGTTTGGTGGCATGGGGTTCAGAGATCCACACAATATGAACCTGGCACTTGGGGCTAAAATCCTATGGAAAATTTTGACTAGAGAATCAACATGGTGGAAAATGACCCTGCAAAATAAATACATGTCAGGTAAAAGAAGAAGGTGTGTGGATAGGATGAGCATGAGCAGATCCAGGTCACCAATCTAGGAGCTCTGTAAAAAATCAGAATTTTTAATAAAAGACAAATTAAAATGGATCCTTGGAAATGGAAAAATAATTAGAATTTGGCATGACAAGCTTGGCCTAAAATCGCCAGCAGACTACTGCCAGGAGCTTAGCGATTTAAAAATATGGTGTGAGCTCAACAACTATAGGACGTTGTGGGATATATCTGAATGAGTGGCAAGTGGTAGGTGGATTGGGTGGAAAAACGTGGAGCCTCGAGTGCACCTGCAGGTAGACTTGATATCACTCTTTTCGCTCTTGCATGGGAAATCACAAACGCATATCAATTCTGCTGACAGCCGAGGATGGGGGAATTCTGGCATTTACTCTGTTAAAGAAGGATATCGCATGGTTTATAAAAAGAAGAACATGATTATAAAAAACAACAAGTGGAATAAAATTTGGAGTAAAGATGGATTGCCAAAGGGAAATTTCTTCTTCTGGATCCTATCTCACCAAAAAGCTTTGAGAACCGAGAACCTGAGAAAGAGAGGGATTGTAGGCCCATTACGATGCATCTTGTCCAAAGAGGAGGAGGAAAGCTTAGTGCATGTATTCACAGAGTGTAAATTCACACAGAAAGTCTAGAGCGAGGTTCTCAAAGAACTTAAAATGAATATTACGCTGCCAACAAATTGGAATGACATTTTTTTCAGTTGGAATGATTACTATCAAGGTTCATTGAATAAAAATATAGACTTTGTCAGAGCATGGGATTCTTGTTACCGCCTAATTTGTACTTAGTGGTTTTTTATCAAGTGATCCTGGTGAACCGAACAAAAATAACTTGTTCGGACTTTAGAAGACCTTCAGTCTTGCTTCTGGGAAACTTTGTTGTACTATATCACATGTTCATACCCCCTTGGGGGAGTTGTAATAAATGTTCTAGTATGATAGTGTCTATAAAAGACTTGGTATCTTAGACTTCATTTGTCAATCCGATCAGCCCAGGGTGTTTTTTCCCTTGGTTATTATTGGTTTTTGAATAAATGACTGATAATTTCTGAGTTTTTCACTCAATACCTCCAAAGTTGGGGTGGTCGGCTTGGCATTTAGGCCTATTGAGGTTATTAGAGTCTATGTGTCAATGTATAAACATGCTAGGCATTATGGTCGAGTCATATGAACATGTCTAAGTCCCCCAAGGTTTTTAATTTTTTTAATTTTTTTAGTGTTTTTTATTAAAATTTAATTTTTCCAAAACTTAGGCTATTTTTAGTTTAATTGGAAAAATTGGTTTTGTAATAAAAGTGGGCCAAATAATCAGTTTTAGTCATGGGGGTGCTCATTTTCTAGCTAAGACTACCATGTAAACCCATAGACCCACTTTTTTTAGTTTTGAGTGATTCTCCATCACTCAGGTCAGAAAGGCCCAAAAAATCAATTATTGATTATTTTAATTAATAAATTGATGAATAATGGAGCAAATCCAAAATTCTAGATCAGTGGATTCTCAACCGATTTGATTGAAATCAGTCTCATCGGCACCGGATTGACTGGATCTGACAAATCCTTGACTGAAGGAGGTGATCTGGTTGGATCCAGAGTTAAACTTTAGCTTCCTTTATGGGGAATTGCACCCTCTCTCTCTCCTCCACACGTGTGGGCTCTTCTAGGAGCCCTGTGGTTGATGATTCACTTAGCAGGTCAATGTGTCACCTCAATCAGCCCCCCGATTGACATGTAAACTCAGTGGAAGCTCAGTTCAGCTTCAGATCAGGCATTGACGGACTCTCCTTCAGCTGCAGTTGTTTATCTCCTTGGGATTTACGCCCCCTCTGAGCCGAGGTTTCAAGTTTTTGTATAAATAAAGCATGGCTGCCTCCTTTCCGAGTTAGTAAGAGTTGGATTGAGGAGCTATTGCTGTTGTAATACCGTGTAATATATTTTTCTATTGGAATAAAGTGAATCTTTGGAGGCAAGATGGTGTCATGTTATTGTATGTGTGGATGAGCATTGCCGTGTTTTACTAAGGTAACTTGTATCTATGTTCATAATTTGCTGATTGTTTGTGGTTTCATTGCTAATATTGATAATAAGTTTATTGTAATCTTGATAGGAAAGGAGTTTGTTAATAAGTTTATTCTCCATCTCTTTCCTTTTTGATGCATGTTTAGAGACCTAGATTTAGCATGTTTTATAAGTTTATATGCATGTTATTCTGAAATCTCTATGCATGTATTAACCAGATCTCACAAGTATTTTGGCAAGTCTTTGGATTCAATTGCAGGTTCCTAGCTTGGAGAGGATGCTGATATAGTTTGCTTCTTCACTCTCTCCAAAACCATTCAAAGGAATAGTCCCTCGACATTCCACCAGAAAGCTCCACGGATGATCTTCAAGGCTTCCAGCAACAAATGCTCTTCTTTTCCTTTTCCTCCTTCAATTTTTTCTAAAATCAGTATGGTTACTTGTTTATAGCTTTAAAATTGTTTAGATCTATCAATTTCAGAGTTTATTTTACATATATCTTGCTTCCTTAAATCTCATAAACTAGATCTCATTCCTAAAATAAAATTTACAAGCATTCTAGATCTAGTTTTAGGGAAAATTGTCATTTTTCAAGGCTGTGAAAGTAGATCTAAAGCTTGTTGAATGCATTGTTGTTTCCTTATAATATAAATAGTTATATTCAGCAATTTAATTGCTTCATATTGGCTGCCCTCAAAGCAGGCCAAGCTCCCAAGGAAAGCTTGCTTTCCTTGGTTCCTTTTTCGCTTCTTTAAAAACTAGTTTTAACTTAGAATATTTGGGTAAAACGTTTGTTCATCCAAAAGTACTTTCATAGTACTTTTGGGCATATTTAACTGTGATAAACTTGCTTTTTTTTAGCATGTGTAACAGAAAAGAAGAGGAGGCACTGTCCGGAAAGAATTTTTGGACCATTCCAAACCCCCCAGGGGGTCTCCGTCTTCCCAAAATTTCAAAATTTTGCAATTTGTAAACCTTTGGTCTCATTCCATATAATGACCAGGTGGATTAATTTTAGTTTTACGATATTGTAATTACTGCTAATAAAAATAAAAATATTTTCGAATAGGCTCTTTCGAGCCTATTCACCATCCCCCCTGGGGGGATCCGCGTCCGTTTCACTTTTTTACATTTTTTCCTTTTTTCTGTTCTAGTTTAGTATTAACATGTAGGATTTTATACTTTGATAATATTTTGCATTATTTCATTTTTTCAATTCAAAAGTAATCATACTACTTACCCCACGACTTCCCGATTGACCCGCAAGGGGAAAGAGATGCATGGTAGGACTAATTAGAAAACCGGTGTTGTGTATCTCTGATTCCATTTTCATTAATTGTTTTAATAATCATAATAAAATCAACCCCTCCTTGATTCCCCGATTGAGGTCCACTTGGACCGAAAGAGGTTCCTGAGGGGTTTTCTTTTTAATAAGAACACCTCTTTTAAAATTTACTAAAAATAACAAAGACTCCAGTGTGTATGATCTGTACTTGGTTGTGGTTCGTCCGATTAGTTAAGATGCATCAAAATCACTTGAGTGACTATATTAATTAGTCTTCACCTCCCAAATTGAAAAACCATCAGGCGAAATCCAACGCCTCGAACGAACTGTAAACGGTGGCAAAATACCCAAAGGAGTGGGAACAATTGGAAAGTGACCTCGAGGCGCCGATCTCTGTCACAGCTTGATGGGTGCATTACGAACAATAGTCTTCGAGACTTAATTTCATCCCACAAACACCTTGCAGGTAGTTGTGAAAGTTCACTTTTGGACATACTCCAAGTACCCCTTGCGTATATCTGGAGTCCCCTTTTCGCCTAATTTAATTCATTCACATTACACATTAATTTAAAATCTACCAAGAGGCATTTGCAAAACATTCTTTCAAGCGCATGCAAACACATTATTTTCTCTGTTGACTCCATTTAAGGCACTGGTGAATTATTTGATCATTTCTTTCGATTATATATATATTGAGTGTCATTACTGTGCTAATCTGCTTTAAATCTTGCATCTTGTTATCTTTTGTTTCCACTGGTTAATTTCAAAACTCCTAGACAACTTAATCAATATAACACCATCACACTAAGTAATTAGCCTTAGTAATTTAATAGGGTCTACCCCCCTTGGCTTCGTTAGGAGTTAGCCTGAACGAAGGAGTCAAGAACAAGGTGACAACCTTGACTCGAGACTTGCCCCCAAGGACACACTAAGTGGCTTGAAGATTTCTGCCACGTAACCCAGGTGTGTTAAAGGTGGCAACAATGGTCTCCCAAGGTTTGTATGCTAGAAAATATTAAATGCAAGGAACAAGGAGATATTTTAAGGGAAAACCGCATGTTAAAAAAAAGTCTCTGTCGTATCAAACAATTTATAGGTGATACTTTAGCCATAAGAGGAATGAAAAACATAATAAATGAACCTCTTACGGTGGAAGAAAGAGCTTGGTTGGTTGACATCCTTTGGAATCCCTCCACTTGTAGAAATCCACCAATGAAGACGGGCCTTCTGTGCTGGAAAAACATGATGAGCACGGAGGAACTGAGTAAGTGGAGGAATAATTCAGGAATCAGTTCATTGTTCTTTGATGGTGCCTCGAAAGGAAATCTAGGTATTGTTGGTGCAGGTGGAGTAATTTTTTACCACAAAGGGAGCAAGCAACAAGAGTATGCCTGGGGTATTGGGAGGGCAACAAACAATGGAGTGGAATGGTATGCTCTAATCAAAGGTTTGGAGCTGGCTAGAGAAATGGGGATTGAGGAAATGAACGTCATTGGAGACTCTTTAATCATTATGAGGGAAGCAAGAAAAACTTCCATAGATTGGAAAACTCCTTCTACAAAGATGCATAATATGATTCTCTATTTTGTCAAAGAATTTAAATTCATTACCTTCTTGCATGTTTTGAGAGGACATAATCATCAGGTAGATAGCATGGCAAATAAAGGGGCTGGCCTAAACTACGGGGTTTTGGAAAAGGATAGCGTCATCACTGAAAATGTTTGGATTCCTTAAATTCTGATTTTTTTTATGCATTGCTTTTGTATCGTATTGTTTGGGCAATTTGTTAAGAGATATAGCACTCATAATATAGGCAATCTCCATGTCATCTATAAGCTAGAGAAGGAGGATCAGTGAGAAAGGGATGAGGTCTCGATTAGGGGAATCCACATTCATTTTCTTATAATAATAAAAAATCTAACCATTTCTGTTAATTTTTTTTTATGAATATTGGGTTCATGTTCATGGTCGTAAAACAATGTTTTATCTCTATTCATTTTAAAAGGAAAAAAGTATCCTCATTTTTTGACATGATCACCGAAGATAAAAGGTGTATTACAAAATGGTATCATAGTAGAGATGTGACACTGAGACTTTAGATGGGCCAAATTTAAGGTAAATTAATCTTTCAAACTTTTAGAAGATGGAATGAAGGAAGTAGTGAATCGGGGAGTTCTTTCTCCCTTATCTTGATTCATTTAGAAACAAACTTTATAAGAATGATTGTAGTCCAATGTTTAAGTTTTTAGTTAACATTACTAATGTTTTGTGAAAGCAAATGATAACATGATTGAGACCAAGTTAAGTGCTAATTAAATGAAGTTACGAGGAAAGGAAAACACTCTTAATTTATATTTCTTATCTTCATGTTATTGCATTTATGCTGCATCATGGCCGTGGATATGGTTATGAAATTATTATGCAACGAGAATAAATGTATTATGATATTAGTAGAATATATTTAATAATGATAGATTGTTGTGATGGAATATGCATAGGTGTATGCACATATAAAGTTTTAATGCATTATGAACAACTTGTGGAGATTAGATAATTGAAAATTTGACGAGTTTTTGACATGATTGTTTCCCAGCTAGGTGTTAGAAAAGAGGTAGTGACAACAAATATGCAGGTGTGATCCAAAGTGTACTTTATTGCATTTTTGCTAAAGTAATTAGGTACATAATCATTCTAGACATGATTTGTTATGTCAATGAATGCATTGTGGGAATGGTGCCTAGGAGGGTTATATGGAGGTAGTAAACCTTGTGGTAACAATGAATTTGATCATGCATTCATGTTTATAATGAGTCATGTTATGATATACGGTTATGATAAGTTATGTTATAATTTTTGAAATATGAGACAATAACCAAATAATGCTAAGCGTGATGGAAAATGTATGCATACTAAAACATGTATTATTGTGTCAAGATTATACATGTCGATATGTTTTATTTTCACCACAAATCATTTCATTATGATGCTAATAAATTCTTTGCAATTTTTAATGTATGCAGTGAAAAGAAGTATGCACGAGTAGTCATGTGCACATGGTTACATGAAACTATATCAACAAGAAGCAAATCTAAATAAATGAAGCCATAAAAGTTGATGCTAAAGTAGAAACGAGGAATCTAATGCCTTAACCAATGGTGATGTAGTTGGGAAAGCAAGCCCATGTTTGGCAATAATGAGTAGATGCTAGAGATGATTTAACAATTGGAAATCATTGTAAGTGAATTTATTTTGAAAGACCATCGATTATATGAATTGATGATATAATATTGTGATTGATTTTTCCTTGAAATGTTGTTGGTAAAAGGGACTTGGTTATGGTAGTAAAATTAAAGCCATAGTAAGAACCAAATTCCTATGGCTGTGAAAATCCAAACGCTATGAGGGAGGACCTCATACTTATGAAGCTTAGCTTCTATAAGAAATAAAGTTGTACACAAATGAGAAATAAGAGGTGAATTAATAAATGAAAACCCTCACCTTAGGTTGAAACATTACATTGAAATATTACATTAGGACATTACACCAAGATACTACATTGAGATAGTACATTGAGACATTACATTGGAAAACATGTGATTTAATGGGTATCTATGTGATTTGATAACCTGAAAGAACAAGTTTAGTCTGGTTTTCTCACAGAAAAATATATATGGCCATAGAGTGCTCTAAATAAGTGTTGGGTATGGGGGTACTAAGACAAGAGTGTTATATGTATACTTTAAAGCATAAATGCTACTAGTATACTAGGAACCATTTCAAGAATGGTAAATTAATTTTTGGAATGAAAATATCAAAGACATAGAGTCCCTAAGTTGGTTGTCATGATTACCTAGAGGGTGAAAGGCACTCTAACTTGTATATGTGTGTATGTTGATATTGAGACTTAAATCAAAAGACAAACAAATTGATACATATAATAATAAGAATAATAATAAATGAGTAAGAGATGTTATTTTGACCAATCGTGGGGATTCCCCGATTGTATACACAGCCTAAAGAGAATCGGTAGGAGATATACCCAAGTGACAACATAGAAATGAAGGGGTATTGTCCCCGTGGTGAGTGGGGCATGTAAAGAGGTAGCAAGTTCAGTTGGGCCCGAGGAAACCAAAAGATTTGGTAAAGAAGACTTGGACTGCACTATAATAGAGACCATAGTTCCCCTTATGCTATCACTATTTGGTTTTTCAGAATAGTAAATAAGTGAATGATCAAGGGAATATATTCTTTTATAGATATAGAAAGAATAACCATGGAATTTTCTATGTACACTATGAGGAGGATTGCATGAGAACTAGTAGTTCCATCAAGAGATGGCCCTCGCGTGTGTGTTAATGTGGCATACATTCCGAGAGAAGTTGATGATGCATACATGAACACTCCAAAAGTACTTTGGAACAATACAACCATATGGTAGGTATGTTTTTTAATATTGTTTAATGGAATTATATATATGATCATTGAGTAAATATGCTTAATTTTAAGCATATTCATTGAAGATGCAAAACTCAATGTGTCATAATAGGAATTCTTGGGAATTTAGGTGTTAATTTATAACTTGTGAATATGATGATGTTAACAAATATTGCAGGTGTAATGAAAGGTTATTACAAATTGAATCCAATGATAGGTTTTAATGCCTTGGGGATGCTCACCCATAAACGAATATTTATGTTATGTACAAACTAACTTATTTATATGCCAAGATAAAACTTTACTAGTAAAAATGAATTCAAGGAATTGCTATTAGAAGGCATAAGCAAACGGATGAAAGTAAAAACATCAATTGAAAATTATGAAAGAAAATTACTTATCTTTATTATGCCTTCCTCCTTTATTTAAAGTAATCATACATATGTATATGTTTTACATTGGTTTTATAAAAAACCTTGTATTCATTTGCTGTAGACTATATGTGTGGCTAGATGAAAAAATCCTTGAAGACATCTCAAGATGATTCCAAACATGTGGTTTTCTTGGAAAGCCCAGCAGGGAAAACTATAATTGTAAATAGAACTATTGTTGTGTGTGAGTAGCTAAAAACTTAAAGCAAATTCTGAAAGAGTGGGAACACCGAGGATATTGTCATCTTAAGGGGGAGTGGATGTAATATCCCTCATCTTTGAACCATATTGTTGTAATTGAATATAAGTGATGTAAAGGTATTTATGTACTAGTTCATGGCATGGAGCTCAAGTCCAAGGCCCCGCTAATGAACATTGTGATACTTGATAAAACTTTGACTATGTAGATGATCCATGCACTAAAAAGGCACGGTGACATCCTAAACATGATGAAATTTGTAAATTCCAAACTAATGAAAAAATAGACCTAGGGGATGAATTTGCAAGGAAACTAAATTGACGGGAAATGATATCCACTAGGGGAAGGGGTTAGAGGCTAGTTAACATTTGGGTGCTAAAGGGAAACCAAGTTTTCAATGCTTGCTTATTATCCTAAATACAATAGGTTTAAGTATGAATTATATTTATGAGTCTAGATTCAAATTATTATTGTGATTAATTTAGGTGTTTGAAAGAGGGAGCGCTCATCTTGTTCATGGAAGGAAACTAATCACAATGATCTTGCATATTTGAAGACAAAGTATTATAATTATTAACACAAGATTAATGATTATTACTTTTATGAATGTAAAATGACTAGTTTAGGTAGTCATCAGCTTGAACAACAGATGTCCCTAGAGTCTTGATGAAAGGGCTATCTCCATGGGAAGAAGCTGGTTCTATTTCAAAGAATGGTTTTATTATTTAATTGTAATCATCATTATATGTACAAAAACATTGAAATCATCACTATAAAATATATTATATACAGTGGAATGGAAAGCATTCCATATATCAAGAAGGATATCTCATAAAAGAAATACATTAGAAAGTAAGCATTGTATTATTATGATTATGATTATTATTATTATAAAATGGTTAACAACCATAGTATATATATATATATATATATATATTTCTGCTAGAAAAGAGGATCTTGTTGATTAAAAACAAATAAATGACTATTAAAAGGAAATGAATAGGAGCAATTAGGTTTTTTGGTGCCCCAACTACCCTCATCCATTTCAATATATATTGGATCACAGAAGGGGAGATGCCCAATTGAGGGGAAGAGATACCTCTACATAACAAAGGGAGGATCTTTGTTTGTAACTAGTTTTTGGTGGGTCTCCACCTAACTGTTGTTACATCTATTAATGATTGGTTACAAACGGGAGGGAGGAATCCAAGAAGAGAGTCGTCTCCACATAGTACCCTCATATACCATTTTAAGGGGTAGAGTGATCTCTTTAGAAATGTTTAGGTAGTTATTAGTATTGGTGTAGTTTGTTGTCAGCATGTCATAGACATTCTAGATGTTAGTGAGTTGTCAGTGTGACTTGTGACTTTTTCAGTGTGAGTCTAAAAGTATGTTTTATAATTTTAAAATGTTAGATCCACCATGTCCAGATATAGACAAACCTTGCATTGCTATAAATGTATTACCTATCTAAGTAATGAATTATGTTGTATGTGAGAAACATTCGTCTCTAGTTTGAATTTAGTATTTGTTTGTCTCTAATTATTTAAGTTGGTATTAGAGCCAAAGGATCTCTATGTGAGGAAGAGACAACAGAGCTTTTCTACTTGCTGCTATGAAAGAGATCATTTTAATTGGTTTGTACAACCGGTTTAATTTGATCTGTGTGTTTCCCTAAGGAGAGATCGAGCTTGTGCAGATTGGTGAGAGTGGATCACTATTGTGGAATAGGGTTATTTGATCATAGTATTTCCGTGTTTTAATAGGATCATGTGAAGGGGATTCCATTGTTTAAAGACATCACACATTTAATAGCTGTGTGCAGAGCTCTACTGTGTTGGAGAGGGTGTGCTAAAAACTGTCAATTGAGTCAATTAAGGAAGTCACCTTCTAGGTCACCTTTTGTTGATTCAGTTTCTTAAATTGCATGGAGGTGTATGTGTCATATCTACACATATAAAGGAGAAAATATATGCTGAATCACAGAGGTTAATTCATCTAAAACACTCTATTTTTTTGTTGTTGAAGAAGTTGCAATAAATTTAATTTCTAGCACAATGTCAAATCCGCTTGCCAAAACATATTTGAATGAGGCCTACGAACTTAATGGTTAAAATTATGTTGATTGGAAGTTTAAGTTATTAACTATGTTGGAAGGGATGAGTTTATGGTCCATAATAAGTGGGATGAGGCCAAACCCACTGGTCCCATTTCTACAATTACATATTCAGAAAAGCGTGAATCAAAAGAGAAGGTGCTGGTGGGCATGTTAGTGAAAGACAACATAATCCCACACACCCGAGATTGCAAGACATATAAAGAAACATGGTATGTGATTAAGAATTTGTATGAGAAAAAATGTCAATCACATTCTCTACCTTAAAATAAATATGTTGTACATCAGGATGGAGGTGCATGAGAAAATAACTACCTACATTTCTAGAATCAAAGATCTGAGTTATCAACTTGGCTCAATTGGTGAGAAGGTGTCCAACAATTATTTGATAACATTACATTAAAAGGTTTAATTAAATATTATCAAGTGTTTATTTCTAGTCTTGGAGCCAAAGAAATGCCTCATACCTTTACCGAATTTACAGGTATCCTCTTACAAGAGTAAGAAAGAATGAATACTTTTGATTTAGATGCAAGGTATTCAAATATGGCACTTGTATAAAAAAAAACAACCACACAGAGGCAAGCCTTGGGACACAAGTAAAGGAGGTAAATACCAATAAAATAAAAAAGGTACAGCTTCATCAAAGTTTGAATCTAATGTTAAGAATAATGATGTGTGTTTTTATTGTGGAAAATCCGATCATCATGCTAAATATTGTTATAAAATAAAAGCACATGAATCCAAATAGAGATAGAGGAAACATGATGGAAATTTTGTGAATAATAATTCCTCAATTAATGAAGGTTTTAAAAATCTTAAAATTTTCATCTCTCAAGTTGCAATGTCTGTTGACACCGATGACAAATATGTTTGGTATGTTGATTATGAAGCCTCTGCTCATATGTCGTGAAACAAGGAATGGTTTGATGAGTATTATGAGAATGCAGATGGTACTCATATTTATTTAGGAGATGACTGAACCATGCAAGCGAAAGGCTATGGAATGATAAATGTAAACATGCCTAATTGTCAAATGAAAGAAATCCATCATGTAATGCATGTCCCTGAAATAAAAAAGAACGTAATATCTATTTCTTCAGTTACTGGTCAAGATATGAAATTGGAGTTTGTGAAGTCAAGATGTGTTGTCAAGGACACCCATGATCGCTACAGGGTCATTGCAAGTGGAACCAAAGATGGAGGATTGTACAAGTTGAATGTGACCAAGGCAACAAATCATGTCTTTCCATATTCAACAATGTCAATAGAATATCTATGCTACCAAAGGTATGGACATCTAAATCATAATGATTTAGTGCTACTTCAAAATAAATCTATGGTAGAAGGACTACCAATTCTGAAATATGAACATTTAGAATGTGAAGCATGTTCTCTTGGTAAGCAACATAGAGATGAATTTCTTGTTCACAAAGAGAAAAGGAAAATAGACATACTTGAGTTGATTCATATAGATGTGTGTGGACCAATGTAGACTAGATCGCTTGGTGGTGCATTGTATTTTCTTATATTTGTTGATGATATATCCATATATACATGGGTTTATTTCATAAGGAAAATGAGCGATGTATTCGATTACTTCAAAGAATTCAGAACCATGGTGGAAAAACAAACATGTAAATGCATCAAAATCCTTAGATCTAATCAAGGGGGAGAATACTCTTTAGGAGCATTAAATAATTATTTTAAAATCCATGGAAATCTACAACAGTTTATAGTGCCACACACACCTCAACAAAATGGTATTGCTAAGATAAAGAACAAGACATTGGTAGAATGTTCAAGAAGCATGTTAAAAGGTAAAAATATTTCAAATGGTTTTTGGGCAGAAGATATTAACACTGCAATTTTTTTTACATAATATAAGTATGACTAAATGTCTTAATCATAAGGCACCATTTGAAGTTTTCTATGGATTCAAACCTGAAGTTAGTCATTTTAGAGTGTTTGGATGTAAAACATTTTCCCATATTCCCAAAGATGAAAGAAAGAAACTAGATGCAAAGTCAATTAAGTGCATTTTCATTGGATATTGTGATGATCACAAGGCACATAAATTGTATGATTCCATATTACATAAATTGATTGCAAGCAGGGATGCAATGTTTCATGAAAATACAAATGAAGATAATGGTGTATGGAATACTTCTTTTAAAAATAATGAGCATATCAAAATTGATACAAGTGATGAACATGGAAAGGAATAAGAAAAATAGCAGGTACAGGTTCAAGGATAGGAAGCATTAAGAAATCAGAGCACTCCTATAAGAGGAGAAGAAGATGAAAGCAACAAAACACACAGGATGTCATCTCAACAAAACCAACCACCATTAAGGTACAAAGATTATGCCTTAGTGACTCATGTTATGGATGTAGTTGATCCTATAACGTATGAAGAAGCTAAAGAACATAAAGAATGGAAATATTCTATGAATGAGGAATATGAGTCTATAATGAAGAATAATACATGGGAGCTAACTAAATTGCTTGAAAATAAAGTCCCAATAGGGTGTAAATGGCTTTATAAATTAAAAATAAATGTTAATGGTACCATTGATAAATATAAGGCTAAAATTGTTGTTAAAGGCTACTCACACAAAGAAGGTATAAGTATATGAGGATACATTTAGATCAATATAAAAAATTAACACAATCAGGTTAATGATAGCACTAGCTACGAAACATTATTGGGTACTACATTAGTTATATGTGAAATCTTCATTTGTAAATGGTGAATTGAAAGAGAAAATTTATGATGAACATCTAGAAGGATTTGTCAAACCAGGTCAAGAACATCTAGTGAAAAAAAAGTATTGTATGGTCTAAAACAAGCTCCTAGATATTGGTATATAAAAATTCGTAACTTCTTAATTAAACAGGAGTTTCAAAGAAGTAACAATGATCCTAATTTGTATGTGAATGTTAAGCCCTTAATGATGAAACATTACACCATATAGTGTAGCGCATTACATATTATTTATGTTGGCTTGGGTCTATTAGTGGGTCTATTAGTTGTTATTGTACACCTTTGTCTCCTATATATAGGAAGGAGGTATTCTCATTTTAGTCATCATAGTATCTTATCTTGTCTTGTGTACTTAGTACATTGTGTAAAGAGGTTCCTCCGTCAAAGATGATTTATATTTATCTATGTTATTCATTATTAAGGTACATATTACTCTCTTATTGTCTATTTATGCTCGTTTTATGCTATTTCTGGGGCTTGGTTGCATAACATTTGGTATTAGAGCTCTTTCCTTGGGACTAGCTTATGCAAAACAAGTCTTCTTGAAAATTTCACTACAAATTTATTTATACAAGGATTCAGAGATCGAGGTTAAAAACCCACTTCCAAAATAGGCCTAAATATGTCCATTCTGAAATTTAGAACCTGATCCATTACAATTTCAGAGATAATTGTGGAGGAATATAGGGATTGTGACTAGTCCTAAACCTAGTCTAGAACATGTGTTCTTGGGAAAAAATGTAATATATGAGGAATCCAAGATCCAAATTGAGTGAGAAAAGTTGCATATGAAATAAGAGGAACTAGGGTATCTATGGTAGAAGTTTCAGCCATAGAAACAAAATAGTGGATGGATGGAATAGAGTACAAGTGCACTTTTCTGGATAGGCAAAAAATAAGAAGCTTTGGGATATTTGCAATAACATTTTTTTTGCTCATCCAAATTAGGTCATACCTGTGACATTGGAAAGAGGACAAATCGGGGTACCATAGCCCGAATTTTCAGACTCAGAGGAGTCAAAATTCAAAATTTACCTCAGTCACAAGTCGAACCTAAAATAGTCTTTCAATCAGAGTTTGAAAAAGGTACGTCATTTTGTATTTGAATATATTTTAGTAGAAGGATCTATTTGTGGTAAAACCTATGGTGTGATATATATTTATTGTTTAAAATGACACCAAAAGGAAGTGAAATAATCACACTCCACTCAAACCCCCAGAGGATTAATCCCTGGCATACGATGAAATGGAAGGCATTTCTTTTAGAGTGTCCAAGTTAGAAGATATGATTAAAGGAAATGTGAAAATTGTTAACTTTTCTAAAGTGGAAAAGAAGATGGCTACTAAAGAGGATATCAAAGGGATGGCTAGTAAATAATATCTTCAAGACTTGTAGGAGTGGATGATCGATATAAAAAATAACTTTATTCCATATTTATCTACTCAAGAAGAGGATAAGGAGGAAAAACATGACTTATTCCAGTCATGTTTGGAGAAAATTGAAAAACATTTGGAGAGTAGGAAGTTGGAGTCCTCAAAAGTTGATGATTCACTACAACATCATGGGTTCAATTCATTTCCAAGAAACTACTTTATCCCCAATATTGACATGAGAACGTTTGATGGCAAGGATCCAATCACGTGGATTTTTCAGATGGAGCAATTATTTGATCTACACCAGGATCCCACTATGAAAAAGGTAACTATTGCATCTTTGTATTTAGAACTTGATCAATTTGTATGGTACAAATGGATTTGTGACCGTAAAAAGGAATCTATTATCTCTTGGTCTATATTCATAGAAGAATTGATTGCACATTATGGGGATATAAATATCAACACCTTCTTCAGTTAGTTGGTAAATCTTAAGAAAAAAGGTTCAGTTATAGAGCACACCAAGTAATTTCAACAACTAAGTCTCAGAGTGAAGAATATTTCAGAAGGTAATTTGTTAGGTGTCTTTATTGGAACCTTGAAAGATAACATTCAACATGAGGCGCGTCTCTTTGAACCATCATCCCTATAGAAGGCTTCATGATGGCAAGGAAGGTTGAAAATAAAAATATGGCAATTACTACTAGAAAGGCCTTCTCCAACACATATAGAGAAAATAATGTTCCTTCTTCTAAACCACCACAAAGGTTAACACCCCAACAAATATATGAAAGAAGAGAAAAGGGATCATTCTTTAATTTTGACAACAAGTATAGTAAGGGACACAAGTGCAACGAGAAGAAATTATTCTACATAGATTGTGAAGAGGAAGAACCAAAAGAAGAGGAAGCATCTCAAGAAGAGGAGACTTCAAACGAAATAGAAGAGGCGAATTTAGAAGAAATTACTCCCACCATATCTTGTCATGCATTGGATGGAATTAGCACTCCTCAAACTCTCAAGATAGAAGGATACATTAGAAAGAAGAAGGTTACAATGTTGATTGATTATGGTAGTACTCATAATTTCATTCATTGTAAATTATCCAAAGTTCTTAATTGCTTTGTATATCCAACACCATAGTTTCAAGTAATGATTACATATGGAGGAACTATAAATTGTTGAGAGAAATGCCATAATATCAATCTGTCTATGGGAGAATATGTATTGAATAGTATGATTGCTATCCCAATGGGTGGTGATGATGTTGTCTTAGGTGTCCAATGGTTACAATCATTGGGAACAATGGATTTAATGTTCAAAAACTTTTCATGGGAAGGTAAATAATATGAGTTAAATGGTATCACGAGAAAACCAAGCAAGGTGATTAGATATAATGGTATGACAAAGTTGGTAAAAAAGGGACATCAAGGCGTAGTTGCACAATTATGCTCATTAGATGTTCAAACCTCAAAGTTCCCTATATCCCTAGACATCCAAAGGGTCATTAATAAGCATTCCAAGGTATTTGAATATATCCCAAAAGGTCTTCCACCTATTCGTGACTTTGATCATGCTACCCAATTAATTCCAGGTAGTGTTCCTCCTAACATTAGACCTTACCGATATCCCTATAGCCAAAATAGTGAAATTGAGCGTATGGTTGTTGAAATGTTAGAGGATGGCATAGTTATGCCTAGCCAAAGTTCTTACTCTACACCAGTGGTAATGGTACCCAAGCCAGATGGATCATGGTGTATGTGTCCTAATTATAGAGAGCTCAACATGATCACCATTAAATATAAGATTCCCATTCCCGTCATTGATGAAATGTTAGACGAATTACATGGAGAAGTTGTCTTCACAAAGTTGGATCTTCATTCCGGGTATCATCGGGTTCAACTAAAGGATGAAGACATTCCCAAAACAACATTTAGAACTCATGAAGGTCACTATGAATTTTTGGTCATGCCATTTGGTCTAACAAATGCGCCTTCCATATTTCAAGTTTTGATGAATTCTATTTTCAAGCCTTTCCTTAGAAAATATGTGTTGGTATTCTTTGATGATATACTAATCTATAACAAATCTTGGGAAGAACACGTTCAACGTGTTGACAGGGTACTACAACTACTAAAGGATAAATAATTGTATGCAAAACCCTCAAAATGTTTCTTTGGGATAAAGGAGGTAGAGTATTCGGGGCACATTGTATCTCATGAAGGTGTTAAGGTAGACCCTAAAAAAATAAAATCCATTATGGATTGGCCGATTCCCAAAACCCTGAACAATATTAGAGGATTCTTAGGTCTAATAGGGTACTACAACAAGTTTGTTTGGAACAATGGAAGAATATCATCTCCTTTAACAACATTACTGAAGAAATATGAATTTTATTGGATTCTAGAGGAAACTCAAGCCTTTCAACAACTCAAAGAGACAATGTGTAATTCTCCTATTTTGGAGACACCAGACTTCACAAAAACCTTTATTGTGGAATGTGATGCTCCAGGAAATAGAGTTGGAGTTGTACTAATGCAAGAAGGACACCCTATCTCCTTCACAAGTCATCCAATCAAGGGAAAGAACTTTAAAAAACCCATTTCTGAGAAGGAAATGTTGGCAATACTACATTCCTTGAAGTAAGGCACCCCTACATTATAGGGATACATTTCAAGGTTAAAAATAATCATGATAGCCTTAAATAATTCTTGGAACAAAGGATATCTCCAGAAGAGCAACAAAAATGGGTGACAAAGATGTTGGGATATGACTTTGAAATCATCTACAAAAAGGGGAAGAAAAATGTTGTTGTAGATGCACTCTCAATGAAAGATGAGGATGTTGAAGCATTACTCTATGTTATTTCATTCATCCACCTAGATTGGATAGCTGAAGCAATGGACGAATGGAAAAATGAAGAAAAAATATGGGCATTTATTTAAAAGCTATAGCAGGATCCCAGTGCCTCTAATACATTTACGTGGACAGATGGATTTCTATGGTAAAAGGATCACTTATATCTTGGTAAGAGTTCCCGGCTCAAGAAAAAGGTACTTTTTGAATTCTACTCCTCACCGATAGGAGGGCACTCAGGTTTCTTAAAAACCTACCACATGGTAAAGAAATATTTTTTTTGGATGGTCTTAAAACTAACATTAAAAAATTTGTGACAGAATGTTTGGTTTGCCAACAAAATAAAGTGGAAAAAATTAAGACCCCTGGTCTCCTACAACCACTTTCCATTCCAAGCCAAAGGTGAACAGAGGTCTCGATGGATTTTATCACAAGTTTACCAAATTCTGAAGGAAAGAGTGTCATCATGTTGGTTGTTGATAGACTTACTAAATATGCACACTTCTGTGCATTATATCACCCCTTAAAAGAAAAAATGGTCACCAATTATTTTATGGAAACAATACAAAAACTAAATGGTACTCCAAATATTATAGTAAGTGACACAGATGCCATTTTCACTGGAAATTTTTGGACCAAATTATTTTCTTGTTTGGGTACTCAACTGTATCATAGCTCATCTTATCACATTCAATATGATGGACAAACATATATAGTAAACAAATGTTTGGAAGGGTATCTTTGATGTTTTGCAGCTGATAAACAAACATAATGGGTCAAGTGATTACCCTTGGCAGAATGGTGGTATAACACTTCCTTCCATACATCATAAAAAATGACCCCAATTATGGCACTTTATGGCTACCATCTACCATCCATCACATCTTAATTAAGAGACTCCTCTAAGGTTCCAGTAGTGGAATACCACATGGAGAATCAACAACAAGTTATTCAACTCTTAAAGGATAACATGAATCTAGCACAAAGTGGAATGAAACAACAAGCATATCAACACTATATCAAACAAATATTTAATGTGGGGGATTGGGTGTTTTTAAGACTACAACCATACAAATAGATGTCCCTAAAGAACACTAGGAAGGGTAACAAATTATCACCTAAATACTATGTTACCTACAAGGTGTTACAAAATATTGGTAGTATGGCCTACAAATTGGAACTACCTACATCTTCACGAGTCCATCCAGTTTTCCATGTTTTGTGTTTAACAAAGGTAATCAGTGACAAGCTACTAGTTCAAATGATATTACCAGAACTTGACGAGGAAGGAAAAATATCTTGAATCCTGAAGGAATTACTGAAATAAGAACTATACAGCTTCAAAATCGATCAATTTCAGAGTATCTCATTAAATGGAAGAACTTACCCATAGAAGATTTAACATGGGAAGATGAGACCTTTATACAACAACATCCATAAATACTTCAGCGTTGAGGACAACGATTTTTAAATGGGGGGGGGCATGTTAAGCCCTTAATGATGACACATTACACCATATAGTGTGGTGCATTACGCCCTATATTGTGGTGCATTACATATTATTTATGACGGCTTGGGTATATTAGTGGGTCTATTAGTTGTTATTGTACACCTTTGTCTCCTATATATAGGAAGGAGATATTCTCATTTTAGTCATCATAGTATCTTATCTTGTCTTGTGTACTCAGTACATTGTGTAAGGAGGTTCCTCCCTCGAAGAGGATTGATATTTATCTATGTTATTCATTGTTAAGGCATGGAATACTCTCTTGTTGTCTATTTTTGCTCTTTTTATTCTATTTCTGGGACTTGGTTGGATAATAGTGAAGAAACATGTAAAAGGGAAAATATCCTTAATTTAATAATATTTGGGTGATCTCATAATTACAGGAAGTGTTAATGGAGTTATTACATCCATAAAGGAGAAATTGTCTCAAGTATTTGACATGAAATATTTAGGACAACTGCATTATTTTTTGGGTCTTAAAATATGGAGAGACAAAGGAAAGACTTTAGTCACCTAAAGAAAATATACTTTGGATATTCTCAGAAGGTTCAGAATAGATGAATGCAAGGTAGTATATAATCCATTGATGCAGAACGAAAAAATTAGCAACAATGATGAATCAAGAGAAGTGGATGGAATTTTATATCAACAATTGGTGGATAGTCTCAATTATCTCACCAATACCAGACAAAACATTGCATACTCTTTTATTATGCTCAGTCAATATATGGACAAGCCTTGTGAGAGTCATTGGTTAGCTACAAAAATAGTCCTTTTTTATTTGAAAGGTTCTTATAATCATGGAATTGAATTTACTGATAATTATTATGTTGAGTTGACAGGATATTCAGATTCATAGTGGGTAGGAGGTGTTGATGACATGAGATATACAACAAGTTATGTGTTTAAGATAATCATCCAGTGCTATCTCATGGAGCAGTAAAAAGAAACCAACTGTGTCTCTATCATCCAATGAAACAAAATGCAAGGCATTATGCAACTCTACTTGTGAGGATGTATGGTTATGAAGAGTTATTGAAGATGTTGGAGAGAAGTAGGAAGGTCCAACAGTCATTAAATATGACAAAAAGAGTGCAATCAAGTTGGATAATAATATAGTGTAATAAATATCCTATACTTTCTATATAAGTATCTACAACATATGTCATGGACTATTAAGAAGGAAAAACACCTGGCTACCTACATTACAAATCATAAATTATTTAAGTTGTTGGTAGTCCATGCCCTATTTAAAACACAACAAACATGGGGGCAATTTATAATAATTTTATAGCAACAAAGGGAATCTGTAGCAATAACGAAATAAATATAAGAACAAGGAACTTGTAGAAGAGAAATGGGAATCATAAATAAAAAATTCCAAGGTGAGGAATTCATTCGTATTATGGTTGACAATGACATAGAAATTTTAGAAAATCCTATTGGGGAATATTAGTTATGACCATGTTTTATAGAAGAATAGATTCCCTTGACCTCTCAAGTACAACATTATTCATAGACCAAAAGAAGACAAGGAAAGGTGCATACAATTTCAAGAAAAAATACATGTTCTTTAGTTGTAGCAAATGTTGTAGAACCCATTAGGGAAGATGCTTTTACAAAAGAACCAACATCTGCTCAAGAAAATTATGAAGACAACATTGTTACATAAGATACGATGTTGGAACAAGAAGGCTAGGAAACCTATGCTATTACACAAGAACCAAAAATGGAACTAGAGGTCGCAGTACCACAAGAATCTGCTAGCAGCTTGAGGAAAAGGGTTATAGGAAAATTCAAGAGGACTGTTGATATTCATCCATGTAAACTCCATGGAAAATCCTATTATGAAAGTAAAATTATAGAATGATAAGTGGAATTCATAAATTAAGGATTAAGATTAGGTTTTTTAAAATAAAATTGCAAAATATTCTTACATTCACAGGAATAAATATCCTTGTTGATAATGTTTATCACCTTGAGCGATCATCATCTAATTCACAGGATGATGACAAACACGAACAAGAAATTAATAGAGATCCTTAATAAGAGTTACCCCATGATTGAGAATAAATCTTGGGGACAATAAGGTACCATTTGAATGAACAAGAACTTGAAAATCATAATGAAATTCTTTCTAAGAATGAATCCCTACAATCTCCAAATCTAGAGCCTGAGTCAATTTCCATGGAAACCAAGATAGGTGAACCTTTCAACACTTAAAACTAAAATTATTCTACTGAAAATTTGCTTAAGTATGTATATGTATGAACTCAAATCCTAGAGGATGAACAAGTTCCCATAGAAAACTCTTGTACCTAAGATCAATACGATCAAAAGAAGGAGGTAATTTTTTACAACATTGGAGTTCAAACTGCCTTATTATAGATTGAATCCTACCTTCATATGTCAATTGATATTTCTGTATGGAAGAAGGAAACGACATTGAACTAGGGAGAATTCCTCTATATGAATATGAGTATACCATTCACATCCTTAGGGAACAATGGGAAGAGAAATATGTTGTTAATATGATGAAATATGAGCAATGGAGGAAGGATAAGAGACATGTTAAGGAGTTAACAACACAAGACCAAAACTCAAAGGAATAAAATAAGATGATGTATGACCTAGTCAGCTAGTCTATTTTATCTTCCAGATCTCCATCGCTAGTATATGTCATTTTCCTTTAGGAAAGATATTTACTTTCATAGCTAAATACTACAACATAAGGTAAACCCTGTGCTCTAGATAAAGTAAAATAATTTTTGGATACATTCTTTAGCAGTATTCCAAAACATCAATATCTTCTTTGTGAGCTTTATCATGACAATATCCTTCTGCATCATGAATATGTATGGAAAACTATCCCATTTGTTGGGGATGTACAAGAAAGAGCATTTGTATCCTTTATGAATGGTGTTTGGTTAGTCTTATATTGAGAGGGGTGAGGGGGGGGGTGAATCGGTATAGAGAATATATATCAAATTATTTCACAATTAAACAATTTTCACCACTCAGATGAAATAAACACAATTGCACATAAAGGATGAAGAATAATTATATGTATATCTGTAGATAAAATGAATTATTACATCCGTGGGAGAGTACACTCTCCTAACATGAGCATCAACTCATTTAAATAATCACATGATCCAAAAGTAATAATCTATTGGTTACAAGCACCGACCTGCAATGACCTCAATCTACGTAGGCACCGACATGAAATGAGCTCAATCTGCGTAAGCACCAACTCACAAAATTTAGGCACCAACTTAAACATATTTCTATCTTACTGTGCAAACTACAACTCGTAGCAATCATTCACCAAATTGTGGGAGACTATTATCTCTAGTTTTTTCTTCATCTACCACTAAAAGGAATCACCCACTCCCAAATTATATTTATTATCTCCAACTGGAAGGGGGATCCAACACCTTCTTTTTAACATCTATTATTGGAAGGAAGCACCAACTCCCTAAGTTTTACAAGATAGGACTGGAAGGAAGATACAAATCCCTCTTCCTTACCTTGTCCTACCTCCCTGAGAAGATTTACTAACACCTATTGGAAGGAAGCTCCAACTCCCTTATCCTTTCCCCTTCCTGCCTCCCTTAGAAGAAATGTGTGTGTATCTCTAATAATTCTCATATGCAAATTACCTTGTCTGGAAACCGCAAATGTTGTAGATCTTATTATCTGTTTCTTTCCTTTAATTATCTAGGCCAAAAGAGTCAGTTACCTTTATTGCGATGTGCAAATTTGTTTGTGACTTTTCCTCACTCTTGGACTGCTTAGTCACTTATATGATTTATAGGTCTTAGTCATATACTGACTAGCACCTTCAAACATCCCAAATCATTAGAGGAAATTTGTGGTATAAAAGGGGCCTTATAATAAAATGAGCCATTGATGTATTGGAATTCAAGAACGAATAGAATTTGAAGAAAATGAGTCAACCATAATGGTTAACTTGGCATATTTGTCATAAAATTACTTTCATTTTTGTATTTTCAACTTATATCCCTGAGGTTTTACTCAAATTTTGAGTAGGTGCACTCATTGGATGAGAAATTGAATTCCACATCCAAAAACTTCTCTCTCTCAAAACTTGAGTAAAACCTGAGGGATATAAGTTGAAAATGTGAAAACAAAAGATAGTTTTTGTGTCTTTTCCTTCAAAATGTATAATAATATTTTATTATTTTCCTCAGGAGGTCCATTTTAGACATCAAATTTCCTCTAATTTTTGTGTATCCTTATATATAGGGCTCTTCTTGTTGTTCGTCATCTTGTGATCTGCACAATTAGGCTCCACTGCATAAATATTCTTTCTGCGATCAACAAGACATTGATACCCCAAGAAAAAGAAGCTTTCCCAAAACATATTATCTTCAAGTCTACATATCTACAAGATTACTTCAACATGTCCATCTCTTGCTTATTTATACTCTTTATAACTCAACAGATGTGTCCACCTGTTGAGGGTCCTTTTACTTGAACAATGCCCCCACTTGTTTGCATCTTGATCAAGCTATGATTTGTGTCAGCATGCCACTTATTGCAATTCAACTTTGTGGGGTTTGGTGAAAATATGCCATTTTCTTTGTGGTACTTTTGCACACAAGTTAATATCTCATATTCTTCTTCATAAGTCCCTTTCCATATGCCATTTTCTTTGTGGTACTTTTACACACAAGTTCGTATCTCATACTCTTCTTCATAAGTCCAGTACCAAATGTTGAACATATATCGTCATTGATGTCAAAGGTCAAATGGAAGGATCATATGATAGAGGATCATACATAAAATAATCAAATAACTAGTGTCAAAGACATTGAATTGAATGTAAAGGGGATTGCTAAAAGAACATCAGAAGAAGATGAAGACATCCTCACACACAATCAATTTGAAGAAATACATATGGAAGAATGTGGAAGTCACATAACTTCAAAGATCCCACCATGACATTGGTACCAAATGCTCATATAGTTATACATAAAGAAAAGAATTAAAAATGGCACACATGCACAAATACCATTTGTGAAACTTATGAATAAAGTGAAACAAACTTGTGTGTGGAGTCCCATACGAAAAATGGTATGTGGTACAAATACTTGTAAAGGTAAATATAAGTTATGAACTGATTTGTGAAAAAGTACCAAAAGGATGTTGGCATATGTGTGGCATACACCACAAAAAGATGAATTGCGTAAAGTGGCACTCCGATGTCGATCCTAACTTGTTTAAAACACAATCCAACTTGGCACTATTCAAGGTTAAGAAACTTCACCAAGTGGACACATCTCTTGAGTTAAGAACACTATAAATAAGCTAGAGATGGATGTGGTGAATTAAGCTTGTAAATAATGAATATATGAGATAATGGTTTGGACAAGCTTCATAATTTTATTTGGGGTATCAATGGATTGTTTATCATAGTAAGTACCTTTATGCAGCGGAGCCGAAGTGCACAAATCAGTCAGTAATGAACAAGAAATAAGTGTGCTATAAGTAAAGGATACTCGTATTTTGGATGTGCGTTATTATTGATCAGTAAAAGACATAGACTGCAGAACAACAAGTTCGACTAAGCCATAAAATAAATTTATATGTCGAACACAAATAAACTAAAACATGAAGATCATAGTAAAAATCACACATAGTGTTTTGTCAACTATCTATTCAAACACAGATTCTCAAGTGTAAATCGAAGAAGTTACAGAAGTTGCATATTGTGAATACATTCACAAGGATAAGGTATTTATCTATTTGCATATTTTCAATACAATTTTATTTCATATCAGGGAGGTTAGACGAGGCAATGAGTAGGGGGTTGTATCCTCCTTCCAGTCGGTGCTGGAGAATATAATTAGGGTGTTGTAGAATAATTTCTATTGGTGCAGATAAAACACACGGGGTTGGAGCCTCTTTCCAGTTGCAGCTGGTAAATGTAATTGTGGTGTTGTAGCATCCATTCTGTCAGTGTAGATAAAACCCAGGGGGTCATATCCTCCTTCCATTTGATACTGAAGAATACAAATGGAAGTTGGTGCTTCCACAAACATAGAGTGTAGTTATCCACAAGTTAGAGCTTGAAGCCACAAGTCACACATTGCACAGTTAGACTGATATCTCTTCAGGTTGGTGCCTAAAGATCATGAGTCAATGCTCATGCATATTGAATTTGTTGTAGGTCAGTTCCACCGTCCCATAGATTATACATGGAGATCATGTCAACACCTAAAATGAGCGGGTGCTCATGTTTGGAAATTGAAATCTCCCACTAATGTAATTACACTTATATATTTATATATATACAATTATTCTCAAATACTTTTGCATTGTTTTGATTATTATTGTTGATGCCGAAAAGTTTTAATTGGTGAAAATATACTTAAGTTAAAAATATACATATCTACGCAATTACTGACTCACCCCCCTCTTAGTAGTAATTTAAATCCAAAAATTGGTATCAGATTAGGCGCCTTTAGTAACATACTAACATGTGGAAGAAGGATCCAACACATATATGGATAAGTAAGAATATCTGTGCACCAACAGGGCTCCAAGATTCGATGGATCTAACTATGATTTTTTGGAAAATACGAATGGAAGTTTATTTGCAGTCACTTGGTATGGATGTTTGGAAATCACTGGAATATGGATATGAGTTTCCAAAAGATGTAAATGAGTAAGAAGAGAATGATGAGCACACAACCTATAAAACATTACTGATTGATACATAAATAGAAAACAATATGAATGGAATGTGTGAGCAAAGAATTCCATAATGTGTGGGTTAGTTGATGTTGCATTTCCGAAATAAATGCAATGCACCACAATGAAATAAGTACGAGATAAGTTAAAGGTTATTTATGAAGGTGATGACAAAGTCAATAAGTCCAAATTTCAAACACTCTCAACGTAATTTGAAACTCTCAAAATGAAGGAGGAGGAAGATGTTGGCACATACTTTCTAAGAGTGGATTAGATAGTAAACTATATAATGGGAATTGGAGCTACGATTAAATAAAATTAAGTTGTACAAAGATCATGAGAACTCTTCCTTCATGGTTCAATACAAAACTGACAGTTTTAGAAGACATAAGTGATTTGGACGACCTAACCAAGGATGAACTATATGGAATTCTCACAGCATATGAGATGGGAATAGAACCTTACAATGTATCTAGGAAGGAAGTTTCATTTAAATCCACAATAAATCCAAAGTCCAACAAAAATGAAGGAAAGAATATAGTTTATATGTACAAAGGAAAGTTACCTTTTAAGTGCTTTAAATGTGGCAGGATTGGACATTTTGCTTCAAAACGCACATATGAAGAAAACCAAGATAGTGAAAGTGAGGAAGAGTCGGACTATAAAGAATAAGGAAGCAAGCATCAACAAAACATAAATGTGGAAATAAATAAATTTCAGAGGCAACATAAAATATTTTACACCGAGGAGGACAATGTTTTATAAGAAGAAGGCAATAATGATAGTCCAAGAGATGCATTGTTCATTTCCTTGATTCAAGATGAAAACTCAATAAGAGGAAAATAATTAACTAAAGGAGTTCCATCCAAAAAAATGAAAAGGAATTGATGTCAATGGAATTTACTTTCCCTCTCTAAATACTGAAGAAAAGAAAAAGTCAAGCATCTCAAAAGAATTATTCAAGTTGGAGAAAATTGTTGGCAACAAATAATCCTCTTGAAGACAGACGATTAAAATATGAAAAGTTCAGTCACACTAAATAAATCTCAAGGTCTGAAGACGAGGACAATATTGATGTCGATTAGGAAGGTGATTTGATTAGCGCCCTAGAATATTTGAAGAAATACATAAAAGATAAGAAACATCTAAAGGAACAATTGGAGAAAGAAAAAGAACATATCAAGCATATTGGAGATATGCATGAAGTCTTGAAGAAACAAATGGAAGTCAAAGAAGAGGAATTTCTTTACACAAAACAAAGAATCAAAGAACTAGAATTAAACAAGTGTGTGCTTAAGAAGTCTCGAAGGGAGTCAAAATTAGTGAATGAGCTACTACAAAAATAAATTTCGCTAAAAGAAACATAAGTTTCACACTTGAAAGATAAATTGGTTATCATAATTCAAGGAAAATATGGAATATAAATTGACATAAAAACTCAAAACAAGTTCAACAACAACTTAACTATCCCAGATGAAATCTTGAGTTGTCAATGATCTTCATAAGATAAGACTGGAATTGGATTTGTAAAATATAGTCATGGCATGTGCGACAAAGGAGAACTTGGTTCCAACAAACATGCTATATTACATAGAAAATTTGAATTGCCTTCAATAAATGAGAGGCTTACATATGATAACACCTTCAGACATAAAAGTATCTCCAGCTCTATAAAATGTTGGATAATTAATTTTGTTGGACATATAGAGAAATATTGCCACACAATAAGATGTCATGTGTGTGATAAATATAGGAGAAAGACCTATCAATGTTTCATGAAAGTGCAAAGGAAACAAGTTTGGAAGAAATTTGTAAAATCATGTCCACCTCAGAAGCAAAGGTCGGTTATACGACAAAAAGATTGGCAAAAAAATGTGTCTCAGGAGTGTGTCAGAAATGCATACAACATCAATAGAGCTAATCCTATCAAGAATATATGGGTAAGAAATATATATCAGGAGTGAACAAAAGATGAAAATAATAATTGTGTAATACCAACAACAAATGATTGCTTCTCCTATTTCTAACATAGGAGGGTTATGCAAGATCCTTGAGTCCAAAAATAGGTACATCAGAAACTCAAGGGTTAATGTAGTAAGTTGGTGTGCATAAAACAATAAGCAAAAAAATATAGAAGTAGTGCACAATGATTGCACAGAAAAGATCTTTTGTGTTATATTTAAAATATGATTACAAAATTTGGAGCTTCGAAGCTTGTATTACATCAGGGCACAATAAGGTGAAAGGACATATGTGAAGCCTAACAAAACCAAATATTACAAAATATGGAGACAAATCACAAATGCATTTCTAGATCAACTTCTTCAATTCAACTAGCAGGAAAAGGTGAAAGGTGCAAGTGCAAATCTATTGGATTCAACTTTTGTAGACTCGGGTGGCTACATAGGGGAAGAAGATCCAATGTTAAAGTTGATGAATCATTGGAAGCATGCTCAACCCAAAAATGATGAAGAAGGTTGAATTTCTACTGTTGTTTCTGCTCCAGAATATCCACTCACCTACTCAAATTGGATAGTGTCTCGAAAGTGCTCTGGTTGAATTGGAATTGTTGGAACCACGACATGAATTTGGATTCATTTACCTGGTTCTAGAAAATACCTATATCCATATGCATTTGTCCCAGATACGCCTATTGATACTGAACCACCATGTAGAGACTATCAAGGGAGTTATTTAATCACTAGAAATAAGACATGATGATGAACATGGACTGAAGAATGGTAAATTAAGACACAAATATTAGAGAAATCTCAACAGAGTATGAACAAGGGTGGTGATTTGAGTGAAAACATTCCCAACTTTTAGAATTGGGAAATAAATATTCATGTGCTTGAACATAAATTGAAGGGATGACGAAGTTGATGAGTTTGTGCATTACAATCCAAGGAATATCACGACGAGGTCAAAATTTAATGCATAGGATGATAAATGAAAAAGGGAAGTTTGGAAGAATGATGTCAGATTAATAGTTTTTGTACGAATCCACCATGGGGATAGGATATTAGGCACATCAAACTTTACCACGCATGTGAAAGGTTGTAGATATGTGTGATAATTGACACATTTATTGACAGCAATAAAACACCTCATGTCAAAGTTTGAGACAAGATTCCCTGTAGAATACATTAAATTAGACATTGATAATGTGATTATCTGGGACCATGCATGCTAGGAGAAGTGAGAAAAAATACAGGTTGAGTCAACAAAGCAGAAGGTCACTTTGCCATTGATTTCAAAGGGGGAGAGAAACAAAAAGAGGAAGATTCAAATGATAGGGGGAGCAATGACATAATGAAGAAGCCATATGAACACAAAAGCATGCTTGTAGAAGAAGTATTTAACACACAAAACTGAATATCACCATTAGGGGGAGTTTGAGACAAGTGTTGTCATTCAAGGAAATGTTGAAATTAATGAAAAAGGTGGAGATTGTTGAACATATATTGTCATTGATGTCAAAGGATCAAAGGAAAGGATCAGATGATAGAGGATCAAACGTCAAAGAATAAAAAATGGGGTCAAATACATTGAATTGAATATCAAGGGAATTTCTAAAAGAACATCAGAAGAAGCTAAAGAATTCTTCACACACAATTATATTGAATAAATACATATGGAAGAATGTGGAAGTCACATAAATGAAAAGATCCCACCATGACATTGGTCGCAAATTCACATATAATTATATACAAAGAAAAATATTGAAAATGGTACACATACACAAATACCATTTGTGAAACTTATGAATAAAGTGAAACAAAATTGTGTGTGGAGTCCCACAAGAGAAATGGTATGCGGTATGAATACTTGTAAAGGTAAATATAAGTTGTGAGCCGATGTGTGAAAAAGTCCCACAAGGTTGGCATATGTGCATCATACACCATAAAAAGCTGAACTGCAGAAAGTGTCACTTCAAAATAGATCCTATCCAGTGGGGTGTTATTCAAGGTTAAGGAACTTCACCGAGTGGACACATATATTGATATAAGAACACTATAAGTAATCTAGAGATGGACATGGTGAAGTAAGCATATGAAGAAGGAATATCTGAGATAACTATTTGGACAAGCTTTAGAATTTTCTTTGGGGTATCAATGGATTGTTGATCGCAGTAAGTATCTTTATGTAGCAGAGCCGAAGTGTGCAAATTATTTAGTGATGAAGAAAAAATAACTGTGCTAGAATTAAAGGATACCTGTATTTTGGATGTGCACTATTCTACCTCAGTAAAAGACGCAGATCACAAAACAATAAGTGTGACCAAGATAGAAACTCAATTAAGACGTAGAACACACATAGGTTAAAAGATGTAGATCGTAGTAATTATTGCACATCATCTTTTGGGAAACTATCTGTTCATACACATATAATCAGATGTAGATTGAATAAGTTACGACAGTTGTGGATTGAGAAGACATTCACACTAATAAGATATTTCTCTATTTGCAGTTTTGCAATACAATCTTATTTCATATCAGGTAGGTTGGACATGGAAAGGATGCAACCTCCTTCTAGTCAATACCGAAGAATACAATCAGGGTGTTGTAGCATCCTTTCCATTAGTGTAGATAAAATGTAGGGGTCGGTGTTAGATCAATAATACACCTTAGTAAAATGGCCATATACATTAGGCACATTTTATTTGCTTCTATGCAATGTTCTATGGTCTAGACTTAGGGATATTGATCATTTATTGATAGTTGAGGCACTCCTAGTTGATCATTCTACACAGTTGAGGTGCTCTAGGTTGATCGTTCTAACAACCCATGCGCCCAAATTGATTAAAATCAACTAGTATGTGCTCCCCCATCCCCAATTTCAGGGATTGTGGTTGACTTGAGGCGCCAGTGCATGATTTAGGTGGTTTTTGTCCTTCCTTGGGCATTTATTGCCTCCTTGGGATACTCCCACTCACCCATGGGCTCACCCATTCCTTTCATACCTCCATTTATGTTCCACCATGCCTTTCTCACATTCAAACATGCATTCATGATCGTTTGGGATGACTAGGAAGCTCATTTGTCCACCTAGGGGGGTTTGAGGGTCAAATCTTGAGCTAACACTTGTATGTATCCAGATGGCCTGCAAGGCCTCATGATTTTTCCCTATTATAATATATATCTAATACAAAGATAGTTACATGTTGTAAAATCGTAATAATATATGTTATTTACCTCATGTATGTATGTAATTTTCGTTCTTTCAGCTATTTTGTGCATATTTTGTGAACAATATTGAATTTTGAGAGTTTCCTTGGCTACGAGATCTAGCTGTGAATAGATTCTCTCGTGATATCAAAGCTATTTGGAGCTGCAAATCAAATCCATAGCATTTGAGTTGTTTTTAGAGGGCTATTGCAGATAGGTTCGAGTGTTTTCATTGCAGGTACAATCAACAATTTGTCACCAATAGCGCAAGCAAAAATGGAGCAGACCCATGTTTTGTTGACTCCATTCAGCTATTTCTAATGGAAGGTCAATATGGTGATCCAACTGAGGTCAAAAGGCATGTACAAGGTCACCATGGGGACATAGGTCGAACCAAACTCTGCTGTTGAGAAATCGAAGTTCTTCAATAGGCTTAATGAAGCATTTGGAATGATTTGTATCGGCATTTCAAGAGACTTACTCTTTCATGTAGAAATTCTAACAACTCCCAACGAAGTATGGCTCAATCTTGAGACATTGTTCAGGAATCATGATGAGATGAGAGGTCACGAGCTCGAAAATGAGCTCATATCCTTGAGTCCAACTCATTTTAAGACAATCCATGTTTTATTTACCAAGTTCAATTCATTGGTGTTTCATTTCAAGCATTGTGGTAGAGATAAGAAGGATGATCAGCTCATAGTGTCCATACTTTCAAATCTAGTTCCATAGTAATCGGTGTTTGTAAGCACATTTCACTCTAGCATGCTCACAACTCGAAATTGGCACATGCCATCACTATCTGACTTCATGGAGTTAGTGAATCAAGGGAAAGACAAGCTAGTGCAGATGCGAACCATGAAATCGAGTAAGGATCAAGCTCTTGCTACAGGATTTTCGAATCCATCCAAAGGCAAGAAGAAAGCCAAGGATTCGAGGCAACAAGACAATAAGAAGCAAGAAAGACCCAAATATTCAGATGTAGGTTCGAATCCTTGCAAGGACAAGGACAAGAAAAAGAAAGAGAATACAAAATGCACCTACCGTCACAAAGGGTGCCATTCAGAGAGTGCATGTATGAATGATACCATAGACATGATGGCACAGCTACCAGAGAAGAACAAAATCCCATGGAGGTTCAAGCTCATACAACAATGATAGGTTCCATGCATTGGTTGTTGGTTCTTCATACTATTCGTCCTTCATCATTGATTCGGGAGTTTCAAGGGTTATGGCCTCTGTAAGAGATTTCTTCTCATCCATGTATTTTGATAGTGGTCCATATGTTAGATTTTTATCATTTAAGCTAGCATTATCTTAGGATATTTAATTAAGAGAATAACAAGAACAGCAATCAAACATAAGAGACAATGAACACAATGTTTTTCCTCGAGGAAACCATAAAGGAGAAAACCCCGTAACTTCCTCAGAGATAGAATCGGCACCAAAAGAAAAACCCCAAAAACAGTAAGATGATCTCCCAACAACATTAGTCTCTCTCTTTCTTGTCCCAGTAACTTCTTCTCTCTCAGTTATGCACTACAACTGAGTGTGAGTGAATGTGTGATAAATAGAGAGGCTCACTCTCTATTTATACTAATTCTTGACTTGACAATAACTCACTAGGGCCGACTTCTTTATGAGAGTCTAATAACCCTAGGGCCCCACAACTGCAGGGACTTTAACCCTTGATCAATAGGAGGGTTACTCACAATGACTTGACATGACTCGTTTACATTATTGAATCTCTCTATAGGCACATCGGGGCACAACATCACTCCAATACATTATAGACACTTCCTGGAATAAACAACGGGGTACAATACATATGATATATAGGTGAATACATTTCAAAGTTACAAATACATCAACACTCCCTCTTAACTAGGAAGGCATTCTCTTAACTAGGAAGGCATTCTTCTTCTTTGTATCATCTGGATCATCATCGAGTCCTCATCATCTTCATCTTCAAGTCATCTTTATCTAGATCTGGATCATCACTCGATATGGATCATCATCATTGGATCTAGATCATCACTGCTGGATCATCATCACTGGATATGGATCGTCACTCGATTTGGATCATCACTACTGGATCATCATCATTGGATCCGGATCATCACTCGATCTGGATCATTACTGGGTCATCATCACTGGTGCTATCTATTGATTCTTCTCGTCACAAGAAGTTCTACAGAGCCATGCATTTTTCATGCTGGTTGTAGTCCTAGCCTCCATGTAGGTCTTCTTCAGTACTTATATCTGACCCTAAGTCATAATGGCCCACCCAACACTTACATCTGACCATGAGAGGAATACATCCAACACCATGTCAGAAAGGCACGCCTAGCACTCACATCTAACCAAATGGGAACACATCCCACAAGCCTGTCAGAAAGGACCAACACTCACATCCGATCATGGGAGGAACACATCCAATAACCATACCGAAAAGGCTCAGCACTCACATCCGACCATGGGAGGAACACATCCAAGAACCATATCAAAAAGGCTTAGCACTTATATCTAACCATGGGAGGAACACATCCATGAACCATATCAGAAGGGATCATCACTTATATCTGACCATGGGAGGAACACATCCAAGAACCATATCATAAGGGCTCAGCACTCACATCCGACCATGGTAGGAACACATCCAAGAACCATATCGAAAAGGCTCAACACTTATATCTTACCATGGGAAGAACACATCCAATAACCATATCAGAAGGGCTCAACACTTATATTTGACCATGGGAGGAACACATCCAAGAACCATATCAGAAGGGATCAACACTTATATCTAGCCATGTGGAGAACACATCCCACAACCATTCTAGAATGGATCAACACTTACATCTAGCCATGTACGGAACACATCCTGCAACCATGCTAAAAGGGCTCAACACTTATATCTAATCATGTGGAAACACATCCCACAGTCTCCTCAAAATGGATCTACACTTACATCTGATCATGTGAGAACACATCCCACAGTCACATCAGAATGGCCTTGCACTTACATCTGATCATGTGGGAACACATCCCATAGTCACATCAAAATGTCCCTCAACTCTAGGCTGAGCATTCCTAGTAATTGACCAGGTGCCTCCATTCAGAGAATGGAATTCAACACTTATATATGATCATGTAGGAACAAATCCTACAGTCACATCATAATGGCTCACCAAGCTTCTCCCTGAAGTATTCAAACTTCTCTCAAGCCAATGGCTTCGTCAACACATCAGCTATCTGTTCGTCTGTCATGGCATACTGGAGCTTCACTGCTCCTCTCTACACCATATCCCTGATATAGTGATATTTGATCTCGATATGCTTTGACTTGTCATGGAACATTGGGTTCTCAGATAACTTCACAAAACTCTAGTTGTCGCAATATATACAAGTAGCATCCAACTGGAGATCAAATAAATCAGACAGTAGCTTCCTTAGCCATACTACCTCACAAATAGCTGAACAAGCTGTAGAATAATCTGCTTCAGCTTTACTCACTGCCACATAGGACTGCTTCTTGCTAAACCAAGAGATCACACCTGATCCCATACTAAAGAAACACCCTGAAGTGCTCTTCCTATCGATGGCAATGCCTGCCCAATTTGAATCAACATAACCTTCTAGGTTAATCTTCTAATTCGCCTCATATTTGAGCCCATAATTAACTGTACCCTTTAGGTACCTCAGAATATGCTTTGCAACAATCAAGTGAACATGTCTCGGATCTGTCAGGAACTAGCTCAAGGTGTTCACAGCAAAGCAAATATTTGGTCTCGTGTTCGTCAAGTACATCAAGGACCCAATCATTTGACGATACATTGTAGCATAAATTGCTTTTGATGAAGCATCACTCAATAGCTTTAGGTTCAATTCCATAGGCGTGGTTATGGCCTTACAGTCCATCATCCTAAACCTCTTTAGGATATCTACTGCATACTTCCCTTGTTCAAGGAAGATTCCATCCGTATTCTGCCACACCTCCATGCCTAGAAAATAGTGCATCATACCCAAGTCCTTCATTTCGAACTCGGCAGCAAGATTTCTCTTCGTATCAGCAATCAACCCATCCATACTTGTTACACACAGATCATCTACATACAGTAGGAGTATCACTGGGTTACCTTCTTCAACCTTGTAGTAAAGGTTGGAACCTGCTTTACTTTTGGTAAAGCCTGAACTAGATAGAAAGCCATCAATTCTGCCATACCATGTCTTGGGTGCCTATTTCAAATCGTATACGGCTTTCTTCAATTTACACACATGAGTCTCCCTGTCATGTGTCTCAAAACCGAGTGGCTACTCCACATACACTTCCTCTTCTACTACACCATTCCAGAAGGCAGTCTTGACATCCATCTGGTGTATCTTCCATTTCATCACTGCAACCAAAGCAAGTACTAAATTGTTGGAAGTGTATCTGGCTACAGGTGCAAAAGATTCTTCATAATCTATTCCTTCTTTCTGGGAGAATCCATGAGCTACAAATCTTGCTTTATATTTTTCTATGCTGTCGTCTGCAGCATGATTGATCTTGTAGATCCATTTGGAAGTTACAATAGACTTCCCTTTTGTTCTTGGGACAACATCCCAAACATCATTCTTCATGATCGATTGATACTCCTCGATCATAGCATTCTTCCATTATTTCTTCTCTGATGCTTCTTCATAGTTGGAAGGTTCTTTATCCATAATGTCACATAATAGGGCTACATAACCCAAACAGGACCTGGTTCTTTTCCTTTCTATGTGATTTTCTTCTGGAGCCCCATATCTTTCTGCACCTTGGATAACTTCTCGTACCCAAGCAGGTTTCCTCTTGTGAGGATTCTTCTCCTAAGGTGGATCTATTGGTTCTTGAGGTTCTTATATTTCTCGATCTTCTTCTTGAATTTCTTTGGTCATGGTTGTGTCATGAATTTTGGGTGCTTCTGTTTCTTTAGGTTCTTCAGCAAGTCTCTTTCTGGATTTGTTGTAATCTAATTCTTCGTCAAATGTTATGTCCTTGCTGATGTCAATCTTCTTGAATCCTGGGAAGTATATTCTATAAGCCTTCGAGCTTTTAGAGTATCCCACAAATATACCCTTCTTTCCTGAAGGATCTAACTTTGATCTCTTTTCTTTCAGAATGTGTATGTACACTGGACAACAAAATATTCTGAGATGGCTGACCTCTGGTTTCTTTTTGGAAAATACTTCTTCAAGTGTCTTGTTCTCAAGTACTCTATGTGGAGTACGGTTCTGTACATACACTCCTGTTTTGACAACTTCTTCCCATAGATGCATGGGAATATCTTGATCATGAAGCATAGCCCTTGCAACTTCCATGATCGTTCTATTCTTCCTTTCTACAATCCCATTCTATTGTGGATTATATGGAGTGGTTAACTCCCTCTTAATCCTTGAATATTTGCATAATGCTTTGAATTCATTTGATGTGAATTCTTCACCATTATCTGATCGAAAGGTTTTGATCTTCTTTTCTGTGTGGTTCTCGATCAAGGATTTGAATTCCTTGAACTTGATGAATATCTCATCTTTGTTTTTCATGAAGTATATGCATGTCTTGTTAGAAAAATCATCAATAAAAGAAACATATTATACATACCCTATTAATGAACTTGATGACATTGGACCACATACATCGGAGTGAATGATTTCCAAGATTCCTTTTGCCTTGCACTCGCTACTTGGAAATGTCTTCTTTGTGTTCTTTCCTTTTGCACATACTTTACAGACTCCATCATGTTTTGCTTGAATTTCTGGAAGACCTTCAACAACTTTGCTTGCAAGTGGCATTTCTTTGTAATGCACATGTGCAAGCCTTCTATGCCAAAGTTCATTTGGCTCGACTGTGTCATGGACCAAGGCTTGTTCTGGATGGCCCTTCAATTTGTATAGACCTCCCTCTTGTTCCCCAATCACTACTGCATCATCAATAGTCTTTCTCTTTGTCCACATGAGAACTTGGCCATCTACAAATGCAACCCTCACACCTTTTGTATCTAATGCAGATATGGAGAGGAGGTTCTTCTTAGTCCTGGTACAAACAATACATCTTGTATCTTCATAGACTTTCCAGAGTCTAGCTTATAGGAGGATTCCCCACTACCTTTTATTAGATACTGGTAGTCATCCACAAGTTTCACCTTGTGAGGTGACTGATGTTCAGATAGTTTCACAAAGGATTCTTTGAATCCCGTCATATGTTTGGAAGCACCACTGTCTATAAGCATATCATTGCTTCCATGTGTGATAGATCCCGTGAGGGCAAAAATGAAGACATATTCTTCATCACTTGAAGAATAATAACTTTCTTGCTTGTTTATCTTTGTAGAAGGTTCATCATCTTCTATAGCATGAGCATGATGTCTTCTCTTGTTTCCCTTCTTCTTATGAGAGTTAATCTTGTTTCTAGGATAGTCTTCAGCAAAGTGTCCTCTTTCATCACATGTATAACATCTGAATTTAGATAGATCTTTTCTAGTGCTATCTTTCTAGTGGAAGTTATTACCTCTGGAGTGATGAGATCTTCTTCTGCTTTTCTTGGAGTGTACTATGAGATATTGATCTTCACTTCCCATCTTTTCTTCTCGAGTTGCTATCTGAGCTTCTTCTTGAGAGCATTCTTCCCATAGTCTCCTGAACTTGACTAGCTTCTTTCTGGCACAGATCCCTTGAATGAAAGAGTCCCATGTCCTAGGGAGACCATTCAAGGTGGTCATCACAATCTCTGCATTCTCCACTTCTTCATCCACTGCTTCAAGTTGTTCTTTCATCTGAGAGACTCTTGTAAAGTAAGACTGGATGGTTTCTACATTCTCTATCTTTACATTCTTCAATTGGTTTCTCATAGTCATATTTTGATTTATGTTCTTCCCTTCAAACAGTTTGTTCAGGGCATCAAACATAGCTTTAGGTGTCTTTAGGGAGGACACCTGTGGTATGAGGTGATCCTTAATTGAATCAACAATAATCCTCTTAGCCATGACCAACTTCTTCTTGTGCAAGGATTTAGCCTCATCTCTCTCTAGAACTAGAACCTCTTTCGTGATGTAAGAGTCCAACTCATTTTCTTCCAGGACCAGAGAGATCCTATACTTCCAGGGTCAGAAGTTATCAAATCCCTCAAGATTTTCATCAAGCTGCTTGGTATGATGAGACATCTTAACAGAGAACCTCAAATAGAAATGGAAAATATTTAGATCTTACCAGGTTAAGATGTTGGATTTGGATCTGGAGTTGAATTTCTGTAGAGTTGGTTCAAGAGCAGATTAGGGTTTGAATTTCCCAGAGTTATATCCAACCAAAATATTTAATCTTGATATCTAAACTTCTATTTTGAGGAGGAGATCAATCCAGGCCTAGGCTCACTCAAAAATTCCACTTCTACAGAAATCCCTAATTTTTGACAGCAGTGTTGGGTCAAAAATTGAAAATGCTCAGAATCAGATTCTGCTTCGAAAAAAAGATGCACCCTGGAGAGGAGAGCCAGCCCAACCTCCTTTTGCTAAAAATCTGTGGAGAGAGATCCAAACAGTAAGATTCCCTAGTTTCCACAGCTGCATAGTGTCTTCTTCTCAGGTTAGCTCTGATACCATGTTAGATTTTTATCATTTAAGCTAGCATTATCTTAGGATATTTAATTGAGAGAATAACAAGCACACCAATCAAACATAAGAGACAATGAACACAATGTTTTTCCACGGGGAAACCATAAAGGAGAAAACCCCACAAATTCCTCAGAGATAGAATCTGCACCAAAAGAAAAACCCAATAGTAGTAGTCTCTCTCTCTCTCTTGTCCCAACAACTTCTCTCTCAGTTATGGGCTACAAATCAATCTATAAGAAATTCGTGGTGGATCGATTATTCCCACAAGACCTTAGTTGAGTTGTGCATTTAACATTTAGAGGATGGAGGGGGCTGTGTTTTAAATTTTGTAAATCTAATGTTGTTGGGGTTTAGGGGGTTAGGAGGGGTGTTTAATTTTTTTTAATGTAATGTAATGGGGGGTCAGGGGGTTAGGGGTTTAAGTTTTTATTATTATTATATCCAGTCATTCATGTGCCAAAAATATAGATTCTGATGGGGTGTTAGAATCCATGGATGAGTTTAAATAATTTCACATGAAACATTTTAGATGTTTTTTAGTATGATGTTTGTAATTGAAACTCTAAATGAATTTTTTATCATTTATATGAATAGTGTTCTCTTGTAGGGTATAATATATGATTTCATTATGACTCACACCATAATTTGTTTGATTTTAAATGGTTAGAATGGTGAAATTGTTTATGAAATATTTTTTTTTGTTTAACATGTAAGTTTCAAAAAAGTTGTAATTTGTCTCTTGAAGAAAAATATCGTTTTCCAATTTGGGGGTTGATTTCAAGGTTTTTGTAAACCATAGTATTGCATGTTTAGGCCATGACACTACTTTTCACCCCGAAAAAAAAACGTGTATACTGGTATCGACACTTTTCTATTTGGGGGGTGTTTTTGGTGTTTTTTATGCAAAAATCATCATTTTTATCGCTAGAGTTCTCGTTCTTAGTATAAAGTTCTCGTTTCATAGTATAAGTGGTTATTTTCTTTGAAAGGGTATGGCGGCTGAGGTTTCCTAGATCCAGATTTTTTTTTTTTGGTGTCGAGCCTTGAACCGTTGATCGTTATTGTTGTTTTGACCTAATGGCCAAGGATATCAAGGTAGTTCAAGATGCTGATGATTGTTTGGATAGTCTGCTTCACATATATTATGATCCGTCAGTTCTATTGTTTCATTTAATGCATAAATTCATTTTATAATATAACACTAAGATATTTTGGTTGTTGCAGTTAATGCTCACACATGAAAGTATGACAAAAAAAGGGAAGAAGAAGCCCAAGATTGTTGAAGATGATTCAGATTCAAAAATGGACGAGGTTGCGCCTGTGAAAAGGGTGGAAATAGTTTATGAGGATACGAAGACCATAACTAGAGCTGAAACCGATTTCAAGTGGGGTTAGATGTTCCACAAGCTGAAGGAAAAGAAGGTCCTGGAGGCAGGGCTAGAAGAACTGGCTGTGTATGAAAATATATTGCGATATGGGATCACTAAGGTGGCTACAAGACCTGAAATTCTACCATGTGCAGAATTCATTGAGTGGATCTTTCCAAGAGTAGATACCACGGGGATGATTATAAATGATGAGGAGAATAAGAGACTGGCATCTTTCGCACCTACATTTATATCAATAGCTTACATCTTACTAGAAAAGGAAACCAGCGTGACAACAGAATGGGTTAAAATCCTAAAGCTTGATTATACAACCACAATGAAGATGATGGTGGCTAAGGGAAAGATGTTCCGACACAAAAAATATGGAGAGTATGAGACTTATCATCTTTAGACTCCTTTCAGACTAATATCGCTGATGTTGAGAAGACTCTATGGTAGAGATGATGGGAAACTTTATAATTTTGGTTGGATCCCACTTATGTACTATGTCACCATGGAAGGAAGAATTTTTAATTGGGTAGATATATTGTCCAGGAACTTGTCCAAATGCATCAAAGTAGCTCAGGAAGGATTGCAGAAAAGAAAATCAGAATTTTACATGTCTTCTTTTCTAATAGACTGCATACTCTACCGTCACAGGTTCAAGAAACTCAACTGCATGTGGAAAGGGGGAAATTCCCCTATATACCCAACATACAAGATACTAAGGGATCATAAGTATCATATTCATTACTGGTTGATATGCGAAGAATTTCTGAGACACCTGTATCAGTTGATTTTCCTGGAAGAATGTCCATGCTTATCTAAGGGAGTTTTAGAATCCATCAAGGAATATGGGGATTACTTTTTCTCCCAAGAAGGTACATATCTAAGGATGTATGGGGGAACAAAAGCCCCCTCATTACTGCCCAAATACACAAATGATTACATAATGCACAAGGAAGCGATTAGACAAGTTTTTCTGGATGGTTTTGGGAATTATTTATTTGATTTGAAGAAGGTTGTGTTCCCATCAGTACTATTCTATGTGGGAAGATACAAGTTTTCTAAGGTTAAGGGAGCTCTGGAATTCATCAAGGAACTAGAGAACTTCCATTTCGAAGAAAAGATATTTCATCAAAATGAATCCCAAGGTAAGGTGGCAGCTCATAAGGAAACTCATAAGGTGAATTCTGAATATACATACTATGTGTTGAGTCAGTAAATTTTTCCTTCAATTTTTGGTTTATTTTCTCCAGTTTTGGTTTGTTTTTTTTAATCTACCTCAGTTAAATTTTTGGTTTTAATTTTCAGTTTTGGTCTCCTTAGAAACTCTATTGTTGATTGAATAGGTTTTGAACACAATCTTTTTAGATTTTATTTGATTTTTGATGGTCTTTTTATGTTTTAAAAGGGGTAAAGAAAGTCTTATGTTCAAAGGTTTATTCATTAATGTGTTGAGAGACTAGTTAAACCTATTTTCTAAACCTAGCAGCTTTCAAAACCTTCGACAAATTGGCAAAAAGTTGCAAAACTGTGAAAATTTGTCCTAGCAATTATTCTTGTAGTGCTGGTGGAAAATTTAACAAAGGGCGCGCTACAAGAATATCGCGACCCTTTGTTTTTCCGATATTTTTGCAAATTTTCATCATGGTTTTCATCTGGAAGTGATTGATTGTATTTTGCAAGGTGTTTTAACACGTGTGACTACAGTTAGACACGTATTTTAGCAGTTATCAGTCACGCAGCCAAAGCAAGTTCATCATTGCTAAAAGTGTGGAATCAGTTGGACAAGATCAGCAAATCTCGGCTAAAGCTGTCAAGTTTCTCGTTCTACATGCATTATTATAGGAGAGGAGAGTTCGTGGAGAAGAGTCAAAACGCTAAAGAAGTGGATCGTGTTCCTGTGAAGAGAAGACAACATTTTTAATGTCAGCAGAAAATTAGGGCCTCTTAATTCTCTCGTTTGCGGTTAAGAAGATGATCTGGAGACTCTTGTATACCTGAGGAGAGACCGTTGCTACCTTAAAACAGAGCTTTAAGCCACGACAGTTAAAAATTGGTAGGTTCTTTGCTTCAAAACCCTTATAACTCAAAAATTTGGGTTTTTCTTGCTGCGTGATTATCTGGAGAAATTGCCTTGTTAAAATGATAGAATGGGACATAAAATAACTTTTTCACCATAGAAATAGTTATCAGAAGCTATTTTAAGGAATTTGCAGGAACATAGCAGCAAAGAGGCTTTGAGCTTAAACCATGCAGCCTGTGAAATTTTAGTGACTGTTTGAACAAAGATAGTATATAATTTTTTCTCCCATACATCCGAAACTCTGGTGATGATGCATGGTGATTGTAATGAGCTAATTAAATGGAGTTTGTCTCTGACCTAATGCCAGTATAAACCAAAAATTACAGGAAACAGTATGCAGAAGAATTATAGATTGGCTGGTTATGCTCATGTTTCACACAGAAGGTGTTTTGTGATTTATTCGAGTGGTTTGAAAAACTATTGGAATTGTCGTGACTTGTGAAATCACTCACTTGGAAAACAATGTTCAAATGACTGAAGGATATGTTGACTGTTATGTACAGGATTTGATGATATTTTGTGGCTAGGGTGAATATCTTGCAAACACTGGTGTTTTTGTTCTCTCCTTTCATGCTGTCAGTCTCTACTTGGTCTAATGAGCCTATGGGTGATGTTATGTTGCAAATCTGAAGCAGTGGAAGATTTAGGATTTGAGGATTGAAGCTGTTTTGAGGCTGTTTTGATGCAGAGATTTAAGTGAAACATTGATATAAAACAGCCATATTTACTGACAGTTTTCCATGGCATTGAATATTCTGGACATTGCAGTGCTATTTTGAATGTTTCAAACCAGTTTGTAATAAGGGTGGAGTTTATGTTTGAAGACACATCATACTGTTTTTCCTAAACCCTAAAACGAGGAATTTGAGTGACTGATATTCTAAAACAGTTCGACATTATGCCTGATGGTGCAGTTTCAAGTTTAAGCAGAGTCATATTGTTCTTATGACAGTTTTCATGTATGTTTGATCTGGTCTCACAGTGTGTCTATCCAAAAACCTAATTCTATGGTTGAGACAAGGGAAAATTGACATTCCAAGCCTGTACAAGGGTACATAGCAGATTGAAAAGGAGTTCAAATAACAGCAAACCAGTTTTAAAACATTTCTGAAACCTCAAGCCAGATTGTTTCTATCTGCTGAAAGGAGAATATGGGAAAAAGTGGAAAGGTCAACAGGGATGAGCCAACAGACCTAACCTGGGTTCAGAAGCTTCTTGACTGTGCAGAACTATTTCAACAGGCAGGTTGGTTGAAGTTTTTCAAGAAGATTGATGGTTTCAATACTCAGGTGTCCTGCAAGTTTGCCAAGGGACTTAAAGAAGATATGATCATGATGGATGCTTTGAAATTCAAGCTAACTGTGGAGTTAATAGTAGAAGCTACTGAGATCAGCAATGAGGGAGAGCACTGGTTTAAAAAATCACCTTTTGAGTTTGAACCTCAAAGATACTTATTGCCTAATGTGACTCCTGACTGGAGCAAGGGTATCCTCATTCAAAATTTCAGGAAGGAGTGGATTGAACCCATAAGGATACTTCAAAGTTATGTGACCTATGAAGGAAGATATTCATTTGTCTTTAAATACCACTTCAGGTTCCTGCAGCACATAGTAGGAGTGTCTAAAATGAACTTGCCCTTCTTTTTCTTAAAAATCCTGCAGAAGATGTCAAGCAAGATAAAGCAGCAGGATGATCACACCTCCCAGTCACTTTTTCACCATGGCCTCATCAAACTGATTATCACCACAGTGTTGCAGCATGAGGGAAGGACTTGGGATTTCTTTTTGTTTTGGTCAGATGTTCATCCTCAAAAAGAAGATCAGCAGCCTAAAAGGCAGACTGATAAGGGGAAGGTAATGATCAAAAATTTGGGTCACTCAGTCAAGTCTACAAGTAAAGATGAGGTTAAAGCCAAGAAGGTGACAGAGCAGGTAGCAGAACAAGTAAAGGATGGCAGTCAGCTCAAAGTGGCTTCAGATTTCATGAGAAACAAGTACTCATTGTTTGCAGGTAAAGAAGTGCATCCTTGTCTGAAATTACCACCCGTAGCACATTCTGAACAAGCTGGGACTATTGATAAAGAGAGAGCTGCTACTCCTGAAGAGGAATTACAAACTAAACAAAGGAGCCCTCTTACCATATTATCTGAAGATGAAGGTTATTTATTGGAGGATGAACAGCAGATTGTTGTGACAGAGCCAAGTACAGAAGCATGTGGAGACTTTCCTACCTCAAGGGTGAAATCAGCCAAATTTAGGAAAAAGAAAAGGAAGAATGTAGCTCCATATAGAAATCCCATGACTAGACTTACTAATAAGTTAAGATGGAACATGAAAAAGTTACTCAACCCTAAACTAGCCAGACAGGAAGCTGTGGTGATTGAGTTTTCCTCCAGTGAAGAAACAGAAATGGTTAAAAAGAGCAGTAAAGGTAAGGGAAAGAGAACTGCCAAGCCTTCCTCCTCTTCCCAACCTGCAGAGACAAAAAGACCACAGTTAGTAGGAGGAAGTGAACAGCCTAGGTCTGAATTATTTGAAATAATTGCTGAAATTAAAGCTAGACTTACCAAGCAGCAAGAAGAAGATACAGCAAAGGCAGATGCTTTTGGAGATCATAAATTGGATGAAGAGGATCAAGATATTCTCAGGCAAGCAGGATATTTAGTAGAATCAGTTGTTCATGATGATTTTTCAGATCTTTTAATGCAGGAGGACAATATATCAGAGATCCCAAATTTTCATGAAGAGAATGTACAGGAAAGTATTCAGAGATACAGGAAACACATGAAGCACCTGCAAGAAACGAATGATGGATTATTCAAAGTTAATAAAGGGCTGGTAGAGAAGTTGCAGGATATGCATAAGCATTTTTTGGAGCTGTCAGAAGTTTCTAAGGAAGTCCTTAGCAGGAAAACAGTTGCTGACAGGTACTGTGCAAAGCTGGAGAAGACTGTTGATCATCTACAACAGGAAAATGAAGACTTGCAGAAAAGGATAACTGCTATAGAGAAAAAGGATAAAAGAGCTAAGAAAAGGGCTCGAGGTCTAGATGGTATATCTCTTCTTGTGGAGGCAGCGAAGGAGATCTGAGGAAGTTTGTAGTTAGTGGTTCTTTAAGATAAATATTTTGTTTTTGGTTAAGAGTTTGCTATTTTTAGCAACTTCTAATTTTTGTAAAAGTAATTTTTGACTTTACTCTCCTTGGTAATTCGATGGGAGCAGTTAGAAAGAGAAACCTAACTGATTTTGAGATGATGTCTATTTAGAAGAGTTAGCAAGTCATTGTAAAGGTTCTGGATTTTGGGAGCATCAGGAGGTCTGCTAGCTGCTTGTACTATCAGATTTATTCAGAGAACTGGTACTGTAACTCTTATATACATTTTCTGATGAAATAATTTGACATATGACTCTTTCCCCTACATTTTGTCTATGTTGGATTTGTTATTGAGCATGTTTTGCTTCTTGAATGGTAATTTCATTACTAGTTAATGTCTTTTTCTGGTAATGCTTATCTTTTAATGTATGAACCACAGCATAGTACCTTTGTTGGATTTTGTGATATGTTTGGGCATCTTTATCAGTTTATGTATGTGATTTAGTTGTTGCTTTTGCTCTGAATGTATTCCCTGCATGATCTTGAAGCCTACAACCAAAAACACATAAACAAAACCCTAAACCCTAGTTTGAATTGAGTTTTTTCTCTTGAGATTGTGTTGGCTTGTTACCCTAGCCTCAGTAACAAATTCTGACACAAACACTATGTATTCAAGGAGCAACAAGTATACATGAATGTTTATAGCATGGATTATTTGAGCAAGCATTTGAAAAGGAATACTTTTGGAGTCAAAGGTAGCAGCAACAACAATCCAAAATCGAACGAGCGAGAGGAAGAAGCTACAAAGAAGGACAAGGAAGAGAGTGCTCGCAGATTGGCAGCAAGAGAAAAGAAAATCTTAGCTGAGGAAAAATAGCGAGAAGAAGAAGAATATTCCAGGGAAGAAAAGAGAAAGAAAGAAGAATTCATCCTGTTAGAATAATCAACCCATAGTTAGCTAGCTTAGACATTAATTAATCCATTTTTGTCTTATTTGCCTAGTTTCCATATTCCACCTTACGTAGGTTGTCCTCCACATGTCCAAAGTGGTCAAACTTGATAAAAATAAGTCATGGAGCGCTTGGGAAACCTCTTGGAATCAATTTTTCTTTATTCCTATCCTTCCTAGCACATGTCTGCTTTTTCTGCTTTATTGCCTACTTTTGCTGAGTTTTAAGGCAATTGGGAAAGTTTGACTAGGTGAAGTTAACTTGTTTTTTTTCCTCATCATCCTCCACTATTTTCTCCTAACAAAAGAATGTATGAGTTGTACTTCCATCACCTATTATATTTCCTAATTTATTTTTCCAATTCATGAGCTCCTAGACAGATTTGGAAGCTGCTTTATGCACCTATGGGGGATTTGCTTAGATTTAGTAAGCCTGCTTTTTACCAATTCAAATGGAATCCCAATGCATTCAAATCTCTGATGTAATTATTTATTGTGGAATCCTATGACTTCATAGGGTTGTCTATTGTACACTTATTCAATACATATTAGTGTTCTGCTCCATATTCAATCTCCTTTGTGTGTAATTTGCATGTGTAATTGGCAATTTTTGTGAGTGTAATTGTTCTAACACCTGGGTTAAATTTCCACATGGTATCAGAGACTTTGTAGATTTATTTCTCTCCTTCCATTTTTTTATTGTAGGTTTGACATCATTGACTGGGAGCATTCTGCTGACTGAAGGGACAATTTTTGAGCTATGGATCAATCTCAGAAGATCATCTTGACTCCATTTAAATTATTTGAATGGAAAGAAGAGATGGAGATAATGTTGAGAGTGAAAGGCCTCTACAAAGTGACTATGGCAACAGAAGGAGAGCCCAATGCAGCTGCAGAGAAAATAAAATGGCACAACAAGAGGGATGAGGCCTATGGTCTCCTGTGTCTGAGCATATCTAGAGACCTCCTTTTCCATCTTGATGGATTAACATCACCAAATGAAGTATGGGAGAAGCTTGTTGATCTTTTTGGTAAGACAAATGAGATGAAGGGACATCAAATTGAAAATTAATTGATCTCCTTGAGTCCCAACAGCTTTGAATCCCTCCAACTCTACTTTTCCAAGTTCAAAGCCCTTGTTTTGCAGCTAAAACAGTGTGGAATTGAAAAGAAGGAGGAGAAACTAGTTTTGTCCATACTCTCGAAGCTTTTCCCTGACTATTCAATGTTTGTCTCAACCTTCCATGCCACAAAGTTGATAGTTCAAGCTTGGAAAATGCCTAGCCTTTCCAATTTCATGGAATCTCTCACACAAGAACAAGATAAATTAGTGATGATGGGCACCATCAAACCTTCCAAAGACCAAGATATGCTTGTTGGAGATTCAAGGGTGGATTAAAAAGGAAATAAGAAAGCTAAGAATCCACCTAAGCAAAAGAGAGACAAGAACAAGTCTCCAGAGGAGCCCCAAGGTTCCAAGAAGAACTTCCAGAAGAAGAAGAACAAAGGAGAAATGGGCAAGTGCGCATACTGTAGTAAGGGAAATCATCCTGAAAGCTCCTGAATGAAGAAGGAAATTGACATGCTAACCCAACTCCTGGAGAAGAATGGCATCTCCCTTCCTGATAGCTCAAAGAAGAGGGAAGGAGGATCAAATTCAGAAGACAGAGAGAGAGTTCATGCATTGGTTGCTGGCACATCAAGCTCACCTAGTTTCATCATTGATTCTGGAGCTTCAAGACATATGGTTTCGACCAAGGAGGCATTCACCTCACTCGACATGTTTAAAGGTCCACCAATAGTACTGGGAGATGACTCTCTCATTGAAAGTTTGGGAAAAGGGAGGATTGATCTTGACCATGGTAAGTTCAGCAATGAATTGTATGTTCCAGGTCTTGCCTCTAACCTCTTATCAGTGTATCAGATGACCCACATAGGGTCTCCAAAGAAGGTCATATTCTCCCCTGATGAAGTTGAGATCACAGAGATCTCAAGTGGTAAAGTCATTGCAAAAGGAGTTGCAAATCACACTTTGAAGGTATACATGTTCTCACACTTCCTGCCCTACTCAAATCCCTCTACTCTTTTGATTCATGTTAATGAGGCAAGCAAACTTTGGCATGAAATATTTGGCCATCTTAACTATAAGTATATTTCTGATCTTAGTGAAAAATAAATGGTCATAGGGTTACCAAAGATTAAGTTTTCCAAAGGAGTATGTCAAGGTTGCATCTTAGGAATTCACCCAGAGCATAAATTTGAGAAAGCTAGTCATGAGAGAACCTCTGCACCTCTTGAGTTGATCCACAGCGATGTTGCTGGACCATTTCCTCATATGTCAATGAGTCAGGCCAAATATGCATTGACATTCATAGATTACTTTTCTAGGTTCTGCTAGGTTTACTTCTTGAAACACAAATCTAAAGTTTTTGGCCTCTTCAAAGTCTTTAAGGCTTTGGTTGAAAACCAGTCTGGGAGGAAACTCAAGGTCCTCAGATCTAACAATGGTGGTGAGTATGTCAAATCTGAGTTCATTCAATATTGTGCAGATGAAGGTATTCAAATGTAGCATTATATCCCTTACACACCACAGCAAAATGGTGTTGCTCAGAGGAAGAACAAATCATTGAAAGAGATGGCAACCTGTATGATGGAGGCTGAGAATTTGCTAGCAAAGTTTTGGGATGAAGCTATAAATTGTGCAGCCTATATCCAGAATTGGGTGCCTCATAAACACCTTGATGGTATGACTCCTTTCGAAGCATGGAGTGGGCACAAGCCAGATGTGACCCATTTCAATATTTTTGGCTCAAGTGCTTGGGCTATAATTCCAACAGAAAAGAGGAAGGCTTTGCAGCCCCAAATCCAAGAGTGTCTATTTGTTGGGTACTATGAAGATTCAAAAGGGTACAATCTGATCAATTTGAGCACAAACAAATCCTTCATTGAAAGGAGTGTTCAGTTCCAAGAAGAGCCTTTAGCAGCAGTGGAAGTTGGAGAATCCTCTGCACCACCAGAACCATTGAATGTAAGTCAAGAGATAGTTGAGTTTTCTGATTTTGATATGTCTGATAATGATGATTTAATTGCAAATCCTAACAGTCCTAAAAGACCAAAATGGGCAGAAAAAACCATTCATGCAGTTGGAGAACTAGATGGAAATCCTAGTGATATTAGGAGGACTAGATCTCAGTTTGAGAGTGCTCTGTGTATGAAAGACCCTTTGTTTGTAGAGAAATTCTATCGAATGGTTGAATAATACCCACAAACATATGAAGATGCAGCACATGATCCAAGATGGAAAACAGCCATGAAATAAGAGTTCAGCTCACTCTAGAAGAACAACACTTGGGAGCTGGTTGATCTTCCCCTAGGGAGGAAGCTAGTTCAATGTAAGTGGGTTTACAAAACCAATTTTGCTGCTGATAGTTCACATTTTAAATATAAGGAAATATTGGTAGCCAAGGGATACTGACAGGTACATGGCATATACTACAATGAGACCTTTGCACCAGTGGCAAAGATGGACTCCATCAGGCTAGCCTTAGCCATTGCCGCTTCGAAGCAGTGGGAGGTACATCACATGGATGTGAAGTGTGATTTCCTGAATGGAGATATTACTAAATATATTTACATGCATCAGCCTCAAGGATTTTCTACTAATCCATCTCTTTTGTCCAGGATAAAGAAACCATTGTATGGGATTAAGCAAGCCCCCAGGGCTTGGTATGCCAAGATTGATGGCTTTCTGCTATCATTGAATTTTGTTTGATGCATGTCAGATCCTAATGTTTATTTGAATCTGATTCATGGTTCTTTGATGATTATTTTCTTGTATGTAGACAACCTTCTCATTAAAGGAAGCTCAAAGGATGAAATTGCCTCCTTGAAGGATGCAATGAACCATGCATTTTCTATGACTGATTTGGGGTTATTGAGCCAATTCTTGGGTCTCGAGATTGCTCAAACCAAACATGGAATAAAAGTACACCAGTCCAAGTATGCTTTGTATTTGCTAAAAAAGTTCAACATAAAATATTGCAAGCCAAGCAAGACTCCCTTCCTTTCAGGAGTTAAGCTTGAATAAGCAGATTCTTCACCTATGGTAAATAATACACTGTATAGGAAACTGATTGGGTGTTTGCTGTACGTTACACATACTCGACCTGATATTTATTATGCAATAAGTGTGGTTTCAAGATACATGGATCAGCCTTATGATATCCATTGGAGAGCAGCCAAAAGGATCCTTAACTTTGTTCAGGGAACAAGGACTCATGGGATCTTCTACAAAGCTAAATCTGATCTTGATTTGATTGGGTTTACTGACAGTGATTGGGAAGGTGACAAAACAGATAAAAAATGAACATCAGGATATGTGTTCATGCTTGCTGAATGGCCAATTAGCTGGTCAAGCAAGAAACAGAGTGCCATTGCACTCTCATCTACAGAAGCAGAGTACATAGGAGTTGTAAATGCAACAACTCAATGTTTATGGTTGCAGGGGTTACTTGGTGAGTGTGGCTTCGAATCAGAATACTCAACAACTATCTATTGTGATAATCAGAGTACCATTCGAATTTTCAATGTTCCATATCAGAGACAGAGAACCAAACACATTGAGATCCATATGCACTACATCAGACAGCTTGTGCATGATGGCACCATTCACCTACTTTTCTGCTCATCTTCAGAACAAGTAGCAGATATCTTCACCAAAGTTTTTTGTGAGAAGACATTCATCAATCTAAAATCACTACTGGGGATTGCTGAAGATGTTTTTAAGCATGATTGATGAAAATATTTTCAAATTTTGTTTTACTGTCCATGTTTAAGGGAGGATTTTTCCCACTGGGTTTTTGCCTCTTTCCTTGGTTAAATGGACATGCAGTATGTAAAGGGTGACTAAGCGTTGTTTATAGGCCCTATAATTTTCTGATATTTTACTCATAAGTCAGGCTTAAGGGGGGGTGTTAGAATAATCAACCCATAGTTAGCTACCTTAGAAATTAATTAATCCATTTTTGTCTTATTTGCCTAGTTTCCATATTCCACCTTATGCAAGTTGTCCTCCACATGTCCAAAGTGGTAAAAATTGCTAAAAATGAGTCATGGAGCACTTGGGAAACCTCTTGGAATCAATTCTGCTTTATTCCTGGCCTTCCTAGCGCATGTCTACTTTTTCTACTTTATTGCCTGATTTTGCTGAGTTTTAAGGCAATTGGGAAAGTTTGACTAGGTGAAGTTAACTTGTTTTTTGTCCTCATCATCCTCCACTCTTTTCTCCTAATAAAAGATTGTATGAGTTTTCCTTCCATCACCTATTATCTTTCCTAATTTATTTTTCCAATTCGTGAGCTCCTAGACAGATTTGGAAGCTGCTTTATGCACCTATGGGGGATTTGCTTAGATTTAGTAAGCCTGCTTTTGACCAATTCGAATGGCATCCCAATGCATTTGAATATCTCATGTAATTATTTATTGTGGCAGCCTATGACTTCAGAAGGTTGGATATTGTACACTTATTCAATACAGATTAGTGTTCTACTCCATATTCAGTCTCCTTTGTGTGTAATTTGCATGTGTAATTGGCAATTTTTGTGAGTGTAATTGTTCTAAAACCTGGGTTCAATTTCCACACATCCAAGGTAATATTGCTGAGCTAGAAAAGACCCTAGCTCAGGAATATTTGAATCCAGGACTAGAAGGACAAGACCTAGAATACTGCACCAAAGAACAAAGTAAGAAAAATGAAGAATATCTAGGTGGTGAAGACCAAAAGCAGAGCCCTGCCCGAGATAATCCATAATACCTCCCATCCACTTCAGGAACCATACTTATAGGAGGTCATTATCCCATCGTTGAAATGGGGTTAGTACCATTTACCCCATCCAAAGAGTTTGATGTGGCATGTCTAGAGGATGTACAGTTTGATCCCAAAATGAAGTCAATCATTTGGAGAACAAAAAAGACTCTAAAAATGGGAGACCGACCCCCGGTTACCACATTCATAGAGAGAATAAGTGTGAATAATGTTGAGGATAATCTGAAGCAAATTTTTTCCATGGGAATTGCATCTGCATACAAATGCTCACAATATTGACAAACTCACAGAGACCCTTGAGCATTTCAAGGGAAAAATGGCCGAGATGAAAGCGGTTTTGAAGAAAGAGGAAAGAGTCTGTAGAGAATCCAAGAGAAAGAATGAAGATACTCTCTCGGACTATGAAATGTTGCAGCAATATTACCAAATTCTGGGAGAAGAATGGGACACTTTGAAGGAGTCTAACATGAACCTGATTAAGGAAAAAGGGGAGTTGAAAAATAAAATTGCAGAATTGGAAACACAGAAGTCTACGTCTGAATAGAAGGAAGGACAATATGATTCCCAAGTGGTGGCACTAGAGGCTCAAAAGAGATCATTGGAGGTGTTGTTGAAACTAGCAAATGAAAAAATAACATACATAGCACCTTTGACAATGCATGCTCTTATGCTCAGGAGCAAAATATATCAAATGCAGGTCTAGATCGTAGAGGAGGTTTTTAAGGTCAGGCAAGTAGAAGCTCAATTAGAAGAAATCTCATTCATAGCTTCTCAATTCAGAGGTAAGACTCAGAATGTCATGGAAATCATTCAAGGAAGATTGACGTGGTTGGAAACAACCAAGGAGCCCCCAACAAATACACCAATCAAAGATTTGGAGAGAATGCAGCTTGAATATGAACTGATAGGTTTTGGTAATAAAGCTGCTGAGAAGTTGGTAGAGGCAGTCAAGAAAAATAAGGACCAATGCATGGAGTTTTGTGAGAAGGTACTTACAACTCACAATAGGTTCTAAACATCCTCCAAGAAAAGGTTAGATGATCTTCCTACACATGAAGAACATTTGAAACAATTTCATGCTAGATTGCAGGAAGATGAGTTGGGCATATAGCTTATTAAAATATTGGATGAAAAGGTGCTCAAAAGTGTAATTGCTCAAGTAGCAGTAAACAACTGTTGGTTGGAATATCATCTCCAAGTACTTCCATCTAGAACGGCTAAAATAAAGGCTCAGGCTACCAAGCATGAAGTCACTGTCATATTTTTGGAGCCGTCATACTTTGAGAAAATTTTTACGGATGCTATGGGATCGAAGAAGTTTATTGATGAGTTAGACGGGTCCACTTGAAGTGTTTTGTCTTATTGATATATGGGAAACCTATTTTGTGATATTTATATTTTTGTGTTAATTAGCGAGCATACTAGATGAAAAATCCTTATGTAACCAAATTGTAAAGGAAGCCCAAAGGGCCGGGAGATCAAAGGTCATTTGGAAATGTATAAGTATAGGTAAAATCAAATGAGAAGGGACTTTTATAGATTGCTTATGTGAAACACTTATTGTAAGAGGAACTATTTCTTATTATAATAAAGAAGATAGAATTTTCTGCTGGAGAAGGAGCTATCGAGTTTCAAATGCATGCTATGTGGATGGCTAGATAGAACTATTTATGTATTGGCTGGCTATGCAATTAGTGAGATCGTTCTAACTCTGAACTATTTCTTAGTAGTGAATGATTTCATTTCCTTATGTATTGTACCTCGATGTTCCTATCGAGAAGTATCTGTAATGTAATTGAGTCATGTCATACCCTGATGTTCCTATCGGGAGAATCAATAATGTAAACAAGTCATGTAAACTCATAGAGGGTAAACCTCCTTATTGATCAAGGGTTAAATTCCCCACAGTTGTGGGGAACTAGGGTTATTAGACTCTCCTAGAGAAGTCGGCCATGGTGAGTTAATGTCAAGTTGGGTCATTAGTACCCTAGTTGTGGTTACTCGATCCTACATAAATGAGTTAGGATTACTCGATCCTACATATCTGAGTCAAATATTAAGTGAATGAAAGAGTCTAAAAAGAGAGTGAGCCTCTCTATTTATCACACACACACTCACTCAACTAGGGTGCATGAGTCAGAGAGGAAGTCTTGGCACAAGTGAGAGAGATCAGCTGTCAGAGATCGTATTTATGTTTTTGGGTTTTACTTTTGCTATTGGTTCTCATTCTATCTATGAGGAAGCTATGGGATTTTCTGCTTTATGGTTTCCCCATGGAAAATTCTTTGTGTCTCTTGTCTCTTGTGATTATTGTAGTGCATGTTAGTCTCTCAGATAAGATCCTAAATCATATTGCTTAAATGATAAAAATCTAACATGGTATCAGAGCTAACCTGAGAATAAGATACTATGCAGCTGCTGAAGCTAGGGATTCTTAATTTTTGGGTCTCAATGCATAATGAAAAGGAGGCTAGGCTAACTCTCCATTGAAGGGTGCATCTTTCTGTTGAAACAGAATTTGATTCCGGAAACTTTAAGTTTTTGCTGTGGGAAATTGGGGCTTTTCACAAAAGTGGAATTTTTGAGTGAGCCCAACATAGGATTTATCTCCTTCTCAAAATCAAAATTTAGAGACCTAGGTCGAGATTTTTGGTTGGGTAAAACTTCGGGAAAGTCAAACCCTAATTTGACCTCGGGCCTGAAAAACCCTAAAATACTAAAACTGCAAGTTTTGGTACATTCGTTATATCTTGGTATTGAAGAATTATCAGGCGCCAAAGTTTTCACAAGATGAAGATAAAATACTGATGCACGCTGTGTAAAACGTTTAGCCTCAGATTCAGTGTATTCTAGGAGATATGATTCCTCCAAATTAGGGTTCTAGACTCTTCCAGTATTGATCCATAAACAAGACACCTAGGGAGAATTGCTATATCTCAGGATACGAAGGTCCAAATGAAATTTAGCAAAATGTTACAGAAATGGAATGGAATTTACTTATGGTGGTAAGAAGTGTAGACCTAGAAGATACACCAGTGACACATGGTAGACCATACACGTTGACTCTTCTAAACAGTCCTGAAACAAGTCACCTTAGGCAAACGCACATAAGTCCCAATTGGTGAAACTAATTATTCTCAAACCTGGGATGTTGGAAAGAGGACAAACGAGGATACCTTAGTACCAAATTTTAGACATAGAGGAGTAGTAATTTCAGAGATACCATAGAAACAGTATCAAGAATTTCTGTAGAATAAATTGGAAAACTAGGACTTCCTGTTCCGGGAGCTTCCCTCCACTGTTTTCAGAAAAGGAGTACATTGGAAAGATCGCCTTGAAGAGGCCCATCTTTCTATCCAATCAGAATTTTGAAATTCCATTTTTTTCAAATTATGGTTTCTCTGACAAACCCTAGATCAGCTAGATCCGGAACTAGGACGGACACCTCAAATCGGTAAGATCTAATATTTTGCTATTTACATTTGAGGTTATCATTTCAAGATGACTAATCACATAAGCTTGATGACAAGCTTGGTGAAGATGAAACCTTTTGAGCATGGAAGTATAGGATTTCACTGATTCTTGAAGAAAATGAATTGGACACCTACATAAGTGGAGAGGTTCCAGTTCCAGAGGGAGATGAGGCTAAACCCTTACAGAAGAAGAACTTGGTCAAGGCCAAGAAGACCATTGTTGATTCAATCAAGGATCACCTTATACCACAAGTTTCTTTCCTAAAGATACCTAGAGAGATGTTTGATTCCTTGACCAAGCCATTTGAAGGGAAGAACATAAATCAGAAGATGACCTTGAGAAACCAGTTGAAGAATGTGAAGATCCAGAATGTAGAGAACATACAGTGATGCTTGCCAAGGGTCTCTTAAATCAAAGAACAAATTGAAGCAGTGGATGAAGAAGTAGAGAATACAGAAATTGTGATAACCACCTTGAATGGCCATCCATGATCAAGGGATTCATTCATTTAAGGAATGTGTTCTAGAAGGAAGTTATTACCTTCAAGAAACTCTAGGAAGAGTGAACAGAAGAAGAAGCTCGACTCATAATAAATGATGAGAGAAATTGAAGATCTAGATCTCATGATTCAAAGAAGATCCCTCAAGTGATGAGGAATATGAAGGACTCAATTCTTGAAGAACCTCTTATCCATCTTTGTATTTGCATAAGAAATGATGTGGTTACGAATAAACAAGATGATGAAGCTGAAGGATCAAGAAGGAGTCTACCCACAAAATGAATAAAGATAAGTATTCAATTGTCATTTCATGATATTATTTTGTTATGAATTTGTTTATATTTAGTTGATGTGTTATGCATGATAGAATGTTTGCATTAATGACAGTATACTACTACTATGCATGTTATGGGTAAGTAGCCCATGGTGCTATACAACTCTCCATTGCTACTTATCTAGAATGAAACCTCTTTGCTAACATATTGGATTAGTGCACAATCTCAATGATGTCATGGTAGAGATGGAAGGCATCTAGAAAGTTTCCATGAGATATGGATGAATGTTGTATTGGATAAAATAGTTACATGATCATATCTTTATGCATAATAATTTGCCATTATGAATATGCCTTATGAAATGTTTCTAACCATGCAACTAATTCATTTGAATTGTAGGAAAGATCGTGTACAATCCTACAAGAAAATACGGATGAGACTTGTTCCGAAGAACAAGTGATGACAGTTTGAGAAATAATCCAAGACTAAAGAATAATATGACGAATGTAGTTATGTGACACTATTGAGAAACATCATTGATGCAGAACCTTCCAGCTATGAAGAAGTAGCTAAGAAGAAAGGGAAGAAGACTACCAGTTCAAGAAGAATGATGTCTAGGATGCAGTATCAAGACCTGAAGGGAAGTTTGTAGTTCCATCATGCAGTAGATGGAAACATCGTGGGATACAAGGCAAGATTCATAGCACGAGGCTTCTCATGGAAGGAAGGCATGACTACAAAGAGACATTTGCATCCACTAGAAAGACACATGATAGGAAGAATCATGTGTGCAAATGAAAGAAGGCCTTGTACGAGCTCAGAAGGCACCCATGGGATAGCACATACATGAGGAGATTGAAGATCACTTAGAGTGATGAAGATATTAACCTTTGCTACAAGGTGGAAGATGAAAGCCTATAGAGGATGACAAGCTCATAGATGGGTGCAAGGATAATGTTTTCAAGATAGAGGATCTTGGTATCAAGTGACCCTATATGGATAAATAGAATATTAGTAGCAGAGGAAGCTACTTGTCACTCCAGTACAGAATGTGTCAATGCATAGAGTACGAAAGGCAGAGGAAGAATGATGCTCCACATTAGAGGAATGACTGTAGAAGATCCCGAGGTTCCACATGGTACAACAGGATGGACAGTTTACTGATGGCTCTAGGATTTACTAAGAGTAAAGCAGATTCCAACATTTTCTTCAAGGTTGAATTTGGAATACCAATGATGCTCATGTTATATGTTGATGACTTGTTCCTGATAGAAAAGAGGAACTCATTAAAGTTGCAAGAAGGAGACTTCCTGTCGAGTTCGAGATGAAGGATTTGGATATGGTGCACTACTTTCTAGGCATGGAGGTGTGGTAGAATGCAGATGGAATCTCCCTGGGACAAGGGAAGTATGTAGTAGAGATGCTGAAGAGGTTCGGGATGATGGACTGCAAGGACATGACCACACCTATGGCATCAAACCTGAAGCTATTGAGTGATGCTTCATCAGAGACGATTGATGCTACAATGTATCATCAGATGATTGGATCCTTGATGTACATAACAAATACAAGACCATATATTTGCTTTGCTATGAACACATTGAGCTAGTTCCTGACGGATCCTAGACATGTTCACCTGATTGCTGCGAAGCATATTCTGAGGTACCTGAAGGGTACATTTGATTATGGGATCAAGTATGAGGCAAATTAGAATATTAACCTGGAAGGTTATGTTGATTCAGATTGGGAAGACAGTGCCATTGATAGGAAGAGCACTTCGGGGTGCTACTTCAGTATGGGATCAAGTGTGATCTCTTGGTTTAGTAGGAAGTAATCCTACGTGGCGCTGAGTACAGTCGAGGAAAAATATGTTGCCACTTGCTCGACTATTTGGGAGGTAGTATGTTTATTTTGAAAGCTACTATTTGATTTGATTGATTTGACTTGCATTTTTGTATGATGCAGAGAGGAGCAGTGAAGCTCCAGTTTGTGATCCAGATCAAGATATCTCGAAAGAGGGAGTTCTAGCACAGTCGGTAAGACAAGTTGTCTAAGCATAAAATCCTAGCGAAGCATGTAGGTTTCTTAGATGTAAACGGTCCTGTAGGTTGTCCTCGGATATAATCGGTCCTAGTGAAGCTCGCAGGTTATCCTTTGATGTAATCAGCCCTGATGTGATTCTATAATAGAAATGGCCAGATTGAAGTTTGAGTACTTCAGGGAGAAGCTTGGTGTTCTCCAGATCAAGGTTCCTTCCAAGGGGAAGTGATGAGTCTGTGAGCCCTTCTGACATGGTGATAGGATTGGTTCCTTCCATGGTCAGATGTAAGTGGGGAGCCCTTCTGACATGCTGATAGGATTGGTTCCTTCCATGGTCAGATGTAAGTGGGGAGCCCTTCTGACATGCTGATAGGATTGGTTCCTTCCATAGTCAGATGTAAGTGTGGAGCCCCTCTGACATGGTGATAGGATTGGTTCTTTCCATGGTCAGATGTAAGTGTAGATCCATTCTAATATGACTATGGAATTGGCTCCCACATGATCGGATATAAGTGCAAAGCCTTTTTGACCGAGTCAGATGTTAGTGCGGAGCCCTTCTGACATAGTGGTAGGATTGGTCCTCCCATGGTTGGATATAAGTGTAAATCCTTTTTTACTGGGTCAAATGTAAGTGCGGAGCCCTTCTGACATGGTGGAAGGTGGATCCTCCCATGGTCAGATATAAGTGTAGAGCCTTTCTTCCGATGATAAATTGTGTGTCCTATCATACTGATGGATGTAAGTACAAATCCTTTCTCTGGATGGTAGATGGTGTTTCCTACTATGTTAGTAGATATAAGTACTAATCCCTTTCCTTGGATAGTATATGGTGTGTCCTACTATGACAGAGGATGTAAGTGTTGAGCCTTTCTAACTGGGTCAGATATAAGTGTTGATCCTTTCTAACTGGGTCAGATATAAGTGTTCTACCTTTCTTTGGATAGTAGATGGTGTGTCCTACTATGCCAATAGATGTAAGTGCTGAGCCTTTCCTTGGATGATAAATGGTGTGTCCTATCATGCCAGTGGATGTGAATGCTGGGCCTTTCTGACATGGTGGTGGATGTGTTCCTCCCATGGTCAGATGCGAGTGTTGGGTGTGCCTTTCTGACATGATGGTGGATGTGTTCCTCTCATGGTCAGATGTAAGTGCTGGGTGGGCCTTTCTGACTGGGTCAGATATAAGTGCTGAAGAAGATGAAGACCTACCTAGAGGCTAGGCCTACAACTAGCATGAAAAAGAGATGGCTCTGTAGAACTTCCTAGGACGAGAAGAATTAAGAGATAGCACTAGTTGATTGAGATTGCGGAAGAAGTGATGATGATGATCTAGTTATGATCTAGCTTTGATGATGATCTAGTGATGATCCAGCTTTGATGATGATCCAGTTTCGATGATGATCTAGTGATGATCCAGCGTTGATGATGATCCAGACTTGATCCAGAGAAGAAGACTTGTGCTGACGAATTGTGTCAAGAGAATACCTTCCTGGTTAAGAGGGAGTGTTGATGTATTTGTAACTTCGGAATGTATTCACTTGTATATCTTATGTATTGTACCCTGATGTTCCTATCAAGAAGTATCTGTAATGTAATTGAGTCATGTCATACCTCGATGTTCCTATCGGGAGAATCAATAATGTAAACAAGTCATGTAAATTCATATAGGGTAACCCTCCTTATTGATCAAGGGTTAAATTCCACACAGTTGTGGGGCACTAAATTTATTAGACTCTCCTAGAGAATTCAACCCTAGTGATTTAATGTCAAGTCGGGTCATTAGTACCCTAGTTGTGGTTACTCGAGCCTACATAACTGAGTCAAATATTAAGTGTACGAAAGAGTATAAATAGAGAGTAAGCCTCTTTATTTATCATACACACACTCACTCAACTGGGTGCATGAGTGAGAGAGGAAGTGCTAGCACAAGTGAGAGAGATCAAACGTCGGAGATCATATTTATGTTTTTCAGGTTTTACTTTTGCTATTGGTGCTCATTCTATCTCTGAGGAAGTTGTGGGGTTTTCTCCTTTATGGTTTCCCGAGGAAAATTCTTTGTGTCTCTTGTCTCTTGTGATTATTGTTGTGCATGTTATTCTCTCAGATAAGATCCTAGATCATATTTCTTAAATGATAAAAATCTAACAACAATGAGCTATCTCTATGTTGATCTTTCTGTTGTTTTATGTGTATATGAATTATATCAGCTATCTGTAAGATTCTATATGCATGGAATATAGTACAATACTCATACTAATTATCATCTTTCTCCCTAGGGATAGGTTGGTTAGTATTAGATAGGTTTAGTTTAGCCGTTATTTGCTTTATGTGATTTAGGAACAAAGGAGATAAGACGAGAGGTAAGAACCTACACATCACATTGTGAACCCTTTGCTTCCAAATTAGCTGCATTTAATTTTAGGTACTTGCATATCATTATAAAACATAAAATAAAATACACATAAATGGTGGATAAGGCCAAAACTAGTAAAACATATTTAAACCGTTACTTAACTCTATGGTAGCCGAACCATAAACCAAAAGGATTCCCCATACCAAAAAATAAGCGAACTAATTGGGAGCGGTTATTGGGGAGAATCGCTACTGTTGGTACCTAGGATTTTCCAGGAATCAACAGAAGGTTTCAAGATACTCCCCCAGACTTTGCAGCCACCATGAGAAGGATCAGGGTGGAGATACAGAGCTACATAGCCGAAAACAAAAGAATGATTAAGGCTCAAGAGGAGCAGAATCAGCTAAACGCATCCATTTTGCATAGTTTGACAGACATTCAGAGAAATATGAACACTGGGGACCGGATAGTAAATCCAAAAGGAAGTAAGAACACTGCTAGAGGAAGAAAGCGATCTCTTGGTGGGTTGTCTGACTCTGAAAAACCCACAAATAGTTCAAGTTTTTCCTCTTATAAGAATAAAAGGAAGAGATCTCCTAGTGGGTCATCTGACTTTGAAAGATCCATTGAATATTTAGGCTCTTCAAGAGTAGGAGGCAGAGGCATTGCCAGAACCGTTCACGAGATGAATTCAAGAAGGAAAAGCTGCCTACCTTCAATGATGAGGTAAAGACTGGTCAAGAAGCTAAAGCTTGGCTTCTAGGAATATGAAAATATTTTCAAGTCCAAGATTATTCTGGAAATATAAAATCTCGAGTAGCCATTTTCAATCTGACAGGAAGAGTGTCTATTTGGTGGGAACACTTCAAGCAGGTGAAGAAGATTAATGAAAGGAATATTTTCTGGAAACAGTTCCAGAAATATTTCAATCTGAAGTACCTCTCTAACCAGTATTATGATTATAAAATCCATGAGTTGAGATTGGGACAACATCCCATGGAGGAATATGTGAACAAGTTCTTGGAACTGCTGAGGTATGGAAGGTATATTAAAGATGGGAAGATAAAAATCCAATGCTTTCTGAGTAGACTACCTCAATCCTACAAAGACTGAATTGAGTTCTATGAACCTAGAACTCTAGAAGAGGCGATAAGAAAAGATAAGTATTTCTACAAGCAAAGCAAGAGAAAACCTGACTACTAGAAGCCGTGGAAGAATAAGATGAATGAGAAGTATGATCAAAGGAAGAAAGGTTTCAAACCTTCTAACTTCTGGAATCAACTGAAGCAACCAACCAAAGTAGTGGAAGAAAAGCCAAGAGAACCACAGTAGAACAAAGATCCTCTCCAGTGTTGGCAATGCGGAGGACCCCATCTGCGCAGGTTCTGTCCACTAGAGAATGAGAATGCAAGGCCAACATACAATATTCAAGAGGCAGAAACAATGGGACAAGTAGCAAGGGCCATACGTAGAATTTATGTAGCACAGGAAGATTGCCAAGCAGATCACCAGTCAATGGTGGTTGAAGTTGTAGGCAAGATTGTTGAGCAATCTATTTCTATTTTGATTGATCCTGGTTCTACTCAAAGTTATATTGCTCCTAGAGTAGTGGAGGTTTGTGCTCTTAGGAAAGAAAAACATAGCAAGTTGTGGTTAGTTCAGCTAGCCACTAGAACTAAGAGAAAAATTAATGAAGTGGTGGAGAAATGTCCATTGGTGATGAATGGACTAGGCACTTGCCTAGAACTGAATGTTCTACCCCTTGGATCCTATGATGTTCTCATTGGAATGGATTGGTTAGAAGCTCACAGGGTAAATCTTGACTGTTATAACAAGAATTTTGAATGCATGGATGAAGAAGGGGACCCAGTAGTTGTAAGAGGAATTCCAAATGTAATCTCTGTAAGGAAAATTTTAGCAATGCAATTAAAGATGTTTTGTAGGAAAGATTTCCAGTTGTATGCAGCTCATATTGTGGAGGCAACAGAGAATGAAACTCTCAAGTTAGAAGACTATCATGTGTTGCAAGAATTCAGGGATGTTTTTCCTGATGAGAGACATTGATTTCATGATTTAGCTTGTGCCAGGAGCAGCACCAGTGTCCAAAGCACCTTACAGAATGAGTACACCAGAAATGTTAGATCCGAAGATGCATCTGCAAGAATTGTTGGATAAAAAGTATATCAGGATGAGTGTGTCCCCTTGGGGAGCACCAGTTTTGTTTGTAAAGAAGAAATATGGTACACTCAGATTGTGTATTGATTACATGCAGCTTAAGAAATTCACAGTGAAGAACAAATATCTCTTGCCAAGAATTGATGACCTCTTTGATCAAATAAAAGGAGCAAAGGTATTTTCCAATATTGACTTGAGGTCTGGTGGGCCATCAAGTGAGAATCAAGGACAAAAACATTCATAAGGCAACCTTCAGAACAAGGTATGGACATTATGAGTTTGTAGTGGTACCATTTGGTCTCACAAATGCACTAGCAACATTTATGTGCCTTATGAATAGTGTCTTCAACATGCATTTAGACAAGTTTGTTCTTGTTTTCCTTGATGGCATTCTTGTTTATTCTAAGAATGAAGAAAATTTGAGAATAAAATTGCAATTGCTCAGAGAACATCAATTGTATGCAAAGCTGAGTAGGTGATACTTCTATAAAGATAGAATTCAGTACTTAGGTTACATTATTTCATAAGAGGGTATATCCGTGGACCTTGACAAGATTTAAGCTATTAAGAATTGGCCTACTCCAAAGAATGTGATAGAGGAAAGATATTTTATGGGGATTATAGGATACTACAGGAGATTTATTGAAGGATTCTCCAAGGTTTCACATGCTATCACTTCTTTGCAAAGGAAGGGGATAAAGTTTGAATGGACCTTGAAGTGTGAAGAAAGTTTCCAGCGGTTAAAGTATCTTCTCACCAGTGCACTGGTCTTAAAATTTGCAAACCAAGAGAAAGATTTTGTGGTATGTACAGATACATGTGGTAAAGGACTTGGAGGAGTTCTTATGCAAGACAACCACATGATATGCTATGAATCCAGAAATATGAAGGAGCATGAGAGGAATTATGCCACTCATGATCTGGAACTTGTAGCCATAGTACATGCTCTCAAGATGTGGAGGCATTACATGATGGGCATAAAATTTGAGTTAAGGAGATACCAATGTGGTCTGAAATATGTGTTTGATTAGCCTACTCTAAATGCTAGGAAAGCTAAATGGCTGGAATTTTAATGTGAGTTTGATTTTGAAATCAAGCACATAAAAGGAAAAGACAATAAGCTAGCTGATGCACTCAGTAGGAAGGTGTAGGAAATGCATGTGGCATCTCTTAGTATTTTCCAGATAGATTTGAGACAGCGGATTGTTAATCATGTTGCTGAAGATGAATTGTATGTTTAGGTAAAGGACAAATTACAGCAGCAAATCCTTGAAAAGAATTATGAAGGTTATAAGTTATAAGAGGATGGACTTCTTACTTATAAGAGTAGAATGCATATTCCAAATGTGGCAGATTTGAGGAGGGTTGTTATGGATGAAATCCATCAAACTCCATATTTTGGTCACCCAGGATATCATAAGACATTGCTACCACTAGGAAGAAGTACTTTTGTCCAGGCATGAAGAAGGACATGGTTGAATATATTTCAAGGTGCATGAAGTGTCAGTGGGTAAAGGTGGAGCATCAACACCCAGCAGGTTTGTTACAGCCTTTTCTAGTTCCAGAATGGAAATGGGAAGTTATTTCCATGGATTTTATTACATGATTGCCAATGACTTGGAGACAACATGATTCCATTATGGTTGTGGTGGACAATTTGACGAAGGCAGCTCATTGTATACCAATTAAGTCCACACATAAGACAGATGAAATTTCTAAGATTTTCATGAAGGATATTTTTAAATTGCATGGATTTCCTAAGGAAATAGTCTCTGATAGAGATGTCAAGTTCACCTCTAATTTTTGGAAAGGATTGTTTGTAGACTTGGGGATAGAGTTGAATTTCAGCACTTCCTACCATCCTCAGAATGATGGTCAGACCAAGAGAGTTAGCCAAGTGTTTAAAGACATGATTTGCATGTATGTGATGGACAAACCAACCAAGTGGGAAGACTATTTACACTTGGTAGATTTTGCATATAACAATGGACAAAACGAATCCTTGGGGATGATTCCATATGAAGCTTTGTATGGCAGGAGGTGCAAAACACCAATAACTTGGGATAAACTAGTGAACATAGTTGTGATCGGTCCAGAATTGCTCAAGGAGATGGAGCAGAAAGTTGTAAAAATCAGACAGAATCTAAAGGCAGCCCAGGAAAGATAGAAAATCTATGTAGATAAGCATAGGATGAACAGAGAGTTCAGTATTGGGGGTCATGTTTACCTCAGGGTGAAGGAAAAGAAAAGTTCCTTGAAGCTTGGGAGTTGTGCCAAGATATCTCCTAGATACTATGGTTCGTTTGAAGTGCTTGAAAGAATAGGACCAGTTTCATATAGAATTTCATTACCTGCTAGCACTAGGGCTCATAATGTTTTTCATGTTTCTTTTCTTAAGAAATATGTACATGATCCTAACCATGTAATAAATTGGGATGTGATGCAGGTGGAACGAGAGGGAGAGTTCCAAATCGAGCCCATGCGCATCCTCGTCAGGAAGGTCACAATGCTCCGAAACTAAGAAATAGGATAGGTAAAGGTGCAATGGGAGCACTGTTAGTTTTTCAACATTAAGCTATCATTATGTTAGGATGTTTACTAAGAGAACAACAAGTACATCAATCAAACACAAGAGATAATGAACATAGTGTTTTTCATCGAGGAAACCATAAATGGAGAAAACCCTACAACTTCCTCAGAGATAGAATCAGCACAAGATGTAAAACCCCAAAATAGTAAGATGCACTCCCGATAGCAGTAATATTCTTCTTGTCTAGCCCCAGTGTCTTCTCCTTCCTCAACTATGTGCTACACTTGAGTGTGTGAGTGATGTGTACTAAATAGAGACCCCAACTCTCTATTTATACTAATCCCGACATGACTAAACCTTACTAGGGCCGACCTCTACTAGGAGAGTCTAATAAGCCTAGTTCCCCAGAACTGCGAGGACTTTAACCCTTACACAATCGGAGGGTTACCCACTATGACTTGACATGACTTGTTTACATTATTGATTATACCGATCAGAACATTGGGGCATGCCAACATGACTCGATTACATAATAGATACATCCCGGAATAAACATCAAGTTACAATACAAAAGATACGTAGATGAATACATTCAGAAGTTACAAATACATCAACACTCCCTCTTAACTAGGAAGGTATTCTTTCGACACAATTTTCAGCACTGGTATTCTTCTCTGTATCAACTGGATCATCTCTCCATCTGCATCTCGAGTCTTCTGAGTCTTCAAGTCATCTTCATTCTTTGAATCTGGATCATCATCACTGGATCTAGAACATCTCTCCATCTGGATCATCATGGGACATCATCACTGGATCTGGATCATATCTCGATCTCGATCAACATCACTGGATCTAGATCATTACTCGATCTGGATCATCATCACTAGACTGGATTTGGATCATCACTCGATCTGTATCATCATCACCGGATCTGGATCATCACTCGATCTGGATCATCATCACTAGACTGGATCTGGATCATCACTCGATTTAGATCATCATCATTGGATCTGGATCATCACTCGATCTAGATCATCACTATTGGATCTGGATCATCACTCGATTTGGATCTCTTGGAGTCATCATAACTGGATCTGGATCATAGCTTGATCTAGATCTCATCTGGTCATCATCATGTGTGCTATCTCATCATAGGAAGTTCTACAGAGCTATCCTTCTTTCATGTTGGTTGTACGCCTAGCCATCAGATAGGTCTTTTCCTAACACTTACATCTGACCTACTCATCAGAAAGGCACACCCAACACTGACATCTGATCATGTAGTAACCTACAGTCACATCAGAAAGGCCTTACACTCACATCTGACATGGAAGGAACTGGATCCTCTCACCATGAAAGAATGGCCTGCACTTACATCTAACATGGAAGGAACTAAATCCTCTCACCATGACAGAATGGCCTGCACTTATATCTGACATTGAAGGAATTGAATCCTCTCACGATGACAGAATGGCCCGCACTTATATTTAACATGGAAGGAACTGAATCCTCTCACCATGACATAATGGCCTGCACTTATATTTGACATGGAAGGAACTGAATCCTCTCACCATGACAGAATGGCCTGCACTCACATCTAACTTGGAAGGAACCAAATCCTCCACCCTCATCAAGAGGGCCCCTAGTCCTAGACTGAGCTACCTGGTAACAGACCAAGTGCCTCCACTCTCCCAGAGAGTGGCAGTTGCCCTTACATCTATCCTACTTGACAGAATGGCTAGCACTCATATCTGACATGGAAGGAACTGAATCCTCTCACCATGACAGAATGGCTCAACCCTTACATCTGACCTGCTTGTCAGAATGGATTTGGGACTCATCACTTTCCCTTGGAGGAAAATTCAATTTGTAGAACCCCAAGCTTCTCCCTGAAGTACTCAAACTTCACTCTGGCCAATGGCTTCATCAACACATCAGCTATCTATTCCTCCATCACAACATACTGGAGCTTCACTGCTCCTCTATACACCATATCCCTGATATAGTGATATTTTATCTCGATGTGCTTTGACTTGTCATGGAACACTATATTCTCTGACAACTTCATGCAACTCTGGTTGTCACAATGTATACAAGTAGCATCCATCTAGAGATCAAATAAATCAAATAGTAGCTTCCGTAGCCGTACTTCCTCACAACTAGCTGAACAAGCTGCGACATACTCTACTTCATCTATACTCAGTGCCACACAGGATTGCTTCCTGCTAAACCAAGAGATCACACCTGATCCCATACTGAAGCAACACCCTGAAGTGCTCTTCCTATCGATCTCACTGCCTACCCAATATATATCAACATAACCCTCCAAGTTAATCTTCTGATTCACATCATACTTGAGCCCATAATCAACGGTACCCCTCAGGTACCTCAGAATATTCTTTGTAGCAATCAAGTGAAAATTTCTCAGATCTGTCAAGAACTGGCTCAAGGTGTTCGTAGCAAAGCAAATTTCTGGTCTCGTGTTCGTCAGGTACATCAATGACCCATTCATCTGACGATACATCATAGCATCAACCAACTCTGAAGAAGCATCACTCAATAGCTTCAGGTTCGATGCCATAGGTGTGGCCATAGTCTTGCATTCCATCATCCCAAACCTCTTCAGGATCTCTACTGCATACTTCCCTTGTCTAAGGAAGATTCGATCCGCACTCTACCACACCTCCATACCTAGAAATTAATGCATCATACCCAAGTCCTTCATCTCGAACTCAATAGCAAGCTTTCTCTTCGTATCAGTAATCAACCCATCCATACCTGTCACGAACAGATCATCTACATATAGTAGAAGCATCACTGGGTTGCCATATTCAACCTTGTAGTAAAGGTTGGAATCTTATTTACTCTTGGTAAATCCCAAACTAGATAGAAAGCTATAAATTCTACCATACCATGTCCTGGGTGCCTATTTCAAACCATAGAGGGATTTCTTCAATCTGCATACATGAGAATCCCTGTCATGTGTCTCAAAACCGAGCTGTTGTTCTAAATACACTTCCTTTTCCACTACACCATTCAAGAAAGCAGTCTTGACATCCATCTGGTGTTTCTTCCGTTTCATCACTGTAACCAGAGCAAGTACAGATCTGCTGGAAGTGTATCTGGCTACAGGTGCAAAGGTTTCTTCATAGTCTATTCCCTCTTTTTGAGAGAAACCCCAAGCTACAAATCTTGCCTTATATTTTTCAATGCTACCATATGCAACATGTTTAATCTTGTAGATCCATTTGGAAGTTACAACTGACTTCCCGTCTGGTCTTGGGACAACATCCCAAACATCATTCTTCATGATCAATTAGTACTCTTTGATCATAGCATCCTTCCATTCTGTCTATTCTGCCGCTTCTTCATAACCGGAAGGTTCTTTGTCAATGAAATCACATAGTAAAGCTACATACCTGGAACAAGATCTGGTCCTCTTTCTTTCTATGCGATTCTCTTCTGGAGCCCCATATCTTTCCGTACCTTGGATAAGTTCTCATACCCAAGCAAGTTTCCTCTTATGAGGATTCTTCTCTAGAGGTGGATCTACAGGTCTTTATGGTTCTTCAAATTCTCGATCTTCTTCTCGAGTTTCTTCATTCATGGTTGTATCATGAATTATGGGTGCTTTTGCTTCTTCAGGTTCTTCAGCAGGTCTCTTTCTAGATTTGTTGTAAGCTGTGTATTCATCAAATGTCACATCCCTACTAATGTCAATCTTCTTGTATCCTGGGAAATATATTCTGTAACCCTTTGAGCTTTCAGAGTATCCCACAAATATACCCTTCTTTCTTGAAGGATCTAATTTAGTCCTCTTCTCTTTTGGAATGTGGATGTACATAGGACAGCCAAATATTTTGAGATGGCTGAATTCTGGTTTCTTTCCAAAGAAGACTTCTTCAGGAGTCTTGTTCTCGAGTACTCTATGTGGAGTACGATTCTGTACATACACCGCTGTTCTGGCAGCTTCCGCCCAAAGATGCATAGGAAGGTCTTGATCATGAAGCATTGCTTTTGCAGCTTCCATGATAGTTCTGTTCTTTCATTCCACAACCCCATTCTATTATGGATTATAAAGAGTGGACAACTCCCTCTTAATCCCTGATTCTTTGCATAGCTCTTTGAATTCATTTGAAGTGAATTCTCCACCATTATCTGATCGAATGGTCTTGATCTTCTTTTCAGTATGGTTCTCGATCAAGGCTTTGAATTCCTTGAACTTACTGAATACTTTGTCTTTGTTCTTCATGAAGAAAATTCATCAATAAAAGAAACATAATATGCATGCCCGCTTAGAGAGTTTGATGACATAGGACCGCATACATCAGAGTGGATGATTTCCAAGATTCCTTTTGCTTTGCTTTCGTTGCTTGGAAATGTATTCTTTGTATTATTTCCTTTCACACATCCTTTGTAGACCCCATCATGTTTTGCTTGGATTTCTGGAATACCTTCGACAGCTTTGCTTGCAATAGGTAGTGCTCTGTAATGCACATGTGCAAGCCTTCTATGCCAAAGTTCACTTGGCTCTACTGTGTCATGGACCAAGGCTTGTTCTGGATGGCCCTTCAATTTGTACAATCCTCCTTCTTGTTCTCCAATCACTACCGCATCATCGATAGTCTTTCCTTTTGGCCACATGATGACTTGACCATCTATGAATGCAACCTGCATTCCTTTTGCATCTAATGCTAATATGGATAGAAGGTTATTCTTGATTCATGGCACACACAATAATTCTTTCATTGTTAGAGATTTTCCAGAGCCTAATTTATAGGAAGATTCCCCACTACCTTTTATTGGATATTGGTAGTCATCTCCTAGCTTTACCTTGTGAGGTGATTCATGTTCTGACAGTCCCACAAAGGATTCCTTGAATCCAATCATATGTTTGGAATCCCCACTGTCTATAAGCCAATCATCACTTCCATGAGTAATGTTACCTATGAGAGCGGATATGAGAACATATTCATCCTCGCTTGAAGAATCTTCACTTTCATATCTGGATCTCTTCCTGGATGGTTCATCATCCTTTACAGCATGAGCATGATGTCTTCTTTTGTTGCTCTTCTTTATTATCTTCTGTTTGTTAGGATAATTCCTTGCATAGTGTCCTGCTTCATCACATGTATAGCATATGATTCTAGATACATATTTTCTAGTGTTATCTTTGTGAGAGTGCTTACCTCTAGAGCTATGAGGTCTTCTTTTGCTTGACTTGGAGTGTACCATGAGAGCTTGGTCTTCAATTCCCATCTTCTCTTCTCGAGATGCTATCCGAGCTTCTTCTTGAGAGAACTCTTTCCATAGTCTATTGAACTTGACTAACTTCTTTCTAGCACAGATTCCTTGGATGAAAGAATCCCATGACCTAGGAAGGCCATTCAATGTAGTCATTACAATCTCTGCATTTTCCACTTCTTCATCAACTGCTTCTAGTTGCTCTTTGATCTGAGAAAATATTGTGAAGTAAGACTAGATTGTTTCTACATTTTCAATCTTCACATTCTTCAATTGGTTTCTTGGGGTCATCTTCCAGTTTATGTTCTTCCCTTCAAACAATTTGGTTAGGGCATCAAACATAGCTTTAGGTTTCTTGAGAGAGGACACCTGTGGGATAAGGTGATCCTTGATAGAATCAGCAATGATCCTCTTTTCCATAACCATATTATTCTTATGTAAGGCCTTTGCCTCATCTCCCTTTGGAATTGGAACCTCCTCATGGATGTAGGATTCTAACTCATTTTCTTCCAGGACCAGGGAGATCCTATACTTATAGGCTCGAAAATTATCAGCCCCCTCAATATTTTCATCAAGCTTGGTATGATGAGACATATTAACTGAGAACCTCAAATGGAAATACAAAATATTTTAGATCTTACCAGGTTCAAGATGTCGGATCTGAAACTTGAGCTGAAATCTTGCAAAGCTGGTTCAGGAGCAAATTAGGGTTTTGCTTTTTCAGAGTTTTGTCCACCCAAATGCCTTGAAATTTGTCCCTAAATTCTATTTTGGGGAAGAGATCATTCCAGGCATGGGCTCATTGAAAAATTCCTCTTCTGTGAAAAGCCCTAATTTCCGACAGGAGTGACAGGTCCAAAACTGAAAAACCTTATAATTGGATTCTGCTTCGACAGAAAGATGCACCCTAAGGAGGAGAGGAGTAGTGAAGCTCCAGTATGTTGCGACGGATGAATAGATAGCTGATGTGTTGACTAAGCCATTGGATAGAGTGAAGTTTGAGTACTTCAGGGAGAATCTTGGTGTTCTCTAGATCGAGGTTCCCTCGAAGGGGTAGGGATGAGTCTGTGAGCCACTCTGACATGGTGAGAGGAGTGGTTCCTTCCATGGTCAAATGTAAGTGCTGAGCCATTTTGAGGTGACTGTGAGATGTGATCCCACATGATCAGATATAAGCACCGAATGCCATTCTCTGGGAGAATGGAGGCACCTGGTCAGTTACAAGGGATACTCAACTTGGAGACGAGGGCCATTCTGATGTGATTGTGGGATGTGTTCCCACATGATAAGATGTAAGGGCATAGCCATTTTGACATGGGAGCAGGCTGGGCCCTCCCATAGTCATATGTAAGGGCAGAGCCATTCTGACATGGGGGAAGTTTGGGCCCAACCATGGTTAGATGTAAGGGTAGAGTTATTCTGACATGGGGGCAGGCTGGGCCCTCCCATGGTCAGATGTAAGGGCAGAGCCATTATGACATGGGGGCAGGCTAGACCCTCTCATGGTCAGATGTAAGGGAAGATCAATTCTGACATGGGGGCAGGCTGGGTCTTCCCATGGTCAGATGTAAGGGCTGGGCCATTCTGACATGGGGGTAGGCTAGGCCCTCCCATGGTTAGATGTAAGGGTTGGGCCATTCTGACATGGGGGAAGGTTGGACCCTCCCATGGTCAGATGTAAGGGCTAGGCCATTCTGACATGGTAGTGAATGTGTTCCTCCCATGGTCAAATGTGAGTGCTAGACGTGCCATTATGACATGGGGGCAGGCTGAGCCTTCCGATGGTCATATATAAGTGCTGGACAGGCCTTTCTGACTGGGTCAGATATAAGTGTTGAAGAAGATCAATACCTACTTGGAGGCTAGGCCTACAACCAGCATGAGAAAGGGATGGCTCTGTATAACTTCCTGTGACGAGAAGAATCGATACATGTCACCCTTGATGATGACCAGTGATGATCCAGTAGTGATGATCAAGTGATGATCTAGATCCAGTGATGATCTAGATCCAGTGATGATGATCTAGATCCAGTGATGATCCAGATCTAGTGATGATGATCCAATAATGATCTAGATCAAGTGATGATCCAGATCCAGTGATGAAGATGACTTGAAGATGAAGATAATCCAGATGATACAGAGAAGAAGACTTGTGCTAATAAATTGTGTCGAGAGAATAACTTCCTAGTTAAGAGGGACTGTTGATGTATTTGTAACTTTGGAATGTATTCACTTGTATATCTTATGTATTGTACCTCGATGTTTATTCCAGGAAGTGTCTATAATGTATTTGATTCATGTCATTCCCCGATGTTCCTATCAAGAGATTCAATAATGTAAACAAGTCATGTAAAGTCATTGTGGGTAACCCTCCTATTCATCAAGGGTTAAAGTCCTTACAGTTGTGGGGCACTAGGGTTATTATACTCTCCTAGAGAAGTCGGCCCTAGGTGAGTTAATGTAAGTTGGGTCATTAGTACCCCAGTTGTGTTACTCTAGCCTACATAACTAAGTTAGGATTACTTGAGCCTACATAACAGAGTTAAAGGATAAGTGAATGAAAGAATATAAATAGAGAGTGAGACTCTCTATTTATTACACACAAACGCTCACTCACTGGGGCGCATGAGTGAGAAAGAAGAAGCTGGGATCAAAGAAAGAGACAACTGCTTTCAGAGATCATCTTTATGTTTTTGGTTTTTACTTTTTCTATTGGTGCTCATTCTATCTCTGAGGAAGTTGTGGGGTTTTCTCCTTTATGGTTTCCTTGAGGAAAATTCTTTGTGTCTCTTGTCTCTTGTGTTTATTGTTGTGCATGTTATTCTCTCAGTTAACGACCCTAATATAATGCTAGCTTGAATGATAAAAATCTAACATTTTTAAAGAAGATAAATCTAAAAAGGTTCTTGTAGTAGAAACAGAGCAGCATGAAGAGGACGATGAGGAAATTTTCAGGAAATTAAATATCCCTTGGTTATCTGAGGAAGTTTCTTCATTCCAAGAAGGAAAGTTCATAGACTCAAAGAAGGAAAATCTTCAGAATACAGTTAAACAGTACAAGTATCAAATTTATTTTCTGAATGAAACAAATGAAGGTTTGGTCATGGAAAACAGGAGGTTAAGAGAAGATATTGAAGATACTAACACCCATTATCAGGAGTTGATTGTGGTTTCAAAATAAGCATTAAAAAGGAAAAGGAAAACACAAAGCAAATTTAAAGAATTAAATCATAAAATCCAAGATTTAACTCAGCAGAATCAAGAACTGTCAATGAGGGTTGAAGATTTAGAAGTTGAGTAGCAAAGAACCAGAAGAAAATCACATGCTCTAGAAGGGATAGCACTTCTGGCTGAAGCAGCCAAATATATTTAAAAGATCATTTCCAACAGGTGTCATTTATTCAATTTTTGTAAAATATTAATAGCATATTTTGTAAAGCAATCATTTTGTAGTAGTTTCGAGAGCTGGGTCTAAAAGTTAGTTATGTAGTTAAGTAACTGTTTTTTGTAGTTCGGGGACTTGACCTAAAGTTAGTTACGAAATTAAGAAATTTTTTTTGAGATGTAACAAGTATAAAAGAAAGGAATGAAATAGTAGGGGGGTTCGATTTTTTTGCAAGGGGAGGCTCAAAAGCTACTATGTCAAGCTAAGATACAAACTCTTATGTATTTTTCATGACTTATTATGACATATATGACCGATAAGCCCATATTATTTCATTTGTTGGTTTCATTTATGATTTGTTAAATCACTCAATGTGCAATTTCATTTCCTGTCTAATGTCTTATTCATGAAGTGCTTATAGGTTGTGGGTGAAACTCAGTTAGCTTTCTTTGTATTTTTTGGTTTATTTGTTATATATGGTTCATCTCAGTCTCTGATTTTTATATGATTTAGTACCTGTTTTAGCTTGTTTTATGTTACCCTCTTGTTTATGAAAATTTGATACCAAAAACAATACAAAAAGACAGTTTTACTTTATTTTATTTTAGAGATTGTGTTGGCTTGTTCTTCTTGTAGTCAAGAACAATTTTTGGCACTAACATCTTTGGTGCCGTTGCTGGGGAGGAAGCTGAAGCATACATTCCCTGGGTTTTTATTATTCAACTGGTTTTGAGCAGTGGAAAAAACCAACAAATCATTTAGACTACTTTTCACCAAACAGTTTTCACAATGGCTACTGGGAAGGTTGGGACAAGAAGGAGACCTACTTCACCATTACACCTGAGCATCTCAGACCCAGATTAAATATTGATAGAAGCTAGGAAAATTAAGAAATCACAGTCATCCGCAGCTTTATGCGGCCCTTATCAATTTGACCTACTATCACCCTTTCCATTTTTCAAAGAAGAAAAAAAGATCCATCCTGGTTAACACCTTTCATACCTGTTAGCAGTTTTCAAATCTTTACTGATCCTCAATCCTTTAAAACAACAAAAAATCAATCTCCTGGAAAAATTCCACTGTTCCAGTTTAAAACCATCAAAATCCTTTTTCAGCCTAGTAACAGTCAAGTAAACAATTATTTTCCTACAACAAACCTTAGTAGTTTCACAATCGCAGCTCAGCAACCTCCATTAGATATGATGGATAGGATGGTGGAAGCTAGGTATGCTCCACTAGTCCTTCCTCAACCCTTAAATGCTCTCCTTGGAGGATATTATCAAAAGTACTTACCTAGGTTTAATGGGCAAGGTGAGAGAACAACTGAGGAACACTGGGATGCATTTTTCAGTTATGCAGATAACCAAAACATTGAAGCAAAAGATGTATGGATGAGAATCTTTATGCAAAGCCTAGATGGGGAGGTTAGGAAGTATTTCAGAGAGTTACCAGCAAATTCAATTACCTTGATAGAGGAACTTTAGGATGTTTTCATGAGGCAGTGGAGTGATACCAAGGATCATACATACTATATTACAAAATTTGGATCCCTAAGGAGGACAATGGATGAGACCATAGCAGAATTTTCTAAAAGATTTAACAAGATGTATGGTAGAATTCTGGAAAAAATTAAACCCTCCGAAACTTCAGAAAAACTTACCTATGCAAATGCTTTTGATCATGAATTTTCTTTACACCTGAGAGAAAAAAGACCAGTCAGTCTATTGAACATCCAAGAAGCAGCATTAGAGGTAGAATCAAATATTCTAGCTTCTAATAGACTGAAAGTAAATTCATATCAGTAAACTTATGATAGAAAAGGTAAAAAGGAGGTTGCTTCAGTAGTTTCAACATCACTATCAGTTGATAGTAAAATTGATGAAATCACAAAATTAGTTAAAATTATGACAGAAATATTAACCAAATTGGAATTGAAAAAGAATACAAACATGCCTGCTCAAGAAGGGGAAAGAAACCCTAATAATCCTATTTAGTTTAGATGTCAATTTGCACCTAGGTTTATTCCCAGAGAAAGAAAGAATAATGATATACAAAGGGAGAGAAGAGAAGATCAAGATCAAAAGGTGCCAGCACCACTTCAAAACAACGTCATTGATGAAGGAGAAGCAGAGGAGGATGAGCAGTATGAAGACACAAATCAGGACATAAATATTTTTGGGGAACTATTGACAGAAGGTTTTTTAACTAAAGAAGATTATTTAAATTCTGAATGTTATGATGCAAATATTTTTTAGATAGAAATTTATTTAGGTTTTGATATAACAATAGAAATATGCCAGTCTGAACCCAAAAGGACTATTTGTTTAAGGCTAGGACCAAAGCAGGTTGTACAAAACCCTATAAAGAAAGCAACTCTTCCTCCTAAGAAATCAGACAGTTAAGCACAGGAAAAAGGGAAAGATCAGGGCCATTCAAAAAAGGTAATTGAAGTTGAAGAAGTAAATAAAAATCAACAGAATTTTAATTTCGAAAATGAGTTGAGCAAAATTAAAATTTCAATGCCATTTACTGAGCTAATAAAAAATCCTGGTTATAAGAATTTAGTTTTGAAAATGATTGGTTCAACAACTAATCAAATACCATCATATATAGTAAACCTACAAGAAGAACAACCTAGAATTTTCATTGGTTCTGCATTAGCTGACAAAACTAAAACGGATTCAAGTTCATCTCCACCTTTCTATATAACTGTTAGCACCGTAATTGAGCCCAAAGGTTGTGGAAGGCTTGCTCCCAGGTAACGATAGAACCACTTTCGAAGAGAGAACTGGCCTTCTGCTCTTCCAAGAGGGATCTCTCACCAAATGTTAACAATGTCAGATATATACAAGTGAAACTATAAATTTTTTGCAAAATTGGTTGAAACAAAACATAGAACTATTGGGCGATGGAGTCAATATATGTAACAGAAATAAACAGAACTTATGTAAGTGATTTCAGCACAGGGGAAAGATAGCCACTCAATCACAGTCGATTTATAATTGTCTGGTGGAAAAGAAGAACATGAAAAGACCATCAACATAGAGCATTGAAAAATGAATTCTGTATTAACTTTGGAAGAAAACTTTGTTGAATATCTAAAACAACAGATGGGGCATAGCAAGTATGAATTCCAAAATGTTATACACTACATTTCAGATACGAAAGAGAACAAAATGGGATAGATAAACTGGAAAAACATTCACATAATAAAGGAAGCAACATACTGCAAATACGAATGACACATGAATCCCTGTAAAAACCATCGACCTCGGCTCTACAATTTTTATTAAAATTCTCTTGAAAGCATACACAACAAAAATTACATTGGTTTCAACCCTTTCTCCTTGTTCAGGAGGTATACTTATAGCATTTTGGAGTTCCTAGACTGAAATCCAAGAATCAAATTTTTTTACAAATGAAGAACATCTTTTAACAAACTTCGGACATGTCCTACACACCACGATTCACATAAGACAAAAATAAAATGCGGACTGCTAGAAACACAGGCTTAAAAGCCCCTCCTTCATATACCATATGGTGACATCTGTGAAAAAAATGAAATAAGTTTTTGTAATTGGCCATGTTCCAAAAAAAACCCATGTCCTCTTTTCCTTTGATTCAGCTCCACCTCCTCATGATCTGCTTTTGAAACTGATGACTCAGACAGTAAAACTGTAAATTTCTGGAAAAATACCTTGTGAAGATATTTTAAATTATCCAAACTTGTGATACATGTGTAAAATATTAAGGAGTTTTTTGAAGGTATTCCTGTTATGAAGACAAACCTCTCTCAGTTTCCTTAAATTCAACTCCATTTGGCTGAAACAATTCTTTTAATTTGATGTCTGAAACAGTCCTTTGGAAAACCTAAAAAATAACATGTAAAAATCATTTTGTTTCTCCTAACCCATAATACATGGGTAAATATTGAGAGATGTTATTGAACATGATCCTATTCATAAGAGAAACCTCATTCAATTTTTGAAAATTCTTTTTGGTTTTCCAGAAACAATTGATTGAAATAACTGACTAAAACAGTCATTTAAAAATCTGGAAATTTGATCTCTAAAGATGACTTCGATTCTCTCAATCCACAGCACCTGGGTAAACACTGAGAAAGGTTATTGTATATAGGTGTGTTATGAAGAAACACCTTCTCATTTTCTAAAAAATCATCTTGTTTCGGTGGGAACAATTAATTTAAAATAGTGACCAAAACAACCATTTATAGGGAAACATTTGTCGGTCGCTTCAAAAGACGTCTGTAAATGCTCTTTCTGATAAATGTGCTATCTAAAAACGGTCATCACTAGACTCAAACAAAGTGTAGAACCATTTGAACTCTAAACACTCTTCATTTTCTCTGAACGAAAACATTTAGGATCACTGATCTTGTTCTCAAAGAATGGGATAAAAACACATGTTTTTATTTGCTCATTCCGTCCAATATTGAACCATTAACTAAATAGAATTTCCATCCAGCAGAAATATTTACAACCATCAATTTTCCTTTCCAATTCAACATGTTCCCTAAGCTGCCCACCATTTAAAATTTTGCGAATTGTAAAACTTTATTTCTCCTTGCTAGTTGACAATGCGAAATGCATTCACGTCATTCATCCTTTCCGAGCCATATCGTGGCCATTGAAATATGAGGGCTTTTAAATGATTTTTTAAATTGAAAAAGTTCATTATCTCATGCATCTTCATAATGCGAAATTTATTTGAGTCGTGGATTTTCCTCACCTGCCAATCTAACTGTCAAAACCTATCTACCATTTGACATCATTTCACAAATTGAAAAATTTAATTGCTCCGTGCAACTTCACAATGTGAAATTTCTTTTGGCCGTTGGATGTGAATGAGTTTGATATGAGCCATTGATCTATGTTTAATTTTGCCACAAAAGTGGCAGGTTGGTGTGCGAGCCCAATTTTACTTTATGCCAAGAAACAAAGTGACATCATAATTTCTTGAGCACTTGGGCTTTGGCTAAAATACCTCTTGGTAAAATATCCCATTTACTTTTCCATAAAATATCCAAATTCTTTTTAGATTTATAAAAATAAATTTCATTTATTTTTATAAAACATAACCTTTATCCTCCTTTTACAAAATATATTTCATGAATTTTTGTAAACATTATTCATAATGAATAATTTGTCTCTATAAAATATTTCCTTCTTAACCAAAAGCCTTTAACTTTTTCTTGCGCCACCTCAGAATTTTTATAAATTGTTTTAATGAGGAATGTTTGAAAACCATTTGATCCTCAAGAGAAACTTAGAATATTTAGGAAATGAGGCTTACTGCGGAAAAACTAAATTGGTGCTAAGAGTTGGCTCCACGAGGGATGCTATCCTCCCAGCGAGGTAGCAAAGAACCCCCGTAGACCAAGTGCTGAATCCACTAGGTGGCTCCCAAATTTTTATGAAATCCTCTACCTATTCTGAACTGAACAATCAATTGAAACCATTCTGCAAACAAATCCCACTCTTTCAACATGTAACCTCACCTATCCACATTTCAAAAACTGAAGACAATTGTAACCGCAGACCTGAACTTTGAAACTGAAACTGAAATCAAAAATGAAATTGAAAACGAACTAAAAGCTGCTGAATGGAATGCTCGCCATGTTGAGCTTATTCATCTTTACTTACCTACCCTACTTACTAAGCATCAACGTCCAATCAAGTAACTTCTGACTTCCAATGAAGCCACTCAAGCAAATGATCCCATAAACCAAATTTTTTCTTCATGCTTGACAAAAAACAAAACTTAAAGACCTAATGGCACAAAGTTGTAATAAAGAAATTTATCTTTATAGTAGAGATATAACCAGCCATTACCACTGCCAAGATTCTCCATGTACTCTGCCACTAGGTCATAAAAAAACATGACAACCTTCAAAAAATTCTGTCATTTGCTTACCATGCGAAAGCTGCTTGAGAAGTAACTCCCTTTGCAAATTATCAAATTGTTTTTTAAAATATCCTTGACAAGAATGCTCATGAAAATCCTCAACCAAGAAATCCACATATTCATTCGAAATTTCTGATTTTACAACTTCATTCTTTTCATGCATTTCAAAAGAAATACCACTCCGTTCCTCAACATGATCAAGCAAACAGACTTCTTTTCGACAAAAAAATTCTGAATTTGAAAAACAAAAAGAAACATCCATTTGAGAACCTCCATCTTCTTCTTAGTTATTCAAATCTTCATGGCATACTATTGCTTTTTCTAAAGGCTGGGATTGATTACATAACTGCCCTTCTCGCCCATCATCCATTCCAAGAAAATGTATACATTCATCTACAATATCAAATTTCTGTTTGTGATCAGAAACTTTAAGTCCCTTTTTTTAACCACTCAAATGAAGGAAAACACAACGACAAACAATCACTTTCAACATGTTCAGTTTCCACTATGTTTTCAAACTTTTGATCTTGGATTGCAATGAAATTTTCTTCACTAACAGAAATTGTGGCAGGCTGATTGCATTCTTTAGAAAATAAATCAGTACATCCATCTCCTTTCAAATCACTGGGCTGATCATCTTCTTCAAACAAGGAGATCTTCATATAGTCATGTAAATCTTTAGGTGAAATATGAATTTGATCAACATGTAGAGGTCTTCCTTCAACCACTATTTCAAAATATGATTTCTCTTTACTTGCATTTTCAGAAAATGAACATGTGGAGGGACTACAAGACTGATATTTTACAGAATTATCCTCTTCTGTGTAATCAATCACACAAGCATTGTAACTTTCAAGAGATCACTATTGCAAAAAGGAAATTTCTGATTGGGAAGGGGAGGCCTCTTCTTGTAACAAAAGTTTGGAAGTTGAATAATATGAGGAAGGATCTGATTGACAGTCCCAACCTCTCTCTTGGTCACACAAAGAATGACAAAAATGATGCAAATCATCATCAATTTCAGGAAGAGAGATATAACTGGTTGAATCTGGGCTTTGGTCTATGTCAACTTCAGTCAAGGTAGACAGTACTAATTGCTGGGGAATTTATTGAATATCATGGCAATTGGTTTGTCTTTATTTTTTAGATGAATATTCATGTAAGATATCTAAAACCTTTTCATCCAAATATTGATCATCACCACACTCATCTTTCACATTTTCAATGAACTCTCTATCGTGTGTGCAACAATCTTGAAGTAACAACAAATAAGGATAATGCCTTTTGAAATGTTCATAAAATATGGTATGAAAGTATTTAAGGGAGGATAAACTCCTTGCTAGCAATCCCTCATACCGAGACCTTGCATATCCTTCTAAACTAAACATGAACAGTTTCATTAAAGAATCTTCATTCCATCCCACTCCCAACTTATGTATATGCTTATGAAATCTAAATAAATCAATGGCAGCATCATCACCCTTTTCATCATTGAATCTTAGAAGATATGTTTCCCAATCTACCAGAGGTATTTTATTGGGATAACCAGGAATGGCAGCAAGATTCATAGGAGCATACCTTGCAGCCCAAGAAGTCATCTTGATGGTGGAGAAACTGAATCAACTCCTCAAACTTTGCAACCCCGTTCGATAATGGAGCTGCCATAGAACATTATGAAGAATGGATCCTTTGTAGATGGAGTCGCCAGGTGAAAAGAGACATGACCTTCTTGATGTCTAACCATTGTTCACCATCAATAGTCATATCTAAACCCTTTGTTCAAATCCCAGGAAGATTTGAAACCTCTCCCCGTATTTGTCTTTCTGACCATCAGTCTCCCCAGTGGAGTCACCTTCCAAAATCTTTCAGTGGAGTCGCCAGGGAAAATGATACAACCTTTTTCACATGTAAGAATCTCTGTTTTCCCACAGAAATTCTTTATCCTTTGAATCTTTGTCATTCTTCCTAGGGATGATATTCAATCTCATCCCTCGCAACGATGCCAGTTTGTTAGCACCAGAATTGAGCCCAAAGGTTGCGAAAGGCTCGCTCCTGGGTAATAGCAGAATCACTTTTGAAGAGAGAACTGGCCTTCTGCTCTTCCGAGAGGTATATCTCACCAAATGTTAACGATGCCAGATATATACAAGTGAAACTATAAATTGTTTGCAAAATTGGTTGAAACAAAACATAGAACCATTGGGTGGAGTCAAGATATGTAACAAAAATAAACAGAACTTATGCAAGCGATTTTAGCACAGGGGAAACATTGCCACTCAATCAAAGTCGATTTATAATTGTATGGTAGAAAAAAAGAACATGAATAGACCATCAACACAGAGCATTGAAAAACAAATTCTGTATTAACTTTGGAAGAAAACTTTGGTGAATATCTAAAACAACAGACAGAGCATAGCAAGTATGAATTCCAAACTGTTATACACTACGTTTCAGATATGAAAGAGAAAAAAATGGGAGAGATAAACTGGAAAAACATTCACATAAGAAAGGAAGAAACAAACTACAAATACGAACGACACATGAATCCCTGTAAAAACCGTCGACCTCGGCTTTGCAATTTTTTATTAAAATTCTCTCGAAAGCATACACAACAAAAATTACATTGGTTTCAACCCTTTCTCCTTCCTTAAGAGGTATACTTATAGCATTTTAGACTTCCTAGACCGACATCCAAGAATAAAAATTTGTTACAACTGAATAAAATCTTCTAACAAACTCTGGACGTGACCTACACACCACGATTCACATAAGACAAAAATAAAATGCGAACTGCTAGAAAAACAGGCTTAAAATATCCTCCTGCATATCCCATATGGTGACATATGTGCAAAAACTGAAAGAGGTTTTTGTAATTGGCCATGTTTTCAACAAAACTCATGTCTTATTTTCATCTTATTCAGCTCCACCGCCTTAGGATCTTCTTTTGAAACTGATGACTCAAATAGTAAAACTATAAATTTCTGGAAAAATAACCTGTGAAGATATTTTAAATTCTCCAAACCTGTGATACCCGTGTAAAATATTAAGGAGGTTTTTAAATGTATTCCTGTTATGAATCCAAACCTCTCTCAGTTTCCTAAAATTCAACTCCATTTGGCTAAAACAATTCTTTTAATTTGATGTCTGAAACAATGCTTTGGAAAACCTAAAACATAGCCTGTAAAAATAACTTTGTTTCTCCTAACCCATAATACCTGGGTAAAAATTGAGAGAGTTTATTGAAAATGATCCCGTTCTTAAGAGAAACCTCTTTCAATTTTGGAAAATGCTTTTTGGTTTTCCGAAAACAATTGATTGAAATAACTGACTAAAACAGTCATTTAAAAATCAGGAAATTTGATCTCTGAAGATGACTTCGATTCTCTCAATCCACAGCACATAGATAAAAACTAAGAGAGGTTATTGTAGATAGGTGTGTTATGAATAAAAAAAAATTCATTTTCTTAAATATCATATTGGTTGGGTGGTAAAAATTGATTTAAAATAATGTCCAAAACAACCATTTATAGGGAAAAATTTGTCGGTCGCTTCAAAAAATGCTTGTAAATGCTCTTTTTGATAAATGTGCTATCTGAAAATTGTCATCACTAGACTCAAACAAAGTGTAGAATCATTTGAACTATAAACACTCTTCATTTTCTCTAAACGGAAACATTTAGGATCAGTGATCTCGTTCTCAAAGAATGGGATAAAAACACATGTTTTTATTTGCTCATTCCGTCCAATATTGAACCAATAACTAAATAGCATTTCCATCCAGCAAAAATATTTACAACCATCAATTTTCCCTTCCAACTCAACACGTTCCCTAAGCTGCCCACCATTTAAAATTTTGCGAATTGTAAAACTTCATTTCTCCTTGCTAGTTTTCAATGCGAAATACATTCACGCAGTTCATCCTTCCCCAGCCATATCATGGCCATTGAAATATGCGGGCTTTTAAATGATTTCACAAATTGAAAAAGATCATTATCTTGTGCATATTCATAATACAAAATTTATTNTCCTTTCCCAGCCATATCATGGCCATTGAAATATGCGGGCTTTTAAATGATTTCACAAATTGAAAAAGATCATTATCTTGTGCATATTCATAATACAAAATTTATTTGAGTCGTGGATTTTCCTCACCTACCAATCTGACCGTCAAAACCTATCTACCATTTAACATCATTTTGCAAATTGAAAAATTTAATTGCTCCGTGCAACTTCACAATGTGAAATTTCTTTTGGTCGTTGGATGTGAATGAGTTTGATATGAGCCATTGAACTATGTTTAATTTTGCTGCAAAAGTGGTAGGTTGGTGTGCGAGCCCAATTTGACTTTATGCCAAGAAACAAAGTGACATCATAATATCTTGAGCACTTGGGCTTTGGCTAAAATACCTCTTGGTAAAATATCCCATTTACTTTTTCCATAAAATATCCAAATTCTTTTTGGATTTATAAAAATAAATTTCGTTTATTTTTATAAAAGTTAACCTTTAGCCTCCTTTTACAAAATATATTTCATGAATTTTTGTAAACACTATTCATAATGAATAATTCGTCTCTATAAAATATTTCCTTCTCACGCCACCTCGGAATTTTTATAAATTGTTTTAATGAGGAATGTTTGAAAACCATTTGATCCTCAAAAGAAACTCAGAATTTTCAGGCAATGAGGGTTACTGCGGAAAAACTAAAATGGTGCTAACAATAACATTGACTGTCCATGATCAGATGATTCACAATTTTTTACTTGATTATAGGGATTCGCGTAATTTGATGCCTAAGGCAGTTATGGAGGCTTTAGGGTTAAGTATCGCAATACCCTATCATGATTTATATGATTTTGATTCTAGAGATGTTAAATGTTTGGGAGCAATTAAAGATATGGTGGTAAATTTAACACAGTTACCCATGAAGAGTGTCATCATGGATGTTGTGGTGGCAGATATTTCTCATAAATTTGGAATGTTACTTTCTAGGTCTTGGGCTAAGAAGGTAGGGGGTACCTTGCAGATGGATTTGTCATATGCAACAATTCCTATTTTTGGAGGTGAAAATAGGAGGTTGTATAGAGAGTTATAGTTTGCTTATATTGTTAATGGTGATAGGAATCCAACAAATCATCCTTTATATGTTGTAGAAAAGGATTTGGTCTCTTGCATGTTACACTTCATTGATGACAATATAGCTGGTATGTTATAGGTGGAGAATGAAAAATCGGTCAAGCGTTCTGTAGAACAAAAAGATGAGTTGTGGAAAATGTATTTTGATGGTTCTTCAGCTAAAGAAGGAGCAGGAGCATGTATTGTTTTGGTTTCTCCTGGTGGTGAGATGATAAGTTTGGTGTATAAATTGGATTTTGTAACCACAAACAATACAACAAAGTATGAGGCATTATTGTTGGGATTAAATTTTGCAAAATATCTGGGCATTCAGCAAATTTTTGTTTATGGCGACTTCGAATTGGTTGTCCAGTAGGTAAGGGACAAGTATCAAGTAAACCAGGATTTGTTGAAGGTGTATAGGAATGAAGTTTGGGACATGATAGATAATTTATTTATAGCATTTAACATTTATTATATTCCTAGATATCATAACCAGACTGCTGATTCACTTGCTCTAGCAGCTACTCATTTCAAAATTCCCAAAACAACTCATTTAAAGTATCCTATAGAAGTCAGGTATAGACATTTAGTTCCTGATAACATCAAACAATGGAGAGTTTTTGAATATGACTTGGAGATTAAGATATTTTTAGAATTGAATGGTGAATTCTCTAATTCTTTAATTGATCAAGAGCAGGATGATGGAACTGAAAATGCATAGGAGTATGATGAAAATGAAATTGTTGGTCATAAAATCATCGAACTGAAAGGTAATTTTATTCCCAAGGGTTTAGTTCCTCTTGAGAGGATTTTTTCAAAATATGACACTCCATTAAAACCAGCTATGCTGTCCTTAGAAGAGAATGTAATGGACTGTAATATTGGTTCAAAGGAGTAGCCCAGAATAGTGAATATTTCCAAGACACTTTTAGTCGAGCAAAGAGAAAGGTACATTAAACTATTTAAAGAATATGTTCATATTTTTGCTTGGTCATACAAAGATTTAAAAGATTATGACACTAGTATTATTCAGCATAAAGTGCCTTTGAAGCCTAATGTAAAACCATTTAGACAGAAACTGAGGAGAATCAATCCCTCCTTATTTCATGTCATAGAAAAAGAGATTAAAAAATTATTGGATGCAAAAATCATTGTTCCTCTTAGATACTCTTAATGGGTAGCAAACTTAGTTCCTGTTAGGAAAAAGAATGGAGAAATAAGGTTGTGTGTAGAATTCTGTAATCTGAATAAGTCCTCACTAAAAGATAATTATCCATTACCAAAAATTGAGCAGATTTTGCAGAAGGTGGTGGGTGCTCAAAGGATTTCAATGGTGGATGGATTTTCTAGGTACAACCAAATTACAATGCATCCAGATGATCAAGAAAATATAGCCTTCACAACCCCCTGGGGTACCTTCATGTATGAAAAAATGCCATTTGGATTAATGAATGCTGGAGCCACTTTCAAAGGGCTATGGATATAGGTTTTGTAGGTGAGAAGGAGAAGTTTGTTGTAATCTACTTGGATGATATTACAGTATTCTCACAGTCTGATGAAGAACATCTAAAGAACCTCAAGCAAACTTTCTTAAAATGTGGAAAGTATGGATTGTCACTAAATCCAAAAAAGTCTCATTTTGTTGTGTAGGAGGGTAAGCTATTAGGACATTTGGTTTCAGCTGATGGGATCAGAATTAATCTAGAAAGAGTCAAGGCAATTCTGAAAATCAGTTTTCCTAGGAGTAAGAAGGATGTGCAATATTTTATTAGAAAAAATAATTTTCTGCACTGGTTTATACCAAATTTTGCTGAAATTATTAACCAGATAACAACTATAGATCAAGAAGTCAAATGGACAGCAGAGGCCGGGAATTCATTTGAGAAGATAAAGCAAGCTCTTACAGAAGCACCGGTTTTAGTAAGCTCTTATTTTTCCAAATATTATCTTACTTTTTCTTTTGCGTCACAGGACACGATAGCAGTTGTTTTGTTATGGAAAAATGATGAAGGATTGGAGTAGCCAATTGTGTTTTTCAGCAATACTCTCAGGGATTCAGATTTAAAGTACAGTACCTTGGATAAACAATCTTATTCACTGGTAAAAGCTTTAAAGTTTTTTCAGAATTTATGTCTTACATTCAAAAGTCATTACTTATGTTTCCAATGCTGCCATTAAAGATATTTTGACTCAACTTGATAGTGAAGGGAAACGAGGAAAATGGATTGCTAAGATAATGGAGTATGATGTAGAAATTAGGCGTACCAAGCTGGTAAAAGGAAAAGGTATAGAAAATTTATTGGTTGATTCAAACTATGAAGCTTTAGGCCTTCATTTGATGGTAGAACAGTCCATACAAGAAGAATTACAAGCTGCACAAGAGAAGGAAAAGATTATGGAGAAATATGCAGAATCTATATGGTATGCAGACATTGTTCATTTCTTATTGTATTTGTAAAGCCCTGAACATCTAGACAAAAAGGCAGTTAGGTCATTGAAATTAAAAGCTACTACATATTGTTTAGTAGATAAGCAGTTGTATTGGAAGGATCCAGGAGGTGTTTTGCTTATATGTTTAGACAAATCAGAAATTGAGGAAGTAATTTTAGAATCACATGAAGGAGCTTGTGGGGGACACAAATACTGGAAGGCTACTACCTATAAAATTCTGAGGTCTGGATATTATTGGCCTTCACTTTTTTCATATTGTATCAGCAGGTTAGAGCTTGTACTGTTCCTTGTCAAAAGTTTGCTGGTAAACAGAAGCTCATGTCTTCACCATTGAAACCCATTGTAGTCAATGCCCCTTTTCAGCAATGGGGTTTAGACTTCATAGGTGAAATAAACCCTACATCTTCAGGACAACATAGATGGATACTGACAGCTACAGATTTTTTCACTCAATGGGTAGAAGCCATTCCAACCAGAAATGCCACTGATAAGGTGATAATCAATTTTATTCAGGAAAATATCCTTAACAGATTTGGTTGTCCAAAGAAGTTACTAACTGATAATGCCAAAGCCTTTAAATCTAAAGATATGGTTGCATTTTGTGAACAAAATTCGATTTTCCTAAATCATTCAACACCTTACTATCCTCAAGGGAATGGGTTGGTAGAATCCAGCAATAAAAATATTGTTCAAAGAATTAAGAAGTTGTTGAGTTAAAAAAAAGGTCATGGGATTCCATGTTAAATATGCACTTTAGGTAGACATGATAACAACTAAGAAAGAAATTGGAACTTCTCCTTTTCAATTGGTATATGGAACTGAGGTGGTTTTTCCAGTTCAGTTGGGTATTCCAATGATGAAATTCTTCCAAGAGAGTCTAGAATAACCAAGTGATATTCAAAGAAGAGTTTATGCACTGACTGAATTACAACAAGAGTGTGAAGCTGTGGAGGAAAAATCTCAAATACATAGAAGGAAGATTAAGGAAAGGTTTGATAAGAGGATAAAAGAGAATACTTTTTCTTATGGAGATATGGTACTAAGGTGGGATGCTATAAAGGAACTTAAAGGTAAGTATGGTAAATTTGATAGTTTGTGGTTTGGTCCTTTCATAGTTCTGAAGATCCTGGAGAACAATACCTTCATATTGCAGACTTTGGAAGGTGAGGAATTACCCAATCCAGTAAATGGACGGTTCCTCAAACACTTTTACAGCTATTAAAGGTAAGAAACTTGTCATTTCATTGTATATACCAATGTGACAGTGATAGAATAAAGACTCCATAGCCCAATGTATGTTTTGCAGAGTAGCAGATAGGTTCAGTTTAATGACAGAAGGCACTGGTCTACAAGTTATTGAAGCCTCACAAGGAGGACTTCATCCTGCAGCAGGAGCCAGATGTTATAGCTAGTTTTTGTTTCTAGATTACATGTTTTTTCTAAAGCATTGATTTTCATATTTTTTTCTAATTTTGAGTTTGGTTTTGGGGTATTAGAATCATGAACATATTTTTATCTTGATTTCATGTCATTTATTTATAGTATTTACTTTATTTTGTTGATTTTATAGTTTTAATGGGTTTATTAGCTGTATATTTTTCTGAAAAGTCAAAAAAATATGTCATAAGGTTTGATCTAAGTCAAATCGTATTGCTTAACCCTTGGTTTTGGAGCCATTTGTCAAAAATGTATGTCAAATAGATTCCTGTAGCACAAAAGCGAGGGACTGTGAACTAGAGCACTACAAGAAAATCGGGGCACTTTAAAAATTATAATATCAGCTCGTTGGTGTTCAAAATTGCAAATGATGGAGTTTTTACATGTGTAAAAATAGAATGATATGTGTAAATACCTTATAATCATTATGACAAGTGTGGGCTATATGGTAAGGATTATGCAGGTAAATTGCAGTTGTCCTAAGTCTCAAAGATTGGAATTGCTTAAGTATTTATGATAGCACATTCATGAAGTTTGTTCAGAGATGATGGCGAATTTAATGGGTGTCTGAGAAGCTGAGAACATCATGGGTTCAGCTTTTGATTTTCTAAGTTTGACAAAATCATTAAATAACCTGGGTGTAATCGTGGTTGTCGAAGACGAAACTGTGGAGAATTGTCTGATGTGAATGAGGACAGGAGAGCGTATTTCTAGCATTACAAATCATTATAGAGACAGGTATGCAACAAGATATAGAAAACGTTAATTGAATTGTGATTTGCGTTAACAGAGGGTTAATATTGATAAGGTAAATTGAGAAATTGCAAGTTATGGTCTAGATTTTTCTCAGCTTCTAGTTTATTACTGCAACGAGATACTTTCGAGATAGTTTAACTATTTTATGAAGGAAAGATACAGTTAGGGTTTAGTGCAAAGAAATGAAGAGGAGTGGCAAGACCAACAGGGTCGATCCTTCTGATATGGCCTGGGATAAAAGCTTTCCAGGATGTGCAAAATTATTCCAGAAATCTGGTTGGTATAATTACTTCGAAAAAATTGATGGTTATCATTCTAAAGTATCCTATAAATTTTCCCAAGGTTTAGAGAAGGATACAGTTCTTTTCAATACCCTTAAAATTGAATTAACAAGAGAACTTTGATAGTTGAAGCAACATCAATTGCAAATGAGGGTGAATTTTGGTTTAAGAAGGTGTCATTTACCTTTAATTCAAAGGATTTCCTATTGCCTGATGTTGTAGCATATTGGGGCAACGGTGTTCATATACAAAATTTCAAGCCTGAATGGAGGGATCCTATTAAGATTGTATAGAGTTATATAACTTGTGAAGGTAGATTTTCTTATGTTTTTAAGTATCACATCATATTTCTAAAACATCTAAGTCAAGATTCAAAGATCAATCTCCCCTTTTTGTTCCTAAAAATCCTGTAGAAGATGTCAATTAGGGTAAGGGGACATGAAGATCATACTAAATAGTCTATCTTCCACCATGGATTAATTATATTGATGATTAGTACTATGCTTCAGAGAAAATGTAAGACTTGAGATTACTTTTTGTTCTGGTCAGGGTTTTCAGAGCAAAAAGGAGGACCAGTAAAAAAAGAGACAGATGAATAAATCACACAGCCTAGTTAAAAAATTGAATAAGGAGGTCATTATTGAAGCAGTAGAAGAGACTACTCTAGTGGAAACTTGAGTACAGAAACTTGAAGAACCTGTAGATGGAGGGAAAAAGAATATTGATGAAGATAAACAGTTGGAAATTTCTAAAGATGTGGAGGAGGTACATGCAGCAGTTTTAGAATAGAAAGAAGAAAACAAGTTAGTTGAACTTGATTAGAATGTCAATAATATCCAAGAAGACATGGCAGATGTTTCTGTCACAGCCAAGATTGAAGTGGAGAACATACAGAATCTGAGTACAAAAACTAAAGGAGATTCAATGGTTGAAGTAAAAAGTGAAGGTGTATTGATTTCAAGTCTGAAGTTTCATGGCAAATCTTATGCTATGATAGGTGAGTCAAATTGGAGACCTAAAACAAGACCAAAGAAAAATTTAAGAATGAATAGGAAAAAGCTTTTGAATCCAAAATTGGCTAAGGAGAAGATTACTGTGATAGATTCAGATTCTTCATCTCAAGAAAATTTAAAAGAAGATGAAGACCTATCTGAGCAAGTAGATAATTAAAGAGAAGATTTAGTGATTGAGAAGCCTTCTCCAGTGAAAGACATAGTTAAAGAACAATCCAAAGATTTCAGTTTTAAAGAAGATAAATCTAAAAAGGTTCCTGTAGCAGAAACATAGCAGCATGAAGAGGATGATGAGGAAATTTTCAGGAAATTAAATATCCCTTGGTTATCTGAGGAAGTTTCTTCATTCCAAGAAGGAAAGTTCATAGACTCAGAGAAGGAAAATATTCAGAAGACACTTACACAGTACAAGTATCAAATTGATTTTCTGAATGAAACAAATGAAGGTTTGGTAATGGAAAACAGGAGGTTAAGAGAATATCTTGAATATATTAAAACCCATTATCAAGAGTTGATTGTGGTTTCAAAAGAAGCATTAAAAAGGAAGAGGAAGACAAAAAGCAAATTCGAAGAATTAAATCAGAAAATCCAAGATTTAACTCAACAGAATCAAGAACTATCAACGAGGGTTGAAGACTTAGAATTTAAGCAGCAAAGAACCAAAAGAAAATCATAGGCTCTAGAAGGGATATCACTTTTGTCTGAAGCAGCCAAAGATATTTAAAAGATCATTTCTGATAGGTGTCATTTAGTCAATTTTTGTAAAATATTAATAACATATTTTGTAAAGCAATCATTTTGTAGTAGTTTCGAGAATTGGGTCTAGAAGTTAGTTATGTAGTTAAGTAATTGTTTTTTGCAGTTCGAGGACTTGACCTAAAGTTAGTTAGGAAATTAAGAAAATGTTTTTTAGATGTAACAAGTATAAAAGAAAGGAATGAAATAGTAGGGGGGTTTGATTTTTTTGCAAGGGGAGGCTCAAAAGCTACTATGTCAAGCTAAGATCCAAACTCTTATGTAATTTTCATGATTGATTATGATATATATGACTGATAATCCCATATTATTTTCATTTGCTGGTTTCATTTATGATTTGTTAAATCACTCAATGTGCAATTTCATTTCCTGTCTAATGTCTTATTCATGAAGTGCTTGTAGGTTGTGGGTGAAACTCAGTTAGCTTTCTCTGTGTTTTCTGGTTTATTTGTTATATATGGTTCATCTCAGTCTCTGATTTTTATATGATTTAGTACCTGTTTTATCTTGTTTTATGTTACCCTCTTGTTTATGAAAATTTGAGACCAAAAAGAATACAAAAAGACAATTTTACTTTATTTTATTTTAAAGATTGTGTTGGTTTGTTCTTCTTGTAATATGGAACAATTTATGGCACTAACCCGCCAGAGATCGATAGTCTTCAAGCTTTCGCATGCCTCTTCAGACTTTTAGACCGCCAGAGATCGATAGTCTTCGAGCTTTCGCACGCCTCTTCAGACTTTTAGCATAGCAAATTGATCTAAGACCCTGCACATTCTAGGCTTTTGTCACACCCAGCATAATCAATCAAGCAAGCTTGATTAACAAGTTCCTTACTTGGGGTATTAAGTGGTAAGCCTTTGCTTCTGGTGCAGTGATAGATTTATGCAATGCCTGTTGTATTGAGATTTTCTGCTACCACACTTATTAATTCTCTCAATAGGATTTTACTAATACAATAGATTAACACAATACAGATTGCGATAACAAGCGGAATGACAGTGAACAATAGCATGATATTATGGTGAACAGTATTTTTACAAAGGCCGAGTAACAGTGAAATTACAGACGCAATAAGCTAATTGTCTTCGGAGGGCGAAGATCAGCACAGCAATAACACACAAACCAGAGTTTCTGATCCCAGCTGATCAATGCTTAAATAATATTAAACTCATTTTTAAAGATGTTGACAAACGCTTGTTACAAGAAACCCAGGTTCTTGTAACAAGAAAGTCAGGTTCTTGTAATTTCCATTGGTTTACATAACAGCACAAAGCCTAATATAAATCTGCCACTTGGAGGATGTTCCAAGTATCCTAAGGATGCTAAGGTACCTTCCAAATTTCAAAGACACATCCGAGGTATCACGAGTGTGTGGTCAATGTTTGGGTCAGTGCATTCAACGCAGAAGTGACACCATAACTGTTTTGTCTTTTAATTTTCAGAATGCACTCCAATTAGGGTGTATCCGATTGCATCTATATGTAAAACCTTGGTGTTATCCAATTTCTTTTGAATAACTCCCTTCTATCGTTATAAATGTATGTCAAGACATAGGTATGGACATAGATAATGGTTGACAATTCAACTCTGTTCTATTCGAATTGTAATATCCTTGATTTAATAGAATATATGCTCAGTGGAGCATTGATGTCTCATTAGTAGCTAGTTCTTGTAGCATATTCCCAAAGGAGGAAGGCCCCCTCATTTGGGAAAAAATTCTACATTTATTTCTTGTTTTTATTTTTATATCAAGGTTGTGTGTGTTTATGTTATTATCTCTTATGTGTGGTAGTCAATATAATTATTTACTTCTTGGTTTCACTATAGAGTATTTATTTACCTATAAAATGTTTATTCCTTAAATTATAATTTTATCAATTAAAACAAAGTATCCATTGTAGTCAATGATTATATACATATAACTATAACCTAAATTTTTACATTTACTAATTATGGTGATTAATGGTCTAGAGATAATTGTCTTTGTGTAGATTAACTCTGCAAATCCTTTATTTAATAACTAGTTTTTATTTTTCATTGCAAATTATAGGTTTACACATAAGATTGACATCATTTGAATTGTACTTTTATTGATTGAAGAATAGTGTCCATTGCAAGAGGTCTTTGGAAAAACATACAAGTGTGACATGAGTCCCTACATTTACAATCATAATGGTTTGAAGATAATTGTTCTTATGTGGATTAATTTTAAAAGTGTTTCCATTTGATGATTGGTTTGACATTTTCATTTCTTGAGACTAGAACCAAGTTTTCTTTTCAATAGAATAGTATAGGAAGTAATTGAAATAGGCTAGTTGAGTGGTAAATGAACTAATTCTTTCAACACTTCATAACATTACGAACTCTATATTGATGAATTAAATGTAACCAGAATTAGCATATAAATTAACTGACAAAATCAAAGCTAGTTTAGAAATCATACCTCTTAAGATTTTTCTGATAACAAACCAAGGTCACAAAAGGCACTTTCCAAATTATTGTCTCCTAAGCTTTTCCAAATGGTTGTATTTTATGAGATTTTACGTATAACATCCCAGATTACTAAGATATTTTTTGATTGATTGTATTTTAATTTTTTGCTTATAGCAACCCAAATTACCTGGAGGCACATTCAAAATCATTGTGAGCAAATATTTTTCTCATAACAATCAAGGTGATCTAAGACACTGTTTGAATCATTCCCTTCTCAAACATTGCTCACAACAAACCAGATAAGGTCACTTAAAGGAACAAGTTGTTTAAAGAATTTCCTCTTTAATTTTGATTATCGTAATCCAAGGCTCTTTCCAAATCAATGTCGCTCAAGGATTAAAGGTAAAAGTAGATTTAATTAAAGAAACGACAATGTCGAGCCATACAATATTTGACTTCCATCATAAAGAAACACAAAGATGAAGGGTTTTATGTGATTAAGCAGACCACTGAACCAATTGACATGTTTTAGACCATTTCTATGAAGATAAAGGGAAGAGTTGATAGTCTACTTGCTTGGTAGCTCCAGGTCGAACATTGTGAGGGAAGATGATAGCCCCATAGACATTGTTGTGCCCATGCACAACATCAATGCCATATATCATAGGGATCTAAATACGGGTCAAAATGGCACCGTTTTGGAGTTCATCCACCATGTTCATCCATGTGGCAGGAGATTCTTTGGGTGCAGGAACGCTACCACCATGTGGCAAGAGATGCTTTGGGTGCAGGAATGCTACCACCATGTGGCAGGAGATGCCTTCTCATAAAATGTCTTGCATAGGCCTACATTATAGTGTAATTTCAAAATATTAGTTACAATACTGACATAGGCTAACATTTTAACTCATCATAACTATGGTGATCTAGGATTTCTTCTATTAAAGCTTTTTAAGTATAGAAATAAAATTCTAAGGAAAACCAAGTGGTTCTTTATCTTTTTAAGGTATGAGAAACCACAGTTGATTATATTAGATGTTAGTAACCATCGTCATTATCATCAAACAAATATATTTTATTATCAAATTAAATAATTTAAAATTTAGTTAAAGATCAAGTGTTAATCGTATATTTATTTTTCAAGAAACTTTTGTAGACAAATTCAAGGGATGTTAATGACATTTATAAATACCCAAAATTAATTAAATACCCATCGACATTATCTACAAATGATTGAACTAATCTTTAAGTTAATTAACTGTAACATATCAATATCAAATTAAAAATTTAAATATTCTTAAAAAATAATGTCTAGTAATTTTAATTAAAAATATAAATTAATAACACGTAAGACATTTCTAAAATAATTGTGAATAAACCATAAAAAATAATTATTAGGATAAATAATGTGCATATACATTTGAAGGGTGATAAAAATAATAAAAGCAAAAAATATAATTATTGAGTATTTTGTATTTATTTCTTAAAAAAGGAAAAAAAAACATCAATATGAATCTATTTTCACATGTGTTGTTTCTTGGTTTGTACCCATTCTCCACCTAATGGGGTATTTAGTCATCTCTTTCTCTCTCTAAATTAGGGATATAGTTATGATTGATGGATTCTGTAAATGGAGGGAGAAAGGAGGAAAGGGTTTTGTAGGAAGGGTTGTGAGGTCAGGGAGAGATATGGAAGATGCACCTTCGAGTGCCACTCTAGTCCATCGAGCCAATACTCGGGCCAAAGGGTGGTGAGGGGGTACTCTTTATATTTATAAGGTAGATATCTTGGTCTATCACCCCAGGATTACCTTCTATCTATGAATTTTGAGTGATTGAATTCACAACAGGAATCAATGGTGCATGGAGTTGATCTCTACTACTTTTGGGAGGTTTTGAACATTATTTTGAATGTGAAAGGGTATAAATGCAATGCAAACAACCAAACATTATACAGGTCTAGTACTTCTAGGGAGTCTTAATAACAACTTCATAATTAGAATATGCATTTAATATTATGAATATATAATGAATAAGAGTCCTAGACATACATTATTTCAAAAATACATCCATGACAGACATAAAATCAAATTGGTAAGATGTGCATACATGTGTTGATTCATTCAAATAGATGGAATACAAAAAGGTGGAAGCAAACCATACTAACATGCATGATATTGTATTCTTCATCTAGTGACAATTTGACTCAGTCCTAATTATGCAATAGAATAAGTAGTTGTTCTTTGAATTACAATAGGAGACACTAGAAGGGACTTTTTAATCTTAGTCTTGATCTTAATTCTTTTCCTTCCCAAAAAATGGGCTTTTGATAGGTTTTACAAAGAGAAACAATAATGATATTTAGAATGTATGTCAATGATGTTAAATATCCCATTACACTCAACTCGTACAAATTTTTGGTAGCCTGATGATATGCAAATTCCAAATGTACTTTTGCTCTATTGTCAAGGATTCTTTTCATAGTTTGTTTCTCTATCTAGTAGGTGGCCCATTCTTGAGATGGAACAAGTATGATTTATAGCCAGCATGCCATGGTACAATATTCCATTGGGGAAAACTAGTGACTCATAATGATAGAACATAAAATAGGTTGGTTGTCGATATCCTCATACTTGTTTTTGGTTTTCTAGCCAACATTATGGTGATAACTAAAAACAACTAATACTTAAATACCTCCACCACTTTTATACCGTCATTCCTTGTCAAGTATTCATAAATCCTCTATCGTGAGTTATTGATTCCTCGTTCTTCTTTCACCTTCCACTTTAGGAGAAGGAGGTTGTGAGGTCCCTACCTTATCTGAAGGTGTTAATGCTAGTGAAACAACTTCTTGTGGTACCTCTCTTTTTTTTCCTTTGATACCATAGTCATGTAATAGGCTAATAAACCTCCAACAAAACTTGTTGATTGTCGTTCCTCCCTTCAAAATTCTAAACTATTGGTCAAAATCAATGAGATGGGTGTAGCCAATATTCCCTCGGGATTGAATAAAGCTTGACAGTAAATCCTATGTGGAAATTGATGGGTGTGTTTGATTGTAAATTTCAATAGTAGAGGGGTTTTTTATTATTATTAAGCACAACTATTAGGTGAGGGATGTAATCCCATACTATTTACTCATATGGTTCTATAGATCGAAGCTTTAGTTGATCATTACATGGGAATGGTAGACCATGGTTAATCATTGTGATCATATCTATTAAGAAATCTTTTTTTTGTAAGTTAGCTAAGAACCTTGTATTTCGTTAAAATAAAATAATGTTACAATCCATTTTCTGCTTCCTCCGAGAAGGGCAATAGAGGCAAAAAAGAGTGGCTAACAACAAGAAGAAGATCTTAGAACACTCACCTAAAATAGCACAGGTAAACACCAAATCCATATCCAGTATAGGATCATTGCAAAGGGTAGCTACAAGAGAATCTATGACTTGGAAATTACAAAGAAGTTAATCCCATTCCTAAATGGGCTGATTCTCAGGTCTTTCCTTTTTTTCCTTGTTTTTCCTAACTTGAATCCATCCCCCTGAAGCTGGGGACAATAAGGACACTTTTATCCTTTCATGTTTCTTTTGTATGAGAGAAATGACCCTATTTGTTTATTGCTTCCCTTTCCAATGGAGGCCAAACTGGATTGCATCTTGTCTCTCTCCATTGCGGCCAAGGCCTTTACTCTGGAATTCAAAAATTGTTTCCTTATGGTTATAGAATCCAATTGGTTCTTGTATCTCTCACTGGAGGAGGAATCTTTAAGTTATTTATCATAAACTATGTTGCTAGACCCATGAACAATTAAGAAATCATCCTTAGGTGGGAATCCTTTCATCTCAAAGGTAACTTGGAGAGATATCTAATCCTATGGTTGCATCTCAATATAAGCCAATATATCTAATGTAGTGACCATAAATTTCCCTGTTTCAACATTGTATTTGGGTATCTTCAACTTGGATTAGGTTATTCTTGTAGCTTGGAGGCCTGGATGAATTGTAAAAGGGAATGTGATAGTTGTTTTGCATCCTAAAAGGAGGGAATGATATTCATTAAAGGAAAATGATCCTAACATTAAGTGTCATTCATTGCAAGTGTATGGTAGCACCAACAATTTTTCATTTAAGTTGGAAGGATATGTTTTCAACAACCTACCATTAGATGTCTAAAGTTGAGGTGGATAGACTCCACCCTCGGTTTGATGTTATTGGTGGGAAATATCCTTAAGATCCTATCTGAGTTGGAAAGAAGCAAATAATAATTCAACTTAAAAAAAAATTGTGTAAACCAATTCACACCATTGATAAAGTCTCATAAACAAATTATGACCATTTAAAGATAGGTAAACTACCATAAACAAAGAATCCTCCTTTTAAGTTTACTTATATTTAAATGGTCATAATTTGTTTATGGTAGTCACCTTTATTTTTGTATAGGTAATCCACTCATATAATATTCATGTTTTCCATGCTAAGGTTCTATCAACAAAGAATTCACTTAACTAATGACCTATTTGATGGATTGTCCAAAAAAAATCTAGCGGGCCTATCTCAAAAGGAATTTTTCATGCTTGTAGGGGTGTAACTCAATCAATGATCCACTTTATATGGCATGCATGTTGTAAATAGAGGTCACAAGTTCAAATCACCCAAGCTTACTCATACCCCATGCTTGCAGGCTATGTGGGTGCACCCAGGGGTATAGTGGTAGCAGGATTGGATCCTTGGACCCTATGTCACGTGAGTACCATCCTAGTCCCTATTTTTTTATTCCCTTAGTAAAGAAAAATGAAATTTTCATTGGTCAATACTAATGAGATTATTATGGATTAAATTCACAAGCGCATCCATAATGACTTAAGCTAAAAATTGTACTTCCAACAACTTGTCTTTAGTGGTGAGATTGGAAATCAAATATGACGACCACATTTATCAAGTAAAACTACTCAACCATGGGAGACAACTCAAATACGACCAACACATTTCTCCAGTACAAGTCAATCATGGGATACACCTGGCTCTACTACAAGCCCTTACTCAAATGATCGTTGAGAAAACTTTGGTCAATGAAATCCAAGAAAATGCATGGTTATTTTTTTGAAACAACATAAAGAAACCTATTCTTGAATGAAAGAAAACATTTTTTATTTGTGGAGCTTAGTGGTAAGAGGTCTCTCTATGGATATCGCATACCTAGGAGTGCAAAATATTTTCTTTTCCACAATGTGGGTGTGAAAAAACCTTTAAGTACCTTGTTTAGATTTGTCCCCATGCTTGATATGTTTGGACCTAAATTAGAGTGTGTTTGTCAATAATTTTTTCCTACTTTCTTGACTTGGTAGGTTTCAATTCTAGGAGATCGCTTACCATGAGCCATTGAATTTCAAGGTGCTTGGATGGTATTTTTCATTGATACCCAATTTTTTGGATTGGAGAAAAATGAATGATGCTTTGTTAACTAATGTGTGCCAACTTGTTACTAGAAATTATTATACAACCCCACAAAGCATGAGTAGAGATGGAGCATATACAATAACATCTTAAGTATAGACACTAATACCCATGTTCAATGAGAAATGTGCACATAGACCCTTTTAAATCATTTGACATACCTAGCTTACAAGTGTTTCTTTCTTATCCTGTATTTTCTTGGTTGAACGACAACTACCCCCTCCACAGGCTTGGACGATAAGTTCAAGAGTGATAAGAGCTCACACAACCTCTCTATTGGACACTCACATCATGATGATAAATTTCCCACTCTCAAGCACTTGTTATCTGAAAGGGGTTTAATCTCTCAAATCCAACTATTGATGGGCGAGACACATGGTTATTATTGATGATGATCCTTTGGCAATTGAATGGAACAAGGGCCTATACAACGATATGAAACCTCTTCTTGTGGATGGTTTGTTAAAAAGAGTTATTTGTATTGGACATAGAAACTATGTATTTATGGTTCTATTATGACATATATATTGCAACTGGGATACCATGATGCAACATACAGATTGATCTCTTTATTTTTTCAAGCTATTCATTCAAATGGGGTTATAGCATGGATCATTGATTTTTTGAGCCATTGAAAGCATTTTTTCAGCAGTAGTTTCAGACTGTTTCTTTTCCAGGACTGAGATCTCCTTGTCCATTGAGATGATTTTGGTGGTGACCTAGTTCATTCGAGTAGAGTTACATATGGGCATATCAGATACAGACAAGTATATGGTGAGATCGGGTATATGGCTCCTTGTTTGGATTTTTCTCTTCGATGTATATTAAACACCTAAGCTTGTTATGTTAGGATGATCATGGTGACATGTGCTTATATTACATTTGTACTAATGCTTAAAACTGTGTTGCGAATGATTAAAGATTATAATGTTGAATACTATTGCTTATGACATGCTTTATGTTAGCACTCATAATGTACCCAGGTTGTGAAAAGGTAGATCCCAAGGTAACAACAAAAACCACTTTAGAATGTATTTCTGACCTAATACAATCAGAGAGGGATCTCTCACTATTTACAAAGTTTTTATAATCAAGATATTCAATCAAATACACTCAGAAGGTCAGATTTCTGATGGGACAAATAGGACAAGTTTGTTTTAAAGACTTGGTAGGACAGTCATGGAGGAGACCATTGGGCAATGGAGTCAACAATCAGATCTGAAATAGGTTGTAGGAGGTCAGGTTTTGAATATTTATGATCAGAGGCAAGGTAGGCACCATTTCCTCAGTCTTAAGGTATTAGCAGGTTGATTAGCAGACAAAGGGAGACATTCCATCAAAAAGAGCACCTAACTATGGTGAATTCTGCAAGACTTTAGAAGAAAATATTTTGAAAAATGCTTGAACAATGGACCTAGAGCATGCAGGATGAATTCTAGCCCATACAAACTGATGCTCAAGCATGAAAGAAAATACACAATGGAGTGGGAAACAGGATAAACAATCACATAAAGAAATTACTTACTGAAGAAAAGATGGCACAAGAATCTCTGACATGAAAAAGATTTTACATTCCTCCTCTGCAAATTTCATTCATTCACTGAAAACATGAAGCCATTACAATGTAGAGCCTCTCCGCTCTTGAAAATACTCCCTTAACTATCAATTACATTTTCCTTTTTATAAGAAAAGTATTTACCTAACTTAGAATTCGAAAACCTAAAATTTGAAAACCTAATTGAAAACAGTTACAACAAAGTTCCTCCTACATATCTCCAATGATGACAGCTGTGTGAAATTTGGGAGAGGTTTTTATAATTGGAAACGTTCCCAACAAAACCCATGTCTTCATTTCTCTACAATAATCATAATCTCCTCGAAATATTCCTTTTAAGCTGCTGACTCAGATAATAAAATTGTATATTTATGGAAAAATGACCTGTAAAGATATTTAAATTTATCCCAACTTGTGATTACTGTGTAAAAAATGAAGGCGGTTTTTTATTATAGTCCTGTTAGGACTAAAAACCTCTCTTAGTTTTGTCAAATTAAATTCCATTTGTCCAAAACAATTCTTTGAAGTTGATGGCTGAAATAGTCCTTTGGAAAACATGAAAACTGGTCTGTACAACTGATCTTGTTGCTGCTGAACTGTAGCACCTGTGTGAAAAATGAAATAGGTTATTGTATATAGTTACGTTGTGAAGAAAAGCCTCTCCCAGTGTCACAAAATACATCTCCATTTTATCTAAACAATTATTTTTGTTGGATGACTAGAATAGTCATTTCGAAACCTGAATATTTTCCCTCTGAAGATGAATTTGCTGCTCCCAATATGTATCACCTGGGTAAAAACTGAGAGAGGTTATTGTATATCAAGATATTTTTATGAAATACCTCTTTCAGTTTTTGAAATTGATCCTTCATTTGCTGGAAACAATTCGTTGAATAAAATGAATAAAACAGTCATTTTCAGAAAAATATGCTATGTTGCTTTTGAATTTTTGAACTGTTTAACTTCATGAATTCTCTCACTGTAAATATTTCTGCAACTCTTCTGGGCTGATTTGCTTCTGCATTGTCGAATGGCAGCTTCCCTTCTAAAAATCAATTTGCAACTGACTCTTCATCTCCGCCATTTTCCGTGTGATTGAAAACAAGTAACAGTTTGATTTTGGAAACATGGAGGACTGTCACTTCCCTTCAGCGCGCGGCATGCAAATGAAATTATTTTTAAAACAAAGTCCAAGTCAAATTTATTTATATAGGATGGTTTATTCCAGAGACTCCTTTCCAGATTATCTATCACGCACCTTTTTGTTCCGGATTCCTTTGTGACCCTTGATCTAATTACCTTTAGTTTTCAACCGTAGGATCAAGTGCCATGTACTCCTTTCCACCAGGCTTCCTGCTTTTAACCACCATGCAACTTCATGCTCCGGAATCCCTCACAGCCATAGATGCGATCAGCCTTTATTCGTGAGCCATTGGATCGGATGACACGTACCAAATTCTGCTGGGCTCCGTCATTTTAACCGTCGTGTAGCTTTGATCTCCAGAATCATCCTTAGCCATTGATGTGATATGCCTTTAACCTTCCACCATCGGATCATGCACCATATAATGAATTCCGCTGGGCTCCTTCCTTTTAATTAACGGGCAACTTTGGGCTCCGGAATTTGTAATAACCATTGATTTACTTTTCACTTTATTTTTTAACCGTCGGATGAGCTTACCCATATACATTCCACTGAGCATTTTTTGATTTAATTAATGCGCAACTTTACCCTCTGGAAATGATATTACCCGTCGATTTAAGTTTCACTTTTTACCTTAGCCACCAGATTATTTTATGCGGTAATGTTTTGATTATACCTTAAGAAAGGTAATAACCTTGTTTAGTGCATAAACCTCTGTTAAAACTTGGTTTGGTGAATAAAAGGCAGCATTTGACTTTGGAGAAATATTCAAAATTATTAATTTTTGAATATAAATAAAATATAAAACCCATTTTGTAGATTTCACTCAAAAATTAATAAATCCTTTTTGCCCCATTTATGAAAAATTCCTTTGTCTTTTTCCCTAAACTTCTTTACCTTCTCTTCTTTGCCAACTTGGACATATCTTAATGAGAAAACTTTGGAAACCAACCCAATCACCCATGAGAACTTAAAATTTTGAAGGCAATAGGAGCAATTCTGACAAAAATAAATTCAGTGTTAACAACTGGCTCCAACTAGGGATGCTATCCTCCCTGTGAGGTAGTAAAGAACCCCGTAGACCAGGTGCCAAATCCATTTGGTTTCTCTTAACCTTTCTTTGAAATCCTCAACCTGTTTTGAACCGAACCATCAACTAAAACCATTTTGCAACCAAATCCCACTCTGTCAACCTGTAACCTGTAACTGAATTGCACTTGAAACTGAAACCAAACTGAAAACTGCTAAAAGAAATGCTCGCCATGTTGAGATTATTTATGCCTACCTATCCTACTTAACTAAGCACAAATGCCCAATCAAGCAAAATCTGACTTCCAATGAAGCCAATCAAGCAATTTATCCAATAATTCCATTTCTTCCTCATGCTTGATCGAAATTAGAACATAAGAACAAAATAGATGAAAAATTTGTCCTTTGCTGCAAACATATAACTAAATACTCCATTTGAAAAATTTATCCATGTGTTTTTCTACTGGATCATAAAAAACATGACAAATTTCAAAATACTCAATCACTTGTTTGTCATGACAAGGCTATCCAAAAAGTAACTCCTCTTGCATACTGTCAAACAGATCTTTAGAATAGCTTTGAAAGGAATTCTCATGATTGTCTTTCAATGATATATCAACAACTTCATTTGATATTTCTACATTTACAACTCCATTATTCTCAAGCACTTCAAGAGGAATATCATTTTGCTCTTCAACAAGATTAAGCAGAAATATGTCTTCTTGACAAAATGTTTCTGAATTGGAAAGATTTAAAGAAACATCCCATTGAGAGTCCTCATCTCCTTCTTTGTGATCCCTTTGATTATTGCACATTGTTGGTTCTTTCACATACTGAGATTGATGGCATGATTGCTCTTCATTTTCATTATATATAAGTAGGCTAAAATTTTCTTTAAAGCCATCACTAACATAATTTTCAACAAGTTGACCACAATCATTAGAAAAACCATCAAGAGTATAACCATCTTCTTTCACATCAATAGGCTGATCATCTTCATGCTCATATCTTTTTTCCAATTCTAATCCAAGGGATGATTTCTCTTTAAATGTATTTTCAGAAAATAAATATGTGGAGGGACTGTAAGACTGAAAATTTGTAGAATCAGAATTCTTTATGTAATCACCCACAGAAGCATTAGAATTTAGAGGAAATTGCTGCTGCAAAAAGGAATTTTCTGATTGGGAATAAGCAGCCTCATCTTGAAACAAAACTTCAGAAGTTGAATAATATGAAGAAGGGTTTGATTGACCATCCCAACTTCCCTCTTGGTCACACAAAGAATGACAAGACTTCTGCAAATTATCATCTACTTCAGCAAAAGAAATGTAGCTGCTTGAATCAGAGTTTTGGCTCATGTCTTTTTCAGTAGAGGAAGAAATTATTAACTACTGATATTTTTCTTGAATGTGAAGACAACTAATTTGTGTTTCTTTTTTTTGAAATGGATTCTCATATAAAATTTCTAAGAGCTCTTCATCCACTAACTCATCATCACTATACAATTTTCCCAAATCTTCAATGAAACCTTTAGCATGCATACAACAATCTTGAACCAGCAACAAGGAGGGGTATTGGTTTTGGTAATGTTCATGAAATACTGCATGAAAATCAGTAAGGGAAAATAAAATTTCTGATGGTAACCCTTCATACCAGGACCTTCCATCTCCTTCTAAAGTAGCCATGAACATTTTCATTAAAGAATCCTCATGCAATTTAACTCTCAGCTTATGTATATGTATATGAAATCTAACCAAATGAAGGGCAGCATCATCATTCTTTTGATCTTTAAACTTTGGAAGACCTGTTTGCCAATCCACTTTAGGTATTCGATTTGGAAAACCAGGAATGTGAGCACGATTCATAGGAGCATACCTTGTAGACAAAGAACTCATATCGATGACTGAATAAACTGAATCAACTTCTTCAAACTTTGCAATCTTTTGACAGTGGAGTCGCCATAGGAATTCTAAAAACTGGATTCTTCAAAGATGGAGTCGCCAAGTGAAAGATGCACAACCTTGCTGATATCTAACTATTGTTCACCATCAACAGTCAAATCTGAAAGTATGTCGTTTATACCCAGGGAAGATTTGAACCTTCGTTCCCCGGCAACGGCGCCAGTTTGTTAGCACTCAGAATGTACCCAGGTTGTGAAAAGGTAGATCCCGAGGTAACAACAAAAACCACTTTAGAATGTATTTCTAACCTAATACAATCAGAGAGGGATCTCTCACTATTTACAAATTTTTTATACTCAATATATTCAATCAAATACACTCAGAAGGTCAGATTTTTTATGGGACAAATAGGACAAGTTTGTTTTAAAGACTTGGTAGGACAGTCATGGAGGAGACCATTGGGCAATGGAGTCAACAATCAGATCTGAAATAGGTTGCAGGAGGTAAGGTTTTGAAGATTTATGATCAGAGGCAAGGTAGGCACCATTTCCTCAGTCTTAAGGTATTAGCAGGTTGATTAGCAGAAAAAGGGAGACATTCCATCAAACAGAGCACCTAACTATGGTGAATTCTGCAAGACTTTAGAAGAAAATATTTTGAATAATGCTTGAACAATGGACCTAGAGCATGCAGGATGAATTCTAGCTCATACAAACTGATTCTCAAGCATGAAAGCAAATACACAATGGAGTGGGAAACAGGATAAACAATCACATAAAGAAATTACTTACTGAAGAAAAGATGGCACAAGAATCTCTGACATGAAAAAGATTTTACATTCCTCCTCTGCAAATTTCATTCATTCACTGAAAACATGAAGCCATTACAATGTAGAGCCTCTCTTCTCTTGAAAATCCTCCCTTAACTATCAATTACATTTTCCTTTTTATAAGAAAAGTCTTTACCTAACTTAGAATTCGAAAACCTAAAATTCGAAAACCTAACTGAAAAAAGTTACAACAAAGTTCCTCCTGCATATCTCCAATGATGATAGCTGTGTGAAATCTGGGAGAGGTTTGTATAATTGGACACGTTCCCAACAAAACCCACGTCTTCATTTCTCTAGAATAATCATAATCTCCTCGAAATATTCCTTTTAAGATGCTAACTCAGATAATAAAATTGTATATTTATGGAAAAATGACCTGTAAAGATATTTAAATTTCTCCCAACCTGTGATTACTGTGTAAACACTGAAGGATTTTTTTTATTATAGTCCTGTTAGGACTAAAAACCTCTCTCAGTTTTGTCAAATTAAATTCCATTTGTCCAAAACAATTCTTTGAAGTTGATGGCTGAAATAGTCCTTTGGAAAACATGCAAAATGGTCTGTACAACTGATCTTGTTGCTACTGAACTGTAGCACCTGTGTGAAAACTGAAAGATGTTATTGTAGAAAGGTATGTTTTGAAGAAAATCCTCTCCTAGTTTCACAAAATACATCTTCATTTGATCTAAAAAATTATTTTTGTTGGATGACTAGAACAGTCATTTTGAAACCTGAATATTTTCCCTCTGAAGATGACTTTGCTGCTCCCAATCTGTATCACCTGGGTAAAAACTGAGAGAGGTTATTGTATATAAATATGTTGTTATGAAATATATCTTTCAGTTTTTGAAATTTCTTCTTCGTTTGCTGGAAACAATTCGTTGAATAAAATGACTAAAACAGTCATTTTCAAAAAAATATGCTATGTTGCTTTTGAATTTTTGAACTGTTTAACTTCATGAATGCTCTCACTGTAAATATTTCTGCAACTCTTCTGGGCTGATTTGATTCTGCATTGTGGAATGGCAAATTCCCTTCTAAAAATCAATTTGCAACTGACTCTTCATCTCCGCCATTTTCCGTGTGATTGAAAACAAGTAACAGTTTGAGTTTGGAAACATGGAGGACTGTCACTTCCCTTCAGCGCGCGACATGCAAATGAAATTATTTTTAAAACAAATTTCAAGTCAAATTTATTTGTATAGGATGGTTTATTCCGGAGACTCCTTTCTAGATTATCTATCACGCACCTTTTTGTTCCGAATTCCTTTGTGACCCTTGATCTAATTACCTTTAGTTTTCAACCGTAGGATCAAGTGCCATGTACTCCTTTCCGCCAAGCTTCCTGCTTTTAACCACCGTGCAACTTCATGCTCCGAAATCCCTCACAGCCATAGATGCGATCATCCTTTATTCGTGAGCCGTTGGATCGGATGACACGTACCGAATTCCGCTGGGCTCCGTCATTTTAACCGTCGTGCAGCTTTGATCTCCAGAATCATCCTCAGCCATTGATGTGATATGCCTTTAACCTTCCACGGTCGAATCATGCACCATATAATGAATTCCGCTGGGCTCCTTCCTTTTAATTAACGGGCAACTTTGGGCTCCGGAATTTGTAATAACCATTGATTTACTTTTCACTTTATTTTTTAACGGTCGGATGAGCTTACCCATATACATTCCGCTGAGCACTTTTTGATTTAATTAATGCACAACTTTACCCTCAGGAAATGATATTACCTGTCGATTTAAGTTTCACTTTTTACCTTAGCCACCGGATTATTTTATGCGGTAATGTTTTGATTATACCTTAAGAAAGGTAATAACCTTGTTTAGTGCATAAACCTCTGTTAAAACTTGGTTTGGTGAATAAAAGGCGGCATTTGACTTTGGAGAAATATTCAAAATTATTAATTTTTGAATATAAATAAAATATAGAACCCATTTTGTAGATTTCACTCAAAAATTAATAAATCCTTTTTGCCCCATTTATGAAAAATTCATTTGTATTTTTTCCTAAACTTCTTTACCTTCTCTTCTTTGCCAACTTGGACATATCTTAATGAGAAAACTTTGGAAACCAACCCAATCACCCATGAGAACTTAAAATTTCGAAGGCAATAGGAGCAATTCTGACAAAAATAAATTCAGTGTTAACACTTTATACAACTTTAAAACCATAGTGCTTTGCTGGTTCCATGTATCTTGTCCACATCCATCCAGTTCATCCTTATTTGATTTTCTTCCCATGAATTATGACTGACTAAGACCTATGATATTGAAGATCATATTCCCTACTTTGACCCTGTTACCACCTAAGTTGTACTTGGTGGTTTTTGATCAAGTGGGCCTGGTGAACCGGACAAGGATAACTTGTTCGGACTTTAGAAGACCTTCTGTCTTGATTCTGGGAAGCCTTGTTGTACTATATCACATGTTCATACCCCATGGGGGAGCTGTAATAAATGTTCTAGCATGATAGTGTCTGTAAAAGACTCGGTCTCTTAGACTTTATTTGTTAATCCGATCAGCCCAGGGTGTTTTTTCCCTTGGTTATTATTGGTTGTTGAATAAATGGCTAATAATTTCTGAGTTTTTCACTCCATACCTCCAAAGTTGGGGTGGTCGGCTTGGAATTTAGGCCTATTGAGGTCATTAGAGTCTATGTGTCAATGTATAAGAATGCTAGACATCATGATTGAGTCATATGAACATGTCTAAGCCCCCCTAGGTGTTTTTCAATTTTTCAATTTTTTAGTTTTTTCAGTGTTCTTTATTAAAAAATTAATTTTTCCAAAACTTAGGCTATTTTTTAATATTTTAATTGGAAAAATTGATTTTGTAATAAAAGTGGGACAAATAATCAGTTTCAGTCATGTAGGTGCTCATTTTCAAGCTAAGAGCACCATGTAAACCCATGGACCCACTATTTCCTAGTTTTGAGTGATTTTCCATCACTCAAGTCAGAAAGCCCCAAAAATTAATTATTGATTAATTTAATTAATAAATTGATGAATAATGGAGCAAATCCAAAATCATAAATCAGTGGATTCTCAGCTGATTTGATTGAAATCAGTGAGATTTGAAGCAGATTGACTGGATCTGACAAATCCTTGACTGAAGGAGGTGATCAAATCAGATCTAGAGTTGATATTCAGCATCCTTTATGGGGAATTTCACCCTCCCTCTCTCCTCAACACGTTTTGGCTCATCTGGATGAGTTTTGGTGGATGCTTCAGTTAACAGGTTGAGGTGTCAGTCAGATCAGCTCTCCGATTGACAGTTGCACTCAATGAGACTCAGATCTAGCTCAGCTAGACACAGATCAGGCATTAATGGACTCTCCTTCAGCTGATTTGATGTGTCTCCTTGGGATTTAGACCCCCCCTGGGCTAGATGGCCTGTATTTTGTATATATCCTGCTTGAGGCTCCCTCTTCCAAGCTAGTGAGAGTTGGACTGAAGGGATTGCCATTGTAACTCTGTATTTGATCATAATTTGTGAATAAATAAGTTTTGGAGGCTATACTGTGTAGTGCATGTGTACGTGTGGATTCTCAGTGTTATTCTGCTGATGTGGTAGCTACAATTTCTTGCCAAATTCTGTGTTGCTTCTGTCTTCTGGCTTCAAGGATTCGGCTGAATCTAGTAAGGGTATAAACTAGGAAAGATAGATTGCTTGATCTTGTTTATCCATATGATGTATGCTCAAAAATTTCAGTTATATGCTTCAATAAGGTTATTTTGGCATAATCTTTCATTTTTGTTGCTTTATACATCTATATCCAGATCTCACGAGGTGTGTGCAGGCTTGTGTTATTTAGTTGCAGGTTCCCGATTAGATGAAGGTGTGGATCTAGAATGACGCCATTCCTATCCAATAAGCTCAATACTTTGTCCCTCAGTGCTCCACAAGAGGGCCTCCTTTCAGCTTGCTCCATTCAAGCAACGATCCGACCTTCTCTCCTCTTCTTCTCATTTCTATAAAAAATCAACATTTTTACCCGGTTACTCTGTTCATAGCTTTGATTTTGGTTAGATCTATCATATTAAAATTAATTCCAAAATAGATCTATCTTATCAAATCCTATAGTCTAGATCTTGCACTTAAAAAATTTTCATAAGCATTCTAGATCTAGCTTTAGGGAAATCGTCTTTTTGCATGAAAATTTAAAGAAAACTTGTAGATCGCATGAATTAGATTTCCTTTCGCTGTTATAAAATTTAATATTCTACAATATCAATGCATATTTCATTGTCTGCACAAACAAAAATCCAAGATCCCAAGGAAAGCTTGCTTTCCTTGGTTCCTTTTTCGCTCGTTTAGCTAGTTTTAACTTCATTTTTTTTAGATAAGGTAGGCTGATCCAAAGGTACTCTTAAAGTGATTTTGGGCATATGTTATTATAACATGCTCAATTTATTTTATCAGGTCTTACAGAAAAGAAAGGAAGCTTCTGTCCGAAGTGGCCTTAGGAGCGTTCAAATCCCCCCAAGGGTCTCCCTTTTCACTAAAATCTTAAAATTTTTGCAAAGTTGTAAGATCTTGGTTTCAGCTTGTATAAGGACCAAGAATATTTTGATATTTCAGTTCACTGATATTGTAACCAATAAAAAATAAAATTATTTTTGGAATACGCTCTTTCGATCCCATTCCCCATCCCCCCTGGGGGGATTTGCGTCGGTGTCCTTTTCGTCGCTTTCTGCTCATTTATTTTTTAAACTGGAATTGATCTAATTTGCAGGGTAGTATACTTGATTTTATTATTAATTTCATATTCCACTTTTTTTTTTCAAAAGTAATCATAATACTTACCCCACGATTTCCCGATTGACCCGAAAGGGGAAAGAGATTCGTGGTAGGACTAATTAGAAAACTAGAATTGTGGATCTATTTTATTTTTAATCATTTATTTATCAGCAATTATAAAATCAACCCCTCCTCGATTCCCCGATTGAGATCCACTTGGATCGAAAGAGGTTCCTGGAGGGTTTTCTTTTAAACAAGAACACCTAGTTTAAAACTTACTAAAATTGACAAGACTCCAGTGTGTATGCTCTACACTTGGATGCGGTTCTTTCGATCAGTCAAGTTGTATCAAAAGCACTTGGGTGACTAGTATAATTAGGACTCACTCTCCCCAACTGACAAACCATCAGGTGAAAATCCAACACCTAGATCAAACCTTTACGGTGGCAAAATATCCAAAGGAAGCGGGAGCTTCTAGAAAGTGACCTCGGGGTGCCAATCTCTGTCACACCCTAATGGGTGCGTTACGAACAATAGCCCCAGAGACTCCATTTCAGCCCACATATTCCTTGCAGGTAGCCGTGAAGGTTTAGTTTTGGACATACTCCAAGTACTCTCGAGTATATCTGGAGTCCCCCCTTAGACTAATTTTAATCAACTCACATTTCAAATTTAACTTAAAACGTACCAAGAGGCAATCACAAAACATTCACTCCAAGCACATGCAAGTATATTGTTTCTATTTTTGACTCCATTCTAAGGCGCTGGTTATTTTCTTACTTTACATATATATTGTGTCTCAGCATTGTGCTTTCATGTGTTCATCTTTTATATCTTGCCATCTTTGATTATCTATAATTAAATTCCAAACTCCTAAGTAACTCAGTCAGTTTAACATCACAACACTAAGTAATTATCCTTAGTAACTTAATAGGGTCTACCCCCCTTGGCTTCATTAGGAGTTGAGCCTAAACGGAGGAGTCAAGAACAAGGTGACAGCCTTGACTCGACACTTGCCCCCAAGGACACACCGAGTGGCTTGAATATTTCTTCCACGTGACCCAGGTGTGTGAAAGGTGGCAACATATTTTTGGCGCCGTTTCCGGGGATAAATCTTTTTATTCCTGAGTACGGCTTAGCTTAAATTTTTTCTAAACAACTAAAAAGATAAAAAAAAAAATTGATTGATCTAGTCTTTAAAAAACATAAAAATTAAAACTTGATCCATCTAGCGACTCCACTGTCTAACATCCCTTCAAGAATTTATACCCGAAGAAACCGCCGACAATTATTCAATCCTCTCCCTGATCCCGAAGGGTTTATTAGGGAAAGATTGAATAGGCAGACTTCTCATAGAAACCTTGAATATTTAGGAGACCAATCCCTCTCAGATATCCATCACATATTTGTAGAGATTCATGTTCACTAATCTCAAGAAATGACGGAATTTTTCAAACCCCTTGACTTTTCTCAAATAGCAGGTATTCCTCATTACATTCCGAATGATGCTATCAAGAAGCTCCCCACATTTCAGGGCAATAATGCCATCACTTCCAAGTCTCACCTTCGAAAGTTTGAAAAGCACCTGGTCAGTTATTGCAATGATGCTTCCCGTGACCATGATGATGTCAAAATGACGCTCTTTTCTTTATCCTTGGAAGATGATGCTGAAGAATGGTACTTCCACCTAGATGATGATTCATATAAAACTCTTAGTGAATTCCTAGAGGGTTTTAAGACGAAATGGAGAGAAAAGAAAGAACCAAGACATTTGCTTGCTACCCTTCATAACATTGAGAAGATGGAGAATGAAACCATGGATGAATTTAACACTAAGTTCAGGCGTATGGTTGCAGACCTCCCTAATGAAATCAAGCCAAAGGATGCCTCCATCCTCATATCTTACATCGAAGCTTTCACCGGTGATTTGAGGTACCAATTAAGAGACAAAGAGCTGGCCAATCTAAAAACTGCTCAAGAATTGGCCGAGAAAATAGAAAAGAATATGTAGTCTTCAGGCAAGTCCAACATTCCAGGTTACAATAGGGGAAACACTTCATACAACGAAGAAAAGGGAAAATCCTTTGAATCAGAAGAAAAGGGAGCCTCTAAAGATCCCATGAAAAAGGTAACATACATGATAAAAGACTTGGTTACTAGTCAAAACCAACTTATGACAGATCAGTCTGCACAATTGAATCCTATGCACAATAGAATAATCAAAATGGAAAGAAATAATGGACCTAGGAACTTTCAGCCTAGGCAGAATCAGATGTATCAAAAGAAGTTTCCTCAACAAGAGCCTAGGATTCCAAACATGTTAGACTCAGCTAATATGGTAGAAGAAGTAATTCCATGGTGTAGACCCTGTGAACAATTCCACCAAGAAAGCACTTGTTATGTTGCAAATCAAGTCATGGAACATGGACTTCTCGAGGTCAGTAATCAGGAAACAAATTCAAGCGAGCCTGATCATATATACATGGTAGACCAGGCCTACCCTTTGTTACCATCTAAATAGTACAAGCCCGAGGATGAAACCATTGCAGAATCTTATGGTGAAACTTATGATGAAAACTGTAATATACATGATGGGACTCCTATGTGTTCTCCATATAATGATGACAGTCTCGAAGGTTTACTACCTTGTGACCTTTTCTCTGAAGAAGATGAGTATGAAAATGAGGACAAGTATAGCTTGGAGCATGATACAAGTGACGAAGACTCCCTTATCCCTGACAAAGATGTTGATGAGGAGTCCTGGACATTCATGGAAAATCCAGTCTATGACATGAATAAAGAGGAAAATAATGAACCAGAAACTTTTGATGGTTTTGTTGATTTTTCTGTCTAAGGCATATCTAAAGAAGAGAGCATGGACCATGTGGCCTTGGGAAACTTTGATATGAAAAAGGAGCATGCAGTTTATCCACATGATCAGTCTAAGACATATATCAATATCAGTAATGAAGACAAAGAGAACTTGATATCAGCAATGGGGAATCCATCACATTTAACATAGATGATGGTGATGACTATTGGTATTTTTGTGGATATCTGATTAGGAATCATATCTATGCTATATCCAGCAAGGGGAGTGTCTGTTTAGAGATTTGTGGAAGTCCAATCTACTATACTTCCATAGAGGGAAGCATGAATCTAGAGACCTTGGAAAATCCTAGTATGGAAAAGCAGCATTCAAAACTCTTATATGATCATTCAGAGTCATATCATACAGAGCCGCACAAGGGTATCAGTACTGAAGACATGGAGAAGTAGTGTTGTGAAAAGACAGATGTGATGCAGTTATTAGAATATTAGTCTCAACTATCATCTTCACATATAGAGTTTCCTCATGACTTGGAGCCGCTTGGGGCTTATACAATGAATTATCATCCGGTAAGCCTTGATGATCAGTATGATGGTGTAGTCAATCTGCCTCATCATTCCAATTTGTACATCAACCCTATCCAATCATGGATAGAAGTAGCCTGTGCAAGCACTTACCTATTTGGGAGGAAGTTTGACGACATTATTCATGCCTATGATTTCCCATCCATCCCGCCCCTTTTGGATCATCACGCAGGTTTTCATTTTCTGAATAAAGTATCCTTACTTTGGCTGGTAACCAAAGACAAGGAAATTTTTTTTATGTTAATAAAATTCTTAGGTGGTTACATTGGATTTCTGATTACACTTAACCCTTTTTATATCATGCTTAGAGTAGGAAAATAAGCTCCTTGAAAGAGAGCATTTAGTTTGTGCATTTCTATTTTATACTTAGCTATAATAAAACTTTGCTTCTTTTAGTTAGTTACATTTATTTTGTTTAAATAAATCAGCTTAATGGTTCATTTGGTTTTTTACAAAACTTGTGCTACTGAGGTTTTTCTTGTCAAGTTGAGATGTTTTTATAGGGTATATAAACCAGAGATTCTAGTGTTCTCGTATCCTCTCCTTGCCTTAAAGAACAAATCGAGCACACATCCCACAGTTGGAGCCAGAATGTTACCACCTAAGTTGTACTTAGTGGTTTTTGATCAAGTGAGCCTGGTGAACCGGACAAGGATAACTTGTTCGGACTTTAGAAGACCTTCTGTCTTGATTCTGGGAAGCCTTGTTGTACTATATCACATGTTCATACCCCATGGGGGAGTTGTAATAAATGTTCTAGCATGATAGTGTCTGTAAAAGACTCGGTCTCTTAGACTTTATTTGTCAATCCGATCAGCCCAGGGTGTTTTTTCCCTTGGTTATTATTGGTTGTTGAATAAATGACTAATAATTTCTGAGTTTTTCACTCCATACCTCCAAAGTTGGGGTGGTCGGCTTGGCATTTAGGCCTATTGAGGTTATTAGAGTCTATGTGTCAATGTATAAGCATGCTAGACATCCTGATTGAGTCATATGAACATGTCTAAGTCCCCCTAGGTGTTTTTCAATTTTTCAATTTTTTAGTTTTTTCAGTGTTTTTTATTAAAAATTTAATTTTTCCAAAACTTAGGCTATTTTTTAATAGTTTAATTGGAAAATTTGATTTTGTAATAAAAGTGGGCCAAATAATTAGTTTCAGTCATGTAGGTGCTCATTTTCAAGCTAAGAGCACCATGTAAACCCATGGACCCACTATTTCCTAGTTTTGAGTGATTTTCCATCACAGGTCAGAAAGCCTCAAAAATCAATTAGTGATTATTTTAATTAATAAATTGATGAATAATGGAGCAAATCCAAAATCATAAATCAGTGGATTCTCAGCCGATTTGATTGAAATCAGTGAGATTTGAAGCAGATTGACTGGATCTGACAAATCCTTGACTGAAGGAGGTGATCAAATTAGATCTAGAGTTGATCTTCAGCATCCTTTATGGGGAATTTCACCCTCCCTCTCTCCTCAACATGTTTTGGCTCATCTAGATGAGTTTTGGTGGATGCTTCAGTCAACAGGTTGAGGTGTCAGTCAGATCAGCTCTCTGATTTATAGTTGCACTCAGTGAGACTTAGATCTGGCTCAGCTAGACATAGATCAGGCATTAATGGACTCTCCTTCAGCTGATTTGATGTGTCTCATTGGGATTTGCACCCCCCCTAGGCTAGATGGCCTGTATTTTGTATATATCCTGCTTGAGGCTCCCTCTTCCAAGCTAGTGAGAGCTGGACTGAAGGGATTGCCATTGTAACTTTGTATTTTATCATCATTTGTGAATAAAGAATATTTGGAGGCTATACTGTGTAGTGCATGTGTATGTGTGGATTCTCAGTGTTATGCTACTGATGTGGTAGCTGCAATTTCTTGCCAAATTCTGTGCTGCTTCTGTTTTCTGGCTTCAAGGATTCGGCTGAATCTAGTAAGGGTATAAAATAGGAAATCTAGATTTCTTGATCTTGTTTATCCATATGATGTATGCTCAAAAATTTCAGTTATATGCTTAAATAAGGTTATTTTGGCATAATCTTTCATTTTTGTTGCTTTATACATCTATATCCAGATCTCACGAGGTGTGTGCAGGATTGTGTTACTTAGTTGCAGGTTCCCAATTGGATGAAGGCATGGATATATATTGACACCATTCCTATCCAATAAGCTCAAGACTCTGTCCCTCAGCACTCCATAAGAGGGCCTCCTTTCATCTTCCTCCATTCAAGCAACGATCCGACCTTCTCTCATCTTCTTCTCATTTCTATAAAAAATCAACATTTTTACCCAGTTACTCTGTTCGTAGCTTTGATTTTTCTTAGATATATCATATTAAAATTAATTCCAACATAGATCTATATTATCAAATCCTATAGTCTATATCTTGCACTTAAAAAAGGTTTCATAAGCATTCTAGATCTAGCTTTAGGGAAATCGTCTTTTTGCATGAAAATTTAAAGAAAACTTGTAGATCGCATGCATTAGATTTCCTTTCACTGTTATAAAATTTAATATTCTGCAATATCAGTGAATATTTCATTGGCTGCGCAAACAGAAAGCCAAGGTCCCAAGGAAAGCTTGTTTTCCTTGGTTCCTTTTTCACCTGTTTAGCTAGTTTTAACTTCATTTTTTTTTAGATAAGGTAGGATGATCCAAATGTACTCTTAAAGTTATTTTGGGTGTATTTTATTCTAACATGATCGATGTATTTTATCAGGTCTGACAGAAAAGAAAGGAAGCTACTGTCCGAAGTGGCCTCGGGAGCGTTCAAATCCCCCCAGGGGTCTCCCTTTTCACTAAAATATTAAAATTTTTGCAAAGTTGTAAGATCTTGGTTTCAGCCTATATAAGGAACAATAATTTTCTGATATTTCAGTTCACTGATATTGTAACCAATAAAAAATAAAAAAATTTTGGAATAGGCTCTTTCAAGCCCATTCCCCATCCCCCCTGGGGGGATTTGCGTCGGTGTCCTTTTCGTCACTTTCTGCTCATTTATTTTTTAAACTAGCATTGATATAATTTGCAGGGTAGTATAATTGATTTTATTATTAATTTCATATTCCACTTTTTGTTTTTCAAAAGTAATCATAATACTTACCCCACGATTTCCCAATTGACCCGAAAGGGGAAAGAGATTCGTGGTAGGACTAATTAGAAAAATAGAATTGTGGATCTATTTTATTTTTCATCATTTATTTATCAGCAATTATAAAATTAACCCCTCCTTGATTCCCTGATTGAGATCACTTGGATCGAAAGAGGTTCCTGGAGGGTTTTCTTTTAAACAAGAACACCCAATTTAAAACTTACTAAAATTGACAAGACTCCAGTGTGTATGCTCTGCACTTGGCTACGGTTCGTCTGATCATTCAAGCTGTATCAAAAGTACTTGGGTGACTAGTATAATTAGGACTCACTCTCCCCAACTGACAAACCATCAGGTGAAAATCCAACACCTAGATCAAACCTTTACGGTGGCAAAATACCCAAAGGAAGCGGGAACTTCTGAAAAGTGACCTCGGGGCGCCGATCTCTGTCACACCCTAACGGGTGCATTACGAACAATAGAGCCAGAGACTCCATTTCAGCCCACATATTCCTTGCGGGTAGCCGTGAAGGTTTAGTTTTTGACATACTCCAAGTACTCTCGGGTATATCTGGAGTCCCCCCTTAGCCTAATTTTAATCAACTCACACTTCAAATTTAACTTAAAACGTACCAAGAGGCAATCGCAAAACATTCACTCCAATCACAAGCAAGTATATTGTTTCTATTTTTGACTCCATTCTAAGGCACTGGTTATTTTCTTCCTTTCAAATATATATTGTGTCTCAACATTGTGCTTTCATGTGTTCATCTTTTATATCTTGCCATCTTTGATTATCTATAATTAAATTCCAAACTCCTAAGTAACTCAGTCAGTTTAACATCACAACACTAAGTAATTATCCTTAGTAACTTAATAGGGTCTACCCCCCTTGGCGTTGTTAGGAGTTGATCCTAAACGCAGGAGTCAAGAACAAGGTGACAGCCTTGACTCGAGACTTTCCCCCAAGGACACACCAAGCGGCTTGAAGATTTCTGCCACATGACCCAGGTGTGTGAAAGGCGGAAACAGACCCCTATGCATCATGGATCCCATGTTGTTTTGTGTCTTGGATTTGAGTTGTGCAACAAAACTTGGTGAAGCCTTGATCCTTCTGGTCCAGGAGAACCCGCTGGTGTTTGTTCCTGAGCTTAGGTGAGTTTGGTTTTGAATCCTTAACCTCTCTAGTCAGTTTCCCCCGATGTTTGGTCCTAACTGTGGATATTCTGATGCAGAAGTATCATGGCATGCCAGCAATGTGATGAGTTGGACACATGATGTGGCATATTTTAAACTATTTTTGTTGAGTCATAGTTGGTTAGCACCTGTAGGAGTGATTGCGCATCATGACTCCCTGCGTCGAGATCAAGCGCGGTTGGTTTGTTTGTTTTGAACAAAGACATTTTCATCATGCTCTGTTTTCTATTTGTTTTCAGTTGCAGGACCACTTAGGTTGTAGGAGGTTAGAGTTTAGGTTAAATAGATAACTTAGAGATGGGAGAAGGGTTCTTCTCTTGAGTATTAAAATTTCGGGTTGCGGAGAGGTGGACATACCTGTGTCTGATTTCTATTGTAAATATTTTAATAGATTGAAGAAGAGATCCAAATGTGTGTTATTGTGTTTGCCTAATAGAAGATTAATAGTGTGTTTGCAGATTATTTAGCCTAGTTTCATTTACTATTTTGAACTGTGAACCCGTGAAGTGCCAACTTTGGCGGTTTCCTGAACATCTGTGTAATTCTATAAAATCGTTGATTCACACATGAAATTGTTGTTGGAATAGTTTGAATAGTTCATAAATGCATGCATAGAAGAGTTAGACTAATTAATCCTAGATATTGTAGGTTGGATTGATCGATCCCAATATCAATTGACACAGCACGAAGATTTTCTTCCTTAACTAGTTTTTGCGGAAAATGAATGGTGAGGAATGAGTCCACAGACGAAGATCGAACGATCCAGAAGAGATCTGCAATGGAAGATACAAGGGCAATAACATATCTAAAAATATCTGTGAGACCCACATCAAAGAGTAGATCAGTGGTCGAGGATAAGGCCGCAAATATCTAACGGCCAAAAAATTGCGGAGGAAAAGTTGTAGGAGGAAAGTTGCGAGGGAGCAACCCACTTGCGGAAAAGCTGTTGCAAATGGAAGTTTGCGGGGAGAAAATTTGGATGGTTGAAATCCCACATTTCGCATCCCATAACCTGCTTGCGGGAATGCTGTTGCAGAAGCATAATTGCAAGGAGGAAATTTAGTGCAGAATTTAGTCGAGGGATAAATTTGGTAGTCCCGCGAAGTGTAAGAGCCACTAGATCCTAGAGGTGCTGGTTGGTTTGGTTGTGGTTGATCTGACCCTGCACCAATTTTGGTATCAGAGTAAGGAGAATCTTGTGTGAGAGAGAAGTGTAGCATTAGAATCCTGGGAGGAGCAAAGAAAAGTGCTAAAGAGGTTCTAGATTGAGAATCGCGTTTCCAAAAGACCAAGTATCGAGAAGGGGCTTGGTGAGGTAAGATTGTAACAGTGTGAAAGAGATCTGTTATTGCAGAGGCTTAGTGAAAGAGGTTTGTTGCATGCATAGGTAGAGGCGAGGTCATGACATAGGTCAACCGACAATGAATGCAGAGTTTATGGAGGAAGTGAGGGAGCTACAAACACATCTAGAAGTCATGGAGACAAATAGACGAAGAGATCCAGAAGCAGGGGATGTAAGTGAACCTGAGGATGAAGAGCAAAGAGAAGAAGTTGCACCTATGTAGGAAATGCCTGATTTAATATATTTTAGATCGATTCTAGGAGCAACATCAAGGCTGAAACTTGAGTTGTCGACCTACGATGGAAGTCTCATTGCTGAGCATCTCATTGACTGGATCAATGAGCTAGATAAGTACTTTGAGTACGACGAGGTTGAAGAAGACAAGAGAGTCAGGTTGGTTGTGACAAGGTTGAAAGGGCATGCATCCTTTTAGTGGGATAGTGTGCAAGCTGAAAGAAGGAGAAAGAATAAGTCATTGATAAAGAGCTAGGATAGGAAGGTAGTAAATATTAGGGCTAAGTTCTTGCCCAAATATTACTAGTTAATTCTATATAGATAGGTACATAACCTTAGGCAAAGATTGCTAATTGTGAGAGAGTAGATTGAAGAGTTATACAAAGTAAACCTAAGGGCAGGATATGTGGAAGAATCAGCAGAGAAGGTTGCTAGATATGTCAATGGTTTGAGGATGGATATCCAAGAAGATATCAGAATCATATCACCTAGAACAATGGAGGAGGCATATAAATGCACCTTAAGGGCAGAAGAAAAGATAGCCAGGAAATAGAGCTTCAATAGAGGTCGAGGTTCGACCAGAGGAAGAGGACAAGTAGCTAGAAGAGGAAGATTTGGAGTCCAGAGAGGAGAGTTCAGTAAACCTAACTAGAAAGAGCAGCATGGTAGAGGAGGTGACTCTAGCAGAAGAGGACCTTACCAAGGAGGTAGAGGCAAAGGAAGTGTCTATAGGTGCTACAAATGCAACTAGTTGGGGCATAGATCGTTTGAATGTATAGAGAAGGAAGATGTATGACAGAGAGGATCCTATGTAGTTCAGAATGAGCAACAACAAGAACAGTCGACAGTGGCTGAAGTTTTTCTAGAGACACGAGAGTCATTGATGATGAATAAAGTCTTTTGAAACATGAGAAGGAGCAAGCAAATCTTGCTCAAAGAAAATCTATATTCAGGACCATGTGTAAAGTCCAAGGGAAGTGTTGTAAGATGGTGATTAACAGTGGAAGTATTGACAATGTTTTTTCCATAGAGATGGTGGAGAAGATGAGTTTGAAGAGGACCAAGTATCCTGTTCCATAAAAAGTATTTTGGTTGCATAAAGGACATCAAATCTTGGTAAGTGAGCAGTGTGAAGTTGATTTCCAAATAGTTCCATATAAGGACAAGATTTTGTGTGATGTTATGCCCATGGATGTTTGTCATATATTGTTAGGAAGACCATGGATATTTTATAAGAGAGTGACTCATGATGGTAGTAGTAACTGTCATAGTTTTTAGCAGAATGGGATAAGACATGTACTTCACCCTTTTCAAGAAGGTGGTACAGTGAGACATTCAACACCCAAAGTTCTAATGCTGTCAAGAAAAGAAAACTTGCAACAGATTGAGAAGGAAGAGTTAAAATATGGTGTGGTATGTAAACCGAGAGTGGTGGCAATGAATACTAACATGACAGATCTACCTAAGGAGATTCAGGAGATGCTAAGTGAGTTTAGTGACATTGTGGTGGATGATTTACCCAATGAGTTACCACCAAGGAGGTATATAAGTCATCAAAATGATTTTATTCTAGGAGCTAGTTTACCAAACAAGGCAGCATTTAGGTTGGCACCTCAAGAGAATGAAGAAATGAGGAAATAGGTCCATGGATTGTTGGACAAAGGATTGGTCCAAAAGAGTCTGATTCCATGTGTAGTACCAGCAATACTGACACCAAAGAAGGATGGTGAGTGGAGAATGTGTATTGAATCCAGAGAAATTAACAAGATTACCATCAGATATAGATTTGAATTACCAAGTATGGATGACATGATGGATTTCCTAAGTGGGGCAACGTGCTTTTCGAAACTGGATTTGAAGAGTGGGTATAATCAGATCATGATCAGAGAAGGAGATGAGTGGAATACAACCTTTAAGACAAATGAGGGGTTGTATGAGTGGTTAGTCATGCCATTTGGATTGTCCAACACACCAAGCACTTTTATGAGATTGATGAATGAAGTCTTGAGATATTTCATAGCTAAGTTTGTGATAGTTTACCTTTATGACATCTTGGTTTTCAGCCAAACAGAAAAGGAACATTTGAAGCATCTGAGATACGTTTTAGAGAGGCTGCAATAGGAAAATTTGTTGATAAATGTGAAGAAGTGTACATTCATGAAGCCGGAGCTAGTATGTTTAGGTTTTGTTATTTCAATAGATGGGTTGAAGATGGATCTAGAAAAGGTGCAAGCAATCATTGATTGGCCTTCACCTAGGAACATATTTGAGGTAAGAATATTTCAAGGATTGGAAAGTTTTTATAGGAAATTTATAAATAATTTCATTGGTATTTGTGCATCTATTGTCGAGACAATCAAGAAGGACATAAATCCATTTCAATGGATAGCAGAGGCTGAAAGTAGTTTTCAGTTCTTGAAGAGGAATATTAGTGAACAACCAGTATTGAAGTTGCCAGACTTCAAACACCCTTTCCAAGTAAAGTGTGATGCCAGTGGGGTAGCAATCAGAGTTGTACTCAGTCAGGAGGAAATTCCTATAGCATATTTCAGTGAGAAGCTGAATTATGCAAAGTATAAGTATTCATCTTATGACAAGGAGTGTTATGCTATTGTTCAAGCAATGAAGCATTGGAGACATTATTTAATGCCTAGAGAATTTGTGTTATATTCTGATAACCATGCATTACAGTACATTATGGAGCAACCTAAGTTGAACCTGAAACATGTTAAGTGGGTTGAGTTCTTACAAAGCTTTACCTTTGTGTTGAGACACATAAGTGGATAGTCAAATAGAGTAGCTGATGCCTTAAGTAGAATACTATTGATTATGCAAGAGAATCAGATCCAAGTCTTGGGATTTGAGCATTTAAGAGATTTGTATGAGACTGACATTGATTTCCAGGAAGCTTACAGGGCTTGTAAGAATATAGTGGAGGTGGACATAGAGCCATGGATGGATTATGTGCTACAAGATGGTCTACTCTTTAAAAACAGTAAACCGTGTATACCAAAGTGTTCCATGAGAGAGAACTTGATACAGGAAAAACACAATGGAGGTATGGTAGGTCACTTTGGAAGCGATAAAACCTTTGGACAGTTGGGTCATTTTTATTTTTAGCCAAGGATGAGGTCTGAAGTTGAGAATTTTGTAAGCAGTTGCAGTGTATGCCAACATGCTAAAGGAAGAATCCAGAACACATGGTTGTATACACCATTGTCTTTTTTGACTGGGCCTTGGGATTCTGTGAGTACGGATTTCATTCTGGGTTTTCCAAAAACTCAAAAGGGACATGATTCTATATTTGTAGTTGTTTATAGATTCACTAAGATGGCACATTTCATTCCATTCTATAAGACCAGTGATGCCACACACATTGCTAACTTGTTTTTCGATGAGGTTGTGAAGCTACATGGTTTACCTAGAAGCATTGTATCAGATAGGGATGTGAAGTTCACAAGTCATTTATGGAGGACCTTGTGGAAGAAGTTGGGTACCATACTAAACTTTAGTTCAGCATATTATCCATAGTCTGATGGATAGATAGAGGTAATTAATAGGAGTCCAGGGAACATGTTGAGAAGTTTGATTGGAGAAAGTCCTAAGTAGTGGGATAGAGTATTAGCTCAAGTTGAGTTTGCTTATAATGATTCACCAAACAGAAGCACCAGGATGAGTCCATTTCAAATTCTATATGAAATGCATCCAAGAGGAGTATGTGAACTTCATGACTTAGGTCAACTGGAGAAGAGGAGTGCTGATGGAGAAGAGTTTGCAACGATGATCAGTGAACTGCAGGAACAAGTGAAAGCAAGGTTACAATAGAGTAACACCAGTTACAAGGCCAAAGAAGATTCCAAAAGAAGAGAGAAGAACTATGAAGTAGGAGATTTGGTCTTGGAATATCTAAAGAGAGACAAATTTCCAAAAGGAGAGTATAACAAGTTGAAGATGAAGAAGATTGGACCCTGGAGGATACTCAGAAAATTATCAGCAAATGCGTATGATTTAGAGATGCCTACTGGAGTGGGTATTTCACCAATATTTAATGTTGCAAATATATATCCTTATGTAGTAGGTGACACTGGAACCTTTACAGAAGGTGAAGATCCTACTGAATACTTACAATGGGTGGGGCAGATTCCTGTGGCACAACCATTGGAAGTTGAGGCCATTTTGGACACTAAAGTGGTAAAGAGTACAAGGAAGAAGGACTGTCTAGAGTATTTGGTCAAATGGAAGAAACAAACAACAGAGGATTCTACTTGGCTGAGTGTTGTAGAGTTGGAAGCCAAGGGTCTCACTATAGTTGATCTAACGAATAGGGGTTCATAATTTTTCATCCTTGCGAGTCTGATGCAGGAGCATCGTGGCATGCCAACAATGTGATGAGTTGGTCACATGCTGTGGCATATTTTTAACTATTTTTGTCGAGTCATAGTTGGTTAGCACCTGTAGGAGTGATTGCGCATCATGACTCCCTGCGTGGAGATCAAGCACGGTTGGTTTGTTTGTTTTGGACAGAGACATTTTCAACATGCTCTATTTTCTGTTTGTTTTCAGTTGTAGGACCACTTGGGTTGTAGGAGGTTACATTTTAGGTTAAATAGATAGCTTAGAGAAGGGATAAGGGTTCTGCTCTTCAGTATTATGATTTCGGGTTGCAGAGAGGCAGACAGACCTGTGTCCGGTTTCGATTGTAAATATTTTAATAGATTGAAGAAGAGAGATGACTGTTTGTTAGTTTGTTTTCTTGATATAATAGTAACTGTGTGTTTGCAGAGTATTTATCCTAGTTTCATTTACTATTTTGAACTGTGAACCCGTGAAGTGTCAACTTCGGCAGTTTCATGAACATCTGTGTAATTCTATAAAATCATCAATTCATGCATGAAATTGTTGCTAGAATACTTGGAATAGTTCGTAAATGCATGCATAGAAGATTTAGGCTAATTAATCCTAGATATTGTATGCTGTATTGATCGATCCCATGGTCAATCGACGCAGGGCACATATTTTCTGCCTTAACAAGCTTTTGCAGAAATGGGGATTGAGTCCATAGACTAAGATTGAATGATCCAGGAGATATCCACAACGAAAGCTACGAGGGAGATAAAGGATCTACAAATATCTGTGAGATCTACATCAAAGAGTAGATCGACGGTCGAGGAGAAGGCCACAAAGATATGACTGGAAAAAATTGCGAAGGAAAAGTTGCTAGAGGAAATTTTCGTGGGATCAACTTTGGAGAGATGAGATTGTGCATCCCCCATCCTGAAACCTGCTTGTAGAAAATCTGTTGTGGAAGGAAAGTTGCGAGGGAGCAACTTTGGAGAGTTGACATCCCACATCCCGCAACCCACTTGCGGGAATGCTGTTGCAGAAGCAGAATTGCGGGGAGGCAATTTAGTGCAGAATTTAGCCGAGGGATAAATTTGGCAGTCCTACTAAGTGTAGGAGCCACCAGATCCTGGAGGTGTTGGTTGGGTTGGCTTTGGTTGATCTGACCCTGCACCATATTCCCCCCTAGTTTCTCGAAGAGTGTCAGTTAAAACTTGAAGCAATATTTCTACCATCATTACATGCATTATGTGTTATATGCTATATACTGAGAAATGCAAGCCCTCAAATAAAAATGCAAACTGTGTCTTAGACACAACTCAAAAATTTATATGAAATGAAATTGTGAAAGGACAAAATAAATTAGTGGATAAATAAATGCTAAATCTAAAGGCTCTTGGCCATTTTATTGAAATGTAATGATTAATTACTCACGGATCCTATGAGTTTTGATGTGAGATGGAGTAAGGGATAGTTAATTCTAAGTGTCCCCTAGGATCTCTTCACTACATTTTATTATGTTCTCAATGCAAGGGTCCTAAACAATATCCTCATAGAGCTTGATTGCTAGCTTGGATGTGAGTTGTAAGCATGTTAAATTTGAATGGACTCTTTTTAGATCAACTCATCCACTTTTGAGATACCACCATTCCCTATTGTTTATCTGTCATGCATATGTCATTGTAGTTGTGTGTACTTGTCATAATTCCAAGAGATCATATGGTCAAAATAAACTATAAGTGAGTCCCCTATTACCTTATCCTTGTTTTCCACCTTCACTCAACACTAGAAAATTGTTTAAACTTTATAAGTATGGCATATACAAGATACTTCCATAGGATTCAATGATTACTCAAAGGCACATCAGTTATATCTTATTGATTATTATTATTTATTATCACAGTGATTCTAAATGACGTGATTTAAGTTGGGTTTTAATGTACATTCTCACACATGTTATGAATAAATATAAAAATGCAAACCGTTATTACCTATAAAATTAATTAAAATCAGGTGGAAATAAATAGAAAACTGAATCACATAATTACATATATAGTTTATCTCAATAGTACGTGAGCGAACCACCATGTCAACTTGACCTTTCACACCTGTGGGGAGCTAGAGATAAACTACCCCTATGCATATATTACCATTGGTCTCCACATCCCATACCATATTGCTCGACTCTAACCAAGGTGCTCTTTAAAGCATTAGAAGGGCTCTATCTTCCCTAGTCTTGTTTCTTCATACATGAGTTTCTGGGAAAGTAATTTAAAAAGACTCTCAGAGCCCATTAGGATGACTCTAGGCTACATGGTTGGAGCTTTCTAATCCTTTAAGTAGAGCAGTTCTTACCTTGGATGCATGCAGATTCAGTTCAGTTCAACATCTCACCTTCAGTTTGGGTTCTTTGAATTGGTCAACCCAGTTGACCAAGTCGAACATGGTTCCCAAGGAACTGGATAAAATTTGATAATGTATATATTTACTCTAGATTACCCAGGACCAATACCGCGGTTTCAGTTTTCAATGTTTGGACTCATATGGTATGATCAATGATTATTATCACTTTATTATTGGTCAGATTATATTATTATTGCAGTGATTTTGGTTCTCCTAGATCACCACGGTGTTCCAGGTTGTATGAGTAGTCACTTATACCACTATTCTATGTCTCCAGACACTTTTGTGTAGTCATCTTTCCCCAGTTCTCATCATGAAGGAAGATATGATGATTTTTTTTATTTTCAGAGATTGTACCATCAAAAAATGAACTAGAAAACCATTGGGAAAATCGATTTGGGTTTTGTGGTCAAGGAAATGGTAGGTAAATCTATCCAGATGATGTATTATGGCTCTTCATACAATTGACCAGTTTTAATCATCAGTTCATTCAACATTATTTATTTGGCTCAGTTGGTGAGGATGTCCCCTAAGGGGTGCCCCTCACCTTTTCTATATGATGTATCACATTATTATATATTATTATTTGAGGTTATAATGGGTCCTATTGAGATTAAGCCCATAGTAACCCCCTTTTGATGTATTATCATGTTATATCTTATATTATCTTATGTTTTGACTTAGACAAGGCATCATTGGGAAAAAAGTGTGCCCCCCTTGATCTAGTCAACTTGATCCATGTATTGATCCATGTAAATTTGATCTCCACCATTGATGATTTCATAATATCAATCATCATATGTAAATAAAATTAGGGTTTATGTCTCTCAAAAGATATATAAAGACGAGACCCCCCCACATTTAAAAGCATGAGCTTTGGCATTGGAACTTCTGAATAAAGATTTTTTTGGGGATTCAATACTCGTGTATTTGTAGATGAATGAATGTGGTGATGATTGAAACTATTTCACTATTGCACTGAGTTATTTTGGTATATTATCTTGTATCTTTTTGTACCCATTTCGATTTGCAGGCGAAGGAGGTGAATTGGAGAGAGGCAGATTGGTGGGGGGACTCACCCTGACATCGTTCTTTAGTTTAGTTTTATCAAGGAGTGGTTACTTCTTTATGACTCTCCATTTCCTTATATTTTAATTCTTATTTCAATATCCTGGTCTATTTGTCATTACTTATTGGTTTTCCCTTCGTGTGGTAGGTAGAGAGGACTCTAGGGTCACCGAGCAAAGTGTTTGCATCAAGATATTCTTTGTATTTCTCATTTGATATACGAGGAAGCAATCGTCGTCATCCATTGAAGGTATCTACAGGTTCCATGTAATTTTCTCAACTTATTTCTTTGTATTTTATTTTTCATGCATTTCCCATCATCCATATTTATGGAAAACCCTCCTGTAGAAAGTAGGAAACATTATCAAGACACTTTTTACTTAGAAAATAAAAATTTTGTGATCTGGGTTTTGATGATGATCATCCAAACCCCCCCCCCCCCCCCNCCTGTCTTGTCAACGATTTTTTTATTTTTGGTGTTTCCTGGTTTTGTTTGGATTTTTCACACTGTCATACCTATCATCCAAGCATCAATTCTAGTGTGTTAGAATCCATAATTCACTAATCAAACCATATGCTGGACATTGCCTTAATTTTTTATCTAAATTTCCCTAGGGTTCAGGTTTGGTCATATGAGTTAACACACAAATCCTAGATATCTTATCTAATTTCTTAAGCCACTAGTTCATTCATCTTGAGTAACATTTCTGACACCCGTAACCACCTTTACTCAAGAATTCCTTAAACGATGGCTTACTCCTTAAATCTAGGGTTTCCAACTCTCACCTTATGTACTCTATGCATATAGTTTGATTTGGTGATTTAGCTTTAGGTCTGTCATTCTAGGATAAGTCAGGGTCTCCCCCTTCGTCACTTGGGATTTAGTGGCATAAAGTAAAGGATATCCCAACCGACATGACAACCATCCATAATTTGGGGGTTGGGGTATTCGTAGGTCACGACTTAAGTTTCCTTCCCCCTCTGTTGTCATGAATAGGATCAATCCAAGGGGCAACTACAAGATTTGTGATAACAGGTTCCTATGATCATGACCCAAGATAGAGTATGCTTGTCAATGAAATTTTCCTACTTTATTGAATTGGTAGATTGCAATGCTAAGTGATCACTTACCATGGTCTATTGAATATAAATGTTCTTGGATGGTCATTTACATTGAATCCTATTTTTTTCAAATATAAAAAATATTAAATGCTTCTTTCATTATAGGAAATGTGGGGTCTAAAATGGGCCTTATAAGAATACAATCCATCATACAAGAAAATGAGCAAACCATAATTTCTTGATGAATTTGAATTAAAAAACCAATAGAATTTTAATAAAATGAGTCAACCATTAATATTTATCATAAAAAAACTACTTTTTTGTTCGTCTTTTCAACATATGTACCTTTGTTTTTACTCAAATTTGAAGCGGGGGAACTCGTTGGATAGAGAATTAAATTACGCATCCAACGTGTACCCGCAATGCATACTTTTAACATACCTTGATGCCCAAAAAACAAGAAATACCTGAAAATATGGCAATGATGTCTTCAAAAGTATGCAGTGTGGGTACTCTTTGGATGCGTAATTTAATTCCGCATCAAACGAGTGCCCCCGCTCAAAATTTGAGTAAAAAAACAGGGATATGTGTTGATAATATGAACAAAATAGTATTTTTTTTATGAAAAATTTTAATGGTTGACTCATTTACCCACACCACATACTTTTGACAGACCCCGCTTCCCCAAAAACAAGAAATACCTGAAAAAACTTGGCGATGACGGTTTTCAGGTATTTCTTATTTTTGGGGCAGCAAGGTCTGTCAAAAGTATGCAATGTAAGTACTCGTTGGATGTGTAATTTAATTATGCATCCAACTAGTGTCCCCACTTGAAATTTGAGTAAAACGTCATGGAGATATGTTGAAAATACGAACAAAAAATTGTTTTTTCTTTCTTCTCCCAAATTAATAAATATTATTTTATTATTTTAATTATTATTTTATTATTTTCCTTAGGAGGCCAATTTTAGACCCTAAATTTCCTCTAATGGCTCAATGATGTTGTGTCGTTACATAAATCCCCTTAGTATGATGCAACACTAATGTGTGCCGACTTGTTACTACAAATTATTATACAAACCCACAAAGCATGGTTAGAAATGGAGCATCTCCAATAACATCTGGAGTCTTGACACTAAGTGCAACATATAATGAACAATGTGCCTATCGACCCTCCTACACCATTTATCATACGTAAATTGCAAGTGTTTCCTTCTTACCCTATCATTGTTAGCTTTAACCACAACTACACTCACCATAATCTTGGGTGACAAGTTCAAGAGCGACAAGAGAAAACACAACCTATCAATTGGACACTCGCATTGTGACAATAAATTTCCCACTCTCAAGCACTTGCTATATGAAAGGAGATCAAGCTCTCAAATTGACCTATTGATGGGTGGGATTGTTGGAATATTTAAACTATCTAGACATTAGCCTTAATAATTTATTTAATTTGTTAGTGCTTAGACCATTATAAATTGACCACCTAGTGTATAGTCCTAAAAATATTGATTACTCCAGACCATTATTTTGTCATTATTGTTAGTATTTTAACGAGCAACATTAAATATAATAAGCAAGAATAAAACATATCAATAAGAAACATTCACATAAACACACAATATACCATGGAAACCCCATGCGGGGAAAACCAGCACCAATGAAGATATTGATTACATGGCCAAAACAGACCATTTAGGCCAAGTGAGCTAGCCACCGTTCACCTCCAGGCCACTTTACAATGGAGCCTCCTCAAGCCTTATAAAGGCTTCATCACATGCAATACCATGGGATACAACAAACCATGTGCTAGACCTAAACCACCTTTGACTCAATCCCAAGTTAAGGTTAACCTTAACAATATCCCTTTTAAACTTGACTTGGAGTAATCACCAACTCCCCTCAATGTTTTACTGAGGAATCTCACATACACCCCCTATCACCTAGGTCTATCACCTGACTTTACTGGTGAGTTACCAGGGGTATGCATGCCGTACCAGGTCTTATAGCCATATACCCATTTACATGCAAAATTCTCCATTATATATTTTTTTGTTTCCATGTGTCCTCATGGTGACTACACCATCACCATCTGTTGCTTCATCCTCTCGCTTTCCATGCTCTCTTTCTTGTTCATCCTTCCATGCAACTTAATTTTCCACCAGATTTCCCCATGTGTACACTCAAGTACGCATCCATTTATGGCCATGAATCATTTCCTTTCACCACATGGGTCTATGTTCTTTATGCATATTTCTCTCCCAAATGGCATTGCTCTCTTCCTCATGGAAAATACAGGATTCTCCTTAAAATGGGTTGTTGATTTCCTTCCACTGTGTGAGGGATCCAAGCGATCTTCAACAAGTTTTCACTTTATCTTTTGAACCTAACTTCAGGTTTTAAATTTGACATTTAATGTGAAATGGCAGCACCAATTTTCAGCGACCATGCTTGGCTTGGCCTTTTGCATCAATAGTGGCCCTTTAACGTCTCCTCTTTGAGTGCATCTCCTCAACTGTGGAAACTTTCTTCCTCATCATTACCTATGATTGAAAATTGCTTGCATCTCACCAATCACATTGAACATGTGGCCTTTTCCTCATCCTCTATGGCCTCACGCCTTGAACATTGTTCATCTTGGCAGCATTCTCCATATCACCACACATGGCTGCCTCTTTGTCATGCATGCAAATTTTGGTGTTTTTTAGATGATATTTTATCACAATCTCTCTTCATAGGGGTAGATCTCTGATATGGGACCCAGACCCATCATGGCCTTTAGATCACCATTATTAGTATCCATGATGCCAATGCCTTCTTTCCCGCGGTGTTTCAGGGCATGCAATGCAAGATGACAAAGCCTCCTGACCTCTGGATCTCCATAGACACCAGCAACTCCGCATTCTTCTCTGAGCCCACTGATCCAAGAGGATATTGGTGGCCACCCACCTATTCCACTTGTACCCCCACCATTGTTTCTTTCAATTTTCCAGTTTCCTTAATTGTAGCACAATTTACCATTTTTGGCATTTTTCGGGTCCTAAACTTCCGAAGCCGTTTTGAGGCCCTAAACAACATTTTTTTGGCATTGAATGGTTGGGAAAATATGAGTCCATTTTGGTCTTAATATTTTTTTCTTAAGAATGTAGTCCTTGAAAATATCTTTCTAATGATATATCATACGCGTCAAACAGAGGTAGTATGCTAAAGTTATGACCCCGGGAAATTTATGTACCAAGTTACCCAACGAGGCCCACATTCTGGTGTTTCACCTCCTAGGGTTGGGTTTTGTTGATGTATTTTTAACTTCAGAATGTATTCACCTATGTATCTTATATTGTAACCCGATGTTTATTCCAGGATGTATCTATAATGTAATTGAGTCATATTTCCATGCCCCGATGTTCCGATCGGGAGGATCAATAATGTAAACAAGTCATGTCAAGTCATAGTGAGCAACCCTCATATTTTCTAAGGGTTAAAGTCCCTGTAGTTCTGAGGCATTAGGATTATTAGACTCTCCTAGTAGAGTTCAGCCCTAGTAGGGTTTTAGTCATGTCGGGATTAGTATAAATAGAGAACTGGAGTCTCTATTTATCACACAAGTCATACACACTCAAGTGTAGCGCATAGTTGAGGAAGGAGAAGACACTGGGGCTAGACAAGAAGAAGATTACTACCGTCGGGAGATTACTTACTGTTTTGGGGCTTTTACTATTTTGGTGTTGATTCTATCTCTGAGGAAGTTGCGGGGTTTTCTCCTTTATGGTTTCCCCGAGGAAAAACATTGTGTTCATTGTCTCTTGTGTTTGATTGTTGTACTTGTTATTCTCTCAGTTAAAGATCCTAATATTGCTAGCTTAATGTTGAAAAACTAACATGGTATCAGAGCTAACCTGAGAAGAAGACATTGTGCAGCTACGGGAACTAGGGCTTCCTAGTTTGTGGATATTCCTCCTAATATTTTCAGCAAAAGTAAGGTGGAATAACTGTACTCCTTAGGGTGCATCTTTCTATCAAAGCAGAAACCAATTCTGAGGTTTTTCAGTTTTGGACCTGTCACTTCTGTCGAAAATTAGGGCTTTTCATAGAAGAGGAATTTTTTTAGTGAGCCCAGGCCTGGATTGATCTCCTCCCCAAAATTGAAGTTTGGGACAAATTTCAAGGCATTTGGAAGGACAAAACTCCGAAAAAGCAAAACCCTAATTTGCTCCTGAACCAGCTCTGCAGGATTTCAGCTCAAGTTTCAGATCCGACATCTTGAACCTGGTAAGATATAAAATATTTTGTATTTCCATTTGAGGTTCTCAAATAAGATGTCTCATCATACCAAGCTTGATGATAAGCTTGAGGGAGCTGATAACTTCCGAGCCTGGAAGTATAGGATCTCCATGATCCTGGAAGAGAATGAATTAGACTCCTACATTCATGAGGAGGTTCCAGTTCCAGAGGGAGATGAGGAAAAGGTATTACATAAGAAGGATATGGTTATGGAAAAGAGGATCATTGCTTATTCTATCAAGGATCACCTTATCCCACAGGTGTATTCTCTCAAGACACCTAAAGCTATGTTTGATGCCCTAACCAAATTGTTTGAAGGGAAAAACATAAACTGAAAAATGACTCTGAGGAATCAACTGAAGAATGTGAAGATTCAGAATGCAGAAAATATCCAGTCCTAATTCAGAAGGGTTTCTCAGATCAAGGAACAATTAGAAGCTGCAGATGAAGAAGTGGAGAATGCAGAGATTGTGATGACAACTCTGAATGGCCTTCCTAGGTCATGGGATTCATTCATCCAAGGAATCTGTGCCAGAAAGAAGTTAGTCAAATTCAGCAGACTATGGGAAGAATCTTCTCAAGAAGAAGCATGGATAGTATCCCGAGAAGAGAAGATGGGAAGTGAAGATCAAGCCCTCACAGTTCACTCCAAGAGAGGCAAAAGAAAAACTCATCACTTAAAAGGTAAGAATTCTCATCATAGAGAAAACAATAGAAAGGACCCATCTAAATTAAGATGTTATACATGTGATGAGATAGGAAACTTTGCAAAATATTGTACTAAGAAAAAGAACCACTCTCATAAGAAGAAGGGGAACAAAAGAAGACATCATGCTCATGCTGTAGAGGATGATGAACCATCTAAGAAGAGATCCAGATATGAAAGTGAAGATTCTTCAAGCGAGGATGAATATGTTATGATCTCCACTCTCACAGGTAACATTACTCATGGTAGTGATGATTGGCTTACATACAATGGGGCTTCCAAACATATGACGGGATTCAAGGAATCCTTTGTAATACTGTTAGAACATGAATCACCTCACAAGGTGAAGCTAGGAGATGACTACCAATATCCAATAAAAGGTAGTGGGGAATATTCATATAAGCTAGACTCTGGTAAGTCTCTAACAATGAAAGAAGTATTTTTTGTGCCAGGACTCAAGAAGAACCTTCTTTCCATATCAGCATTGGATGCAAAAGGAATGAGGGTTGCATTCATAGATGGTCAAGTTGTCATGTGGCCAAGAGGTAAGACTATCAATGATGCAGTGGTGATTGGAGAACAAGAAGGAGGATTGTACAAATTGAAGGGCCATCCAGAACAAGCCTTGGTCCATAACACAGTAGAGCCAAATGAGATTTGGCATAGAAGGCTTGCACATGTGCATTATAGAGCACTACCTATTGCAAGCAAAGCTATTGAAGGTATTCAAGAATTCCAAGCAAAACATGATGGATTTTGCAAAGGATGTGCGAAAGGGAAGAATACAAAGAATACATTTCCCAGTAGCGAAAGCAAAGCCAAAGGCATACTAGAAATCATCCACTCCGATGTATGCGGTCCTATGTCATCAAAATCACTAAGCGGGTATGCATACTATGTTTCTTTTATTGATGATTTTTCTAGAAAGACATGGGTTTACTTCATGAAGAATAAAGATGAAAGATCCAGTAAGTTCAAGGAATTCAAAGCCTTGATCGAGAACCATACTGAAAAGAAGATAAAAACCATCCGATCAGATAATGGTGGAGAATTCACCTCAAATGAATTCAAATAGCTATGCAAAGAATCAGGGATTAAGAGGGATTTGTCCACTCCTTATAATCCACAACAGAATGGTATTGTGGAACAGAAGAATAGAACCATCATGGAAGCTGCAAGAGCAATGCTTCATGATCAAGATATTCCTATGCATCTTTGGGCTGCAGCTGCCAGAACAACGGTGTCTGTACATAACCGAACTCCACACAGAGTACTAAAAAACAAGACTCCTGAAGAAGTCTTCTCTGGCAAGAAACCAGAATTCAGCCATCTCAGAATATTTGGTTGTCCTGTGTACATACACATTCCAAAAGAGAAGAGAACAAAATTAGATCCTTCAGGAAAGAAGGGCATATTTGTGGGATAATCTGAAAGCTCTAAGGCTTACAGGATCTATTTCCCATGATACAAGAAGATTGAAATTATCAAGGATGTGACATTTGATTAAGACACAGCTTACAACAAATCCAGAAAGAGGCCTGCTGAAGAACCTGAAGAAGCAGAAGCAGACGCACCTAAAATTCATGATACAACCATGATTGAAAAAGATCAAGAACAAGATCAAGAATTTGAAGAAACACAAAGACCTGTAGATCCACCTATGGAGAAGAATCCTCATAAGAGGAAACCTGCTTGGGTACGTGAACTTATCCAAGGTGTAAAAAGATATGGTTCTCCAGAAGAGAATCACAGATAAAGAAAGAGAACCAGATCCTTCTCTGGGTATGTAGCTTTACTATGTGATTTCATTGATAAAGAAATTTCTAGTTATGAAGAAGCAGCAGAACGGAAAGAGTGGAAGGATGCTATGATCGAAGAATATCAATCGATCATGAAGAATTATGTTTGGAATGTTGTCCCAAGACCAGAAGGAAAGTCAGTTGTAACTTCCAAATGGATCTACAAGATCAAGCATACTATAGATGCTAGTATTGAAAAATATAAAGCAAGATTTGTAGCTCGAGGTTTCTCTCAAAAGGAAGGAATAGACTATGAAGAAACCTTTGCACCTGTAGCCAGATACACTGTCCATCAGATCAGTACTTGCTCTGGCTGCAATGATGAAATGGAAGATACACCAAATGGATGTCAAGACTATTTTCTTGAATGGTGTAGTGGAAGAGGAAATGTATGTAGAACAGCCACTCGATTTTGAGACACATAACAGAGAGTCTCATGTATGAAGATTGAAGAAAGCCCTGTATGGTTTGAAATAGCCCTGTATGGTAGAATTGATAGCTTTCTATCCAGTTTGGGCTTTACCAAGAGTAAAGTAGATTCCAACCTTTACTACAAGGTTGAAGATGGCAACCCAGTGATGCTTCTACTGTATGTAGATGATCTATTTGTGATAGGTACAGATGGGTTGATTTCTCATACAAAGATAAATCTTGTTGCTGAGTTCGAAATGAAGGACTTGGGGATGATGCATTACTTTCTAGTATTGAAGGTATGGTAGAGTACAGATGGAATCTTCCTTGGACAAGGGAAGTATGCAGTAGAGATCCTGAAGAGGTTTGGGATGATGGGCTGCAAGGGTATGACCACACCTATGGCATTGAACCTGAAGCTATTGAGTGATGCTTCATCAGAGTCGGTTGATGCTACGATGTATCGTTAGATGATTGGGTCATTGATGTACCTAACGAACACGAGACCAAACATTTGCTTTGCTGTGAACACCTTGAGCTAGTTCTTGACGGATCAAAGAAGTGTTCACTTGATTGCTGCAAAGCATATTCTGAGGTACCTAAAGGGCACATTTGATTATGGGCTCAAGTACGATGTGAATCAAAAGATTAACCTGGAAGGTTATGTTGATTTAGATTGGGTAGGCATTGCCATTGACAGGAAGAGTACTTCAGGATGTTGCTTCAGTATGGGATCAGGTGTGATCTCTTGGTTTAACAGGAAGCAATCCTGTGTGGCACTCAGTACAGCTGAAGCAGAGTATGTCGCATCTTGTTTAGCTAGTTATGAGGTAGTATGGCTGTGGAAGCTACTATCTGATATATTTGATCTCCAGTTGGATGCTACTTGTTTGCATTGTGACAACCAGAGTTGCGTGAAGTTGTCAAAGAATCTAGTGTTCCATGACAAGTCAAAGCATATTGAGATCAAGTATCACTATATCAGGGATATGGTGCAGAGGGGAGCAGTGAAGCTCCAGTATGTGGCGACGGAGGAACATATAGCTGATGTATTAATGAAGCCATTGGCTAGGCTGAAGTTTGAGTACTTCAGGGAGAAGCTTGGTGTTCTCTAGATCGAGGTTTCCTCCAAGAGAAAGTGATGAGACCCATAGCCATTCTGACATGGTAAGAGGATTGGTTCCTTCCATGGTCAGATGTAAGGGCTGAACCATTCTATCATGGTGATAGGGTTTCTCCCTTCCATGACAGATATGAGTGCTGGCCATTCTGCTGAGTACGACATATGTAAGGGCAATTGCCATTCTTTAAATGGAGCTACCTGGTGAGGTACTAGGAACACTCAGTCTAGGACTGAGTAGCCATTCTGATGTGATAGAGGGATGTGTTCCCACTTGATCAGATGTAAGGACTAAACCATTCTGTCATGGCTAAAGGATTAAGTTCCTTCCATGTCAGATGTGAGTGTTGGCCATTCCGAAAAGCAGGTCGGATGTAATGGCAACTGCCATTCTCTAGGAGAATGGAGGCACTTGGTCAGTTACCAGGTAGCTCAGTTGAGGAGGACTAGGGGCCATTTTGATACGACTGTAGGATTGGTTCCTACAAGATCATATGTGAGTACAAGCCCTTCCATCACTAGGATCAGGATATGTTCCCACCTGGATGGATGTAAGTGCAGAGCCCTTTCATCATTATGAGTAGGATGTGTTCATGCCTGGATTAATGTAAATGCAGAAATCTTTCATCACTGTGAGCAGGATGTGTTCCCACCTGGATGAGAGTCTTTCATCATTATGAGTAGGATGTGTTCCAGCCTGGATGAAAGTGGGAAAATATTCCATCATTGTGAGTAGGATGTGTTCCAGCTTGGATGGAAGTACAAAAATCTTCCATCATTGTGAGTAGGATGTGTTCCAGCCTGGATGGATGTGAGTACTGTACCTTTCTGACGAGTAGGTCAGATGTAAGTGCTGAAGCCCTTTCACATATGTTAGTGATGTGATGTCCTATCATGCTGGTGAATGTGAGTGTTGGGCCTTTCTGATGTGATTATAGTATTGGTTCCTATATGATCAGATGTGAGTGTTGGGCATGCCTTTCTGACGAGTAGGTCAGATGTAAGTGCTAGGGAAGGACCTACATGATGGCTAGGCCTACAACCAACATGAAAAAGGGCTGGCTCTATAGAACTTCTTATGACAAGAAGAATCATGAGATAGCACCAGTGATTATCTAGATCCAGTGATGATCAAGATCCAGTGATGATCCAAATCGAGTGATGATCGAGATCCAGTGATGATGATCCATGAGTGATGATCCAGATTGAGTGATGATCGAGATCCAGTGATGATGATCCAACAGTGATGATCCAGATCCAATGATGATCAAGATCCAGTGATGATGATCCAGCAGTGATGATTGAGATCCAGTGATGATCCAGATCCAGTGATGATCCAGATCCAGTGATGATGCCTCATAATGATCTAGATCGAGAGATGATCCAGATCCAGTGATGATGTCCCATGATGATCTAGATCGAGATATGATCCAGATTCAATGACTTGAAGACTCAGAATACTTGAGATGCAGATGAAGAGATGATCCAGTTGATACAGAGAAGAAGACTAGTGCTGAAAAATTGTGTCGAAAGAATACCTTCCTAGTTAAGAGGAAGCATTGATGTATTTGAAACTTTGGAATGTATTCACCTATGTATCTTATGTATTGTAACCTGATGTTTATTCCAGGATGTATCTATAATGTAATTGAGTCATATTGACATTCCCCGATGTTTCAATCGGGAGGATCAATAATGTAAACAAGTCATGTAAAGTCATAGTGAGTAACCCTTTGATTGTCTAAGGGTTAAAGTTCCCGCAGTTCCGAGGCACTAGGGTTATTAGAATCTCCTAGTAGAGGTCGGCCCTAGTAGGGTTTTAGTCATGTCGGGATTAGTATAAATAGAGAACTAGAGTCTCTATTTATCACACAAGTCATACACACTCAAGTGTAGCGCATAGTTGAGGAAGGAGAAGACACTGGGGCTATACAAGAAGAATATTAATGTTGTCAAGAGATCACTTACTATTTTGGGGCTTTTACTGTTTTGGTGTTGATTCTATCTCTGAGGAAGTTGCGGGGTTCTCTCCTTTATGGTTTCCCCAAGGAAAAACATTGTGTTCATTGTCTCTTGTGCTTGATTTCTGTACTTGTTATTGTCTGAGTTAAAGATCCTAATATTGATATCTTAATGTTGAAAAACTAACATGGTATTAGAGATAACCTGAGAAGAAGACACTGTGTAGCTGTGGGAACTAGGGATTCCTAGTTTTTGGATATTTCTCCACATATTTTCAGCAAAAGTAAGGTGGAATAACTCTCCTCCTTAGGGCGCATCTTTCTGTCGAAGCAGAATCCAATTCTGACAGTTTTGGACTTGTCACTGCTATCTGAAATTAGGGATTTTCACAGAAGAGGAATTTTTCAGTGAGCCCAGGCCTAGATTGATCTCCTCCCCAAAATCAAATTTAGGGACAAATTTCAAGGCATTTGGAAGCACAGAACTCCGAAAAAGCAAAACCCTAATTTGCTCCTGAACCAACTCTGCAGGATTTCAGCTCAAGTTTCAGATATGACATCTGGAACCTGGTAAGCTCTAAAATATTTTGTATTTCCATTTGAGTTTCTCAAATAAGATGTCTCATCATACCAAGCTTGATGATAAGCTTGAGGGAGCTGATAACTTCCGAGCCTGGAAGTATAGGATCTCCCTAATCCTGGAAGAGAATGAATTAGACTCCTACATTCATGAGGAGCTTCCAGTTCCAGAGAGCGATGAGGCAAAGGCCTTACATAAGAATAATATGGTTATGGCAAAGAGGATCATTGTTGATTCTATCAAGGATCAACTTATCCCACAAGTGTCCTCTCTCAAGACACCTAAAGCTATGTTTGATGCCCTAACCAAATTGTTTGAAGGGAAGAACATAAATCGGAAGATGACTCTGAGGAATGAACTAAAGAATGTGAAGATTCAGAATACAGAAACTATCTAGTCCTACTTCACAAGGGTTTATCAGATCAAGGAACAATTAGAAGCTGGAGATGAAGAAGCGGAGAATGCAGAGATTGTGATGACAACTCTGAATGGCCTTCCTAGGTCATGGGATTCATTCATCCAAGGAATCTACGCCAGAAATAAGTTAGTCAAATTCAGCAAACTATGGGAAGAATGTTCTAAAGAAGAAGCATGGATAGCAGCTTGAGAAGAGAAGATGGGAAGTGAATATCAATCCCTCAAAGTTCACTCCAAGAGAGGCAGAAGAAAAACTCATCACTTAAAAGGTAAGAATTCTCATCATAGAGACAACAATAGAAAGGACCCATCTAAATTAAGATGTTATACATGTGATGATATAGGACACTTTGCAAAAGGCTATCCTAAGAACAAGGACCACTCTCATAAGAAGAAGGGGAACAAAAGAAGACATCATGCTCATGCTGCAGAGGATGATGAACCATCCAAGAAGAGATCCAAATATGAAAGTGAAGATTCTTCAAGTGAGGATGAATATGTTTTGATCTCCGCTCTCACAAGTAACATTACTCATGGTAGTGATGATTGGATTACAGATAGTGGGGCTTCCAAACATATGACGGGATTCAAGGAATCCTTTGTAAGACTCTCAGAACATGAATCACCTCACAAGGTGAAGCTAGGAGATGACTACCAATATCCAATAAAAGGTAGTGGGGAATCTTCATATAAGCTAGACTCTAGTAAGTCTCTAAAAATGAAAGAAGTATTGTTTATGCTAGGACTCAAGAAGAACCTTCTCTCCATATCAGCATTGGATGCAAAAGGAATGAGGGTTGCATTCATAGATGGTCAAGTCATCATGTGGCCAAGAGGTAAGACTATCAATGATGCAGTGGTGATTGGAGAACAATAAGGAGGATTGTACAAATTGAAGGGCCATCCAGAACAAGCCTTGGTCCATAACATAGTAGAGAGAAATGAGCTTTGGCATAGAAGGCTTGCACATGTGCATTATAGAGAACTACCTATTGCAAGCAAAGCTGTTGAAGGTCTTCAGAATTCCAAGCAAAACATGATGGAGTTTGCAAAGGATGTGCGAAAGGGAAGAATACAAAGAAGACATTTCCCAGTAGCGAAAGCAAAGCCAAAGGCATACTAGAAATCATCCACTCCAATGTATGTGGTCCTATGTCATCAAACTCACTAAGCGGGTATGCATACTATGTTTCTTTTATTGATGATTTTTCTAGAAAGACATGGGTTTACTTCATGAAGAATAAAGACAAAGTATCCAGTAAGTTCAAGGAATTCAAAGCCTTGATCGAGAACCATACTGAAAAGAAGATCAAAACCATTCGATCAGATAATGGCGGAGAATTCACCTCGAATGAATTCAAAGAGTTATGCAAAGAATCGGGGATTAAGAGGGAGTTGTCCACTCCTTATAATCCACAACAGAATGGGATTGCAGAATGGAAGAATAGAACCATCATGGAAGCTGCAAGAGAAATGCTTCATGATCAAGATCTTCCTATGCATCTTTGGGTTGAAGCTGCCAGAACAACGGTGTATGTACAGAACTGAAATCCACATAGAGTGCTAAAAAACAACACTCCTGAAGAAGTCTTCTCTAGAAAGAAACCAAAAGTCAGCCATCTCAGAATATTTAGCTGTCTTGTTTACATACACATTCCAAAAGAGAAGAGAAAAAAATTAGATCCTTCAGGAAAGAAGGGCATATTTGTGGGATACTCTGAAAGCTCGAAGGATTACAGAATATATTTCCCAGGATAGAAGAAGATTGACATTAGCAGGGATGTGACATTTGATGAAGACACGGCTTACAACAAATCCAGAAAGAGGCCTACTGAAGAACCTAAAGAAGCAGAAGCAGAAGCACCCAGAATTCATGATACAACCATGAATGAAGAATATCAAGAAGAAGATCGAGAATTTGAGGAACCACAAAGACTTGTAGATCCACCTATGGAGAAGAATCCTCATAAGAGGAAACCTGCTTGGGTACATGAACTTATTCAAGGTGCGGAAAGATATGGGGATCCAGAAGAGAATCACAGATAAAGAAAGAGAACCAGATCTTGCTCCGGGTATGTAGCTTTTCTATGTGATTTCATTGATAAAGAATCTTCCAGTTATGAAGAAGCAGCAGAAAGGAAAGAGTGGAAGGATGCTATGATCGAAGAATATCAATCGATCATGAAGAATTATGTTTGGGATGTTGTCCCAAGACCAAAAGGGAAGTCAGTTGTAACTTCCAAATGGAACTACAAGATCAAGCATACTGCAGGCGATAGTATTGAAAAATATAAAGCAATATTTGTAGCTCAAGGTTTCTCTCAAAAGGAAGGAATAGACTATGAAGAAACCTTTGCACCTATAGCCAGATACACTTCCATCAGATCAGTACTTGCTCTGGCTGCAGTGATGAAATGGAAGATACAACAAATGGATGTCAAGACTACTTTCTTGAATGGTGTAGTGGAAGAGGAAGTGTATGTAGAACAACCACTCGGTTTTGAGACACATAACAAAGAGTCTCATGTATGCAGATTGAAGAAAGCCCTGTATGGTTTGAAACGGGCACCCAGGACCTGGTATGGCAGAATTGATAGCTTTCTATCCAGTTTGGTCTTTACCAAGAGTAAAGCAGATTCCAACCTTTACTACAAGGTTGAAGATGGCAACCCAGTGATGCTTCTACTGTATGTAGATGATCTATTTGTGACAGGTACAGATGGGTTGATTGCTGATACAAAAAGAAAGATTGCTGCTGAGTTTGAAATGAAGGACTTGGGGATGATGCATTACTTTCTAGGAATGGAGGTATGGCAGAGTACAGATGGAGTCTTCCTTGGACAAGGGAAGTATGTAGTAGAGATCCTGAAGAGGTTTGGGATGATGGAATGCAAGGCTATGACCACACCTATGGCATCGAACCTGAAGCTATTGAGTGATGCTTCATCAGAGTCGGTTGATGCTACAATGTATCGTTAGATGATTGGGTCATTGATGTACCTGACAAACACGAGACCAGACATTTGATTTGCTGTGAACACCTTGAGCCAGTTCTTGATGGATCCGAGAATTGTTCACTTGATTGCTACAAAGCATATTATGAGGTACCTGAAGGGCACAGTTGATTATGGGATCAAGTACGATGCGAATCAAAAGATTAAAATGGAAGGTTATGTTGATTCAGATTGGGTAGGCAGTTCCATTGATAGGAAGAGTACTTCATGATGTTGCTTCAGTATGGGATCAGGTGTGATCTCTTGGTTTAGTAGGAAGCAATCCTGTGTGGCACTCAGTACAGCTGAAGTAGAGTATGTCGCAGCTTGTTCAACAAGTTATGAGGCAGTATGGATGCGGAAGCTATTGTCTGATATATTTGATCTCCAGTTGGATGCTACTTATTTGCATTTTGACAACCAGAGTTGCGTGAAGTTGTCAGAGAATCCAGTGTTCCATGAGAAGTCAAAGCATATTGAGATCAAGTATCACTATATCAGGGATATGGTGCAGAGGGGAGGAGTGAATCTCCAGTATGTGGCAACGGAGGAACAGATAGCTGATGTATTAACGAAGCCATTGGCTAGGCTGAAGTTTGAGTACTTCAAGGAGAAGCTTGGTGTTCTCCAGATCGAGCCTCCAAGAGAAAGTGATGAGACCCATATCCATTTTGACATGGTAAGAGGATTGGTTCCTTCCATGGTTAGGTGTAAGGGCTGATCCATTCTATCATGGTGATAGGGTTGCTCCCTTCCATGACAGATATGAGTGCTAGCCATTCTGCCGAGTAGGACAAATGTAAGGGCAATTTCCATTCTTTGAATGGAGCTACCTGGTGAGGTACCAGGAACACTCATTCTAGGAATGAGTAGCCATTCTGATGTGATAGAGGGATGTGTTCCCACTTGATCAGATGTAAGGGATGAACCATTCTGTCAAGGCTAAAGGATTAAGTTCCTTCCATGTTAGATGTGAGTGCTGGCCATTCTAACGAGCAGGTCAGATGTAAGGGCAACTGCTATTCTCTAGGAGAATGGAGGCACCTATTCAGTAACCAGGTAGCTCAGTCAAGGAGGACTGGGGGCCATTCTGATACGACTGTAGGATTGGTTCCTACAAGATCAGATGTGAGTGCAAGCCCTTCCATCACTGTGAGCAGGATGTGTTCCCACCTGGATGAGAGTCTTTCATCATTGTGATCAGGATGTGTTCCAGCCTGGATGAAAGTGGGAAAATCTTCCATCATTGTGAGTAGGATGTGTTCCATCCTAGATGGAAGTACAGAACTCTTCCATCATTGTGAGTAGGATGTGTTCCATCCTGGATGGATGTGAGTACTGTGCCTTTCTGACGAGTAGGTCAAATGTAAGTGCTGAAGCCCTTTCACAGATGTTAGTGATGTGATGTCCTATCATGCTGGTGAATGTGAGTGCTGGGCCTTTCTGATGTGATTATAGGATTGGTTCCTATATGATAAGATGTGAGTGTTGGGAATGCCTTTCTAACGAGTAGGTCAGATGTAAGTGTTGTGCGAAGACCTACATGATGGCTAGGCCTACAACCAGCATGAAAAAGGGCTGGCTCTGTAGAAATTCCTATGATGAGAAGAATCATGAGATAGCACCAGTGATGATCTAGATCGAGTGATGATCGATATCCAGTGATGATGATCCAACAGTAATGATCCAGATCAAGTGATGACCGAGATCCAGTGATGATGATCCAGCAGTGATGATCCAGATCGAGTGATGATTGAGATCCAGTGATGATGATCCAGTAGTGATGATCCAAATCGAGTGATGATCGAGATCCAGTGATGATCCAGATCGAGTGATGATCCAGATCCAATGATGATGCCTCATAATGATCCAGATCAAGAGATGATCCAGATCTAGTGATGATGTCCCATGATGATCCAGCTTGAGAGATGATCCGGATCCGATGAATTGAATATGAAGATGACTTGAAGATGAATATGACTTGAAGACTTAGAAGACTTGATATGCAGATGACAAGATGATCTAGTTGATACAAAGAAGAAGACTAGTGCTGAAAAATTGTGTCAAAAGAATACCTTCCTAGTTAAGAGGGAGTGTTGATGTATTTGTAACTTCGGAATGTATTCACCTATGTATCTTATGTATTGTAACCCAATGTTTATTCTGGGATGTATCTATAATGTAATTGAGTCATATTGCCATGCCCTGATGTTTCGATCAGGAGGATCAATAATGTAAACAAGTCATGTCAAGTCATAGTGAGTAACCCTCCAATTGTCTAAGGGTTAAAGTCGCCGCAATTTCGGGGCACTAGGGTTATTAGACTCTCCTAGTAGAGGTCGGCCCTAGTAGGGTTTTAGTCATGTCGGGATTAGTATAAAGAGAGAACTAGAGTCTCTATTTATCACACAATTCATACACACTCAAGTGTAGCGCATAGTTGAGGAAGGAGAAGACACTGGGGCTAGACAAGAAGAAGATTGCTGCTATCGGGAGATCACTTACTGTTTTGGGGATTTTACTATTTTGGTGCTTATTCTATCTCTAAGGAAGTTTTAGGGTTTTCTCCTTTATGGTTTCCCCAAGGAAAAACATTGTGTTCATTGTCTCTTGTGTTTGATTGTTGTACTTGTTATTCTCTTAGTTAAAGATCCTAATAATGCTAGCTAAATGTTGAAAAACTAACAGGTTTTTGGATGTGTAGGGTTTCCATTGTTTCTCAATAATATATAGTCCTTTGAGCCTCATTGTAACAGAGAGTTCAGAGGCATGTATCCACCACATCTCTTCTCAGAGATAAGCTACCAGCACTCTAGCTAGTTTATTTCCATTCTCTATGTAAACAAGTTTCAGTTATAGATTAATGAAATGAAGTGTTATTTCTGTTGCATATCTATTTCTATGGTTATTTGTGTATTCTATTGTGTTCCTGCATAAATCTGGATCAGTGGTATCAGATCAATCTTCTCTTTCTCAATCCTTCTTTTGCATGTCCCCAACGAGGGTGGGGTATAAATAGTTAGGGCTCGATCTGGTTGAACCTTTGCAAGATCATCCTCGCAAATCCCGAAGGCCACCCATGGGGGATGAAAAGAAAGACAAGGGCGCAAAATATCCTATCAAAATGTTGCTCAAGGAGGCCCTTGAAAAATAAAGGAACACGATTATGGATAACTTCGCCCAGATCCTTCAACGACTTCCCACTGGCAGTGCATCTGCATCTAGCATCCACTTAGGAGGCGCAACCCCTTTTAAGGTACAGGTAAACTTCGACATTCCCATATTTGATGGTCGAATAGATGCAGACACCGTAGATAGATGGTTGAATCTATTAGAATGATATTTCTCGGTTCATGACTTTTTCTACCGGGAAAATATTACTTTTTCTCTACTCAAAGCCGCCCCCCATGTCAAGGACTAGTGGGAAATCTACTGTGAGAGAAAAGACGAGGAGGAACCCTCTTTGTTCTCGTCCGTACCCACTTGGAATTCTTTTCAAGATGCCATAAAGGGACAATATTATCTGGTGGGGAGCTATGAGGACAAGTACATACAATGGACTTCGCTACGACAACAAAGAGATCAAGATGTGCATGAGCTGACTAATCTGTTCCATACCCTGCGTACCAAATTGGGTATCAAATATTTAGAGAAACATTTGGTGCTGAAGTACCACAGTTGTTTGCACAGATACATTCAGGAGGAAATGGATTTCCTCGAAATCTCCTCGCTTGGTACGGCATATCGGTATGCTGCCAAAATTGAGCAAAAATTCAAATAGAAAAAGCGAGACTTTGGATCTGCGAATCAGAAGCAAGGGAAAGGTACCCCCAAACTGTAGAACTGTCACACCCCGGTTCTGATCCCGTTTGCATGATGTATATATTGTAATTAATCGTGGTGAGGAGCTAAAGGCAAAGGCCCCACCATCGATTTGGTTGTGTATGTTTCGGCAATGGGGATAGTTGTCGATGGGATATCATGTTGTCCGACACATTATAATTCGGCATCATGTAAACACGCACATCAATTAAAAATAAACCACAACCAGCTACGACAGTGCAACGTTGAAATGAAAAGGGCATGATTCCAAAGGATAAGGGGTGGGGGATGTCAAACCTTGGTCTATGGGTGGGGAAAACCCATGTGTTACCACCTTGTTGATTTTCCATCTTCCCTTGTGAACCTCTTTATTGTTTTGTTGAGGTAGTTGGGGCAGTTATGGTGGGTAGTGGAGTGTGGCAGGCCATCAACCCTTGCCCATGTGCACACTCCACCAAGGAGTTGACCTCACGTTGGGGAGAGCAACCTTTTCCATTCTCACCATCCTCTCCAAAAAGCCACTCCTTCCCTGGTTGGTTCACTGTTTGTTCATCTTCCTCACGCGCCTAGTCTTCACCTCCACCGCCATCTTCTTCATGGTCTGGTTCTTGCTCGCGCACAGAGTCGTGGTCTGTTCATGCTCACACACGGGGATCTGGTTCATCTTCCTCATGCGCAGAGCCGTTGCTGCTTCTCTTCACGCGCGGGACTTTTCTGGTTTTACCCGCGTCCTTTTTTCCTCACACATGGGGACTCTGCGTTGGTTTTGCTCATGCAAGGAGAAAGAGAAATTGTGGCTGTCGCTTGGGATTTTTGGGTGCAGGAGCCATTTCATGCTCAGGGACTGTGTGTAAGTTTCCTTACTGATTTTTGGCCCATGCATATGTTTTCCTCTGTGTGTTGCGGTTTGGTGCAAGTGCTCTCACGCATAGACTGGTTGAGGTCATTTTCCCATGTTGTGAGCCGTGCCCACTGATTATGTTGGAACTGTGTCTTCCCCGCGTCTTGTTGGCTGTGGTGTCCAATTGCGTTTTGGGCCACTGTGAATTCATAGTGAGCCATTTCCTGCCATCAACGATGTCCCTGTTGTGTGGACTGTGTAATGTTAGATGAATTTCCCTTGTCTGTCCATGCTAGGAGTTTGGCTTCTCCTTTGCTTTGAGACTGTGGTTATGCCATCACTCCTTATGAGGTTGGGTTGTTGATGCACCCTAGTTTTGGGTTGCTGTTGAGTTGTTTTGGCCATGCAAGGGCCAAGAACAACTCTGAGTTGTCTTGTGGCTTGAGCTGTGTTTTTCCTTTGTTGGGATTGTCATCCTGTTGTCTTCACAGGGCTGTGAAGGGATTGGGTTGCTGCGGTATGCAGTGGTTGGTCTTCGAATTGTTGGGGGTGGATTAGAGGCTGGGTATGCTTGAGATGACTGGTGTTGAGGCCACCAGCTTAGCATTTTCCTTCCTAGCTCCTTGAAGACTTAGTAGAATCCCTGCTGTGTTGGTTTGTTTCTTTGTGAACCTTGGCTATGTGTAAGCCTGCATTGACCCTTATCCTTGGAGGAATCATGCCCAGCTCGGGGGTGGAAATGTTGCTGAGAGATTGATGAGCACGCTGGCCTATGGTTGGGTGGAACGTTGCAGCGACATAGCTAGTTGCGAGGCAAGTTCTTCATCAAAAGATAAGTAATCTTGATTATCTCATCTATGCAATTATATCTATTGTTTTATGAACATGTGAATGCTGGAACGTATATGTTGCTTCCGTTGATTTATGAGAAATTATGCATTATTCTTAGTATGCATTTGAATGTATGATGGGTTATGCATCTTTGTATGATGTTATGTATCATTGAATGATTTCTGATAAGTTTTAATTCAGCATTTATACTTCCTAATGTTCATGGTGCTGTTTTCCCGTATGCATGTGGTGTTCGTCGCGTCCTCTTCGTCGGTTGGAGGGTCGGGGACGTGATAGCGTGGTATCAGAGCTCATGTTGCAGCATGGGCCTGAATGGACCACCAAGATGCAGTGACAGAAGCAGAAATTGCCTTCTTCCCAGCATAGATCAGAAAAGTGATGTCGACAAACTTCAAAAATTTGACTAAGTGTTTACAGTCAGAAGAGCTAGTGAGAAGCTCCTCCGATACGTCGGAAGATGTAGTCGAAAGGCCATCTGACGAGGCGCAGCAACAGAAAAAGAAAAATTTGAAAAATTTGTTTAAGTGTTTAAGTCATCAGAACACTTAGCGGAATTGACTTTTGATGAAGTGGAAATGTTAGTGGAACATACTTCTGCCGTAGCGGAAGAGATTAGGCGAACACGTGCTGATGGAGAACAGGTGGAAGGAAATCGCGCAAGTGTTCGAAGGTCATTGAAAGAATTTAGTGGTTCGAGCATCCGCCGTTGTGGAAGAAAAAAGCACTAATTCTTCCAATGAGAAAGTTCACCGACGCCATGAAAGAATTTTCATAATTCTTCTAGGTATCAGAATCCTTGGCCATCGAAAGCAGGAAGTGGTTTGAACGCCCGCCATTGTGAAATCCAAAGGCACTAGCCTTCCGATTTGAAAAGCCCGTCGATGCCGATTGAGTCATGCCAACAGTAGATTTGGCCGCCAATCAGAAGGAAATAGAGGATGATGAGCCGTCATTGCGGTTGTTGAGGGAACTTCCTCGCCGACAAAAAGAAGAGAAGTTTCGGAGGAAAATAGTGGATGTGGAAGCCGCAGTGGCAGAAATGAAAAGGCGTTGAGAGTCGATGCCGTTGGGTGAAATAAACTGACAAGGAGGAAAATTCAAAAATTTTCTAAGTGTTAGAAGTCATCGGAAGACGTTAGCGGTTGGAGCAGCCGATACGTCGGCTCTGTTAGCCAAAGAGAATTCCGATGCCATCAGTGGAAGAAAAGAAGGGAAGTTCGGAGGAAATAGTTGAAGCCGGAGCCGCAGTTTCGGTAGAGATATTCTAGAGATCATCGAAATGTCGGAAGAATATAGTGGATCGAGCATCTGATGTGGCGACAAGAAGGAGAAGAAAAATTAAAATTTTTCTAAGTATAGAAAACATCGGAAAGTTTTAGAAGATCGGGCCACCGACACGTCGGAGAAAATTAGAAGATCGGTCTGTCGATACACTGGAAGCCAAAGACACATTAGAAAAATTTAGTTGATCAGACTGTCGGAGTGTCAAAAGCTTAGAGAAATAGCCGTTCAACAGGTTAGACGATCTGATTTCTGATGACAGCGGAGAAGCTAGTGGTTTGGGGATCCGAAACGGTGGAAGATGTTAGCTGTTTGGGGATCCAAAATGTTGGATGGATAGTCGAAGTGAGAACCGATTTTGCAAGGGGAACTTTTGATATTTCCAAGTGGGATTTCCAGTAGGCTTCGATTGTTTTTTTTTAGCAGGATTTTTCAACTGTCTTTCAGTGGATTTACAGGTGGTTGAAGTTGGCACCCATTCCAAAATGTAGCTGTGTATAAGATGCAAAGATTTGGTGAAAATATTCATTTTTAGAAGTGGTATGGTTTTCACACTCGAGGTCAGAATGAAGCATATGGATAGGCATTAGAAAGCTTATCCAGTAGGGAACAGGGGAAAGCCGCCATAATTTGAGCATGGAGCAACAAAGTGCTAATGACGGCCGCTGCTATCAAATGGACAAATTTGGACAATTGCATGCCCAAAGGTAGCAAGGACTATGAAGGCTAACCAGCTGTTGCATGGAAGAGGAATTCCATGCAAGGATGAGGGACTTGAAAAGGGAAGTGTCCTTAAAACCCTATCTTGCTGATCATAACTACATTTCCTATGTTTTATGCATGAAATGCATGAGGATATGCTTTGCATACATAGGATATTAAGGATTATATATTTATAATAAACCACTAATGATAATCATTTCTTTGATATTGGCATTAGTGGAAAAACCAACGATGACATGGACCTAGTTGAATATGTTGTTGATGTTGACAATTGTTACTAGCAACCCTATGCAGAAAGGGATAAGGCAACCAGTCCATAATCAAAAGTTGGTGAGCAAAGTCTGCAATCTCCTTCAAAGGACCAACCAAATTGGTCATGCCAAGGGTGTAAGTAAGACCCATGTAGGTAATGGTTTGATTATGATGAATTCCATGGAATGATAAAGGTAATAGACCTCATACCATGTGGATATTTGAATATAGAAAGGTGTCATGCCTATATATGTTGATGATATTGATTACAGTAATGCATCCTATATGAAGTAGTCATGGTATGTTGAATGCATAGTATTCCTGAATCAATGCAAGGTAGCATTGAGTGGAAATGCATTAAAAATATTTTATGAATCTTGTAGATATGCATTGAATGGATGCATGTGAAAAATTTGAGCAAATGTTGTGAGAATGCATACATCAGCATGGGTGCAAATGTTGTGATGTATTGCATGAATGCATTGAGATGAGTGCATGTGATATTGTAGATAACTAATGGATGAAATGATGAATTGATGACAATTCAGGAACCATTTCAAAGGTTGTTATGAATGCAAGATAGTCATGATCAATTGGCTGCCAGAAATGCTCTATGGAAGAGCAAGGTGGTACAAATGATACGCTTGTGAAGTAAGGAGTATCTAAACATTTCATTTAATTGCATGAATGATGTGACTATACCTTGCAATGTTAGTATGATAATGATTGCATGAAGAAAATGAGTTTTGGTAATGTTGATGTGACTAACCGCTGGAAGTATCCGAATTTTATAAATTCTGAAAATGATTCAGTAATGGTTGTAGCAATGAAAAGGTTATATGCATCCAGACTTACAAAGTGTTTGGTTGATTGAAGCTCATGTTTCAGGTAGATTATTTTGAGCATGGCAGTGAGAGGTAAGACCCTGACCAATGCCAAAATCTACCATTTATGAGAAGAGTCTCATGGTTGTGAAAATAGTTGGTATGCATAATAGGTTGTTAAAATTCGAATTGTGAATTTCGGATTTGAGAAATTACTGACAACCACTAGCCACTATTGGCTTGCATAAGATTGTGTTTGGTTGATTGAAGCTCAGGTTTCAGGTAGATTATTTCGAGCATGGCAGTGAGAGGTAAGACCCTGACCAATGCCAGAATATACCATATGAAAGAGCCAAACCTTATGAGAAGAAGTCTCATGGTTGTGAAAGTAGTTGGCATGCATGATGGGTTGTTAAATTTGAATTGTGAATTTCGAATTTAAGAAATTGTTGATGACTACTAATCACTGTTGGCTTGTGTAAGATTGTGTCAGGTGGATGCATGGTAAGTGGGTATTCATGTTATGTTAGTAAGCATAAAATTATAATGGGCATAGTAGTGCTGCTTACAAGAAACTCACAATTGAGCAAGTCAATTTCTGTAATAGATAGAATTGCAAATTCTTATTGAATTTGATTACCAATGTCATTGCTTGGTTATGGAACAATCAATTGGGATTGTAGTATCAGACAATGATTGACTGTTTGGCTATTTGATGAATGTGTCTGCAGGAAGACCATGTGTGATGGCCTGCAGAAGTCAAACTTCATGGGAAGGTTTTCCCTTGGAAATGGGTTTCGGGTGAAACACCATTGGAAATTTTGGAAATGTCTCATCTGCACTGCATGTTTGGTAGTAACATGAGTGAGATGGTATGGGTTATGTCGGTAAGACATGTGTGAATGTGAAATGTAAAAAGGAGTTGGGATGGAAAACTGAGGGACTATTAACTCAGGGAAGGAGCCCCCATTCCTCCTTAACAAAGGCATACTGCGACAGAAAATGGATAAGTGTTATGTGACCCTTGATAAGAATATGCATGTTTAATTGTTGAATTCCATATGCATAACATGTTTTGATTTTATTTCCATTGTGAACGATTTCTTGAGTATGAATAGGGCCTACATGGCACACACCAGGAAGGGGTGCACACTTTTCTGATTTTGAGTCATGAAGGGGTTTTCAATATTGATTACACTCTAGGGAGTAGACGCACTCCTGGTGTCTCAATACTTGATAGTGAATGATGAGAAATGTGATTACAGTTTTAGAGCAATAACGCTGATGAGTTTGTGTGTATTGCTTGTGTTGACAGGGATGCAGTTGGGTGTTGCACCCTAAAGGTAAAGGTAAAGGTAAAGGTAAATGGTTGTTGTGAGGGGTTGCGGAGTAAGGGTTATTGTTGATATAAGTGTGTGCTGGTATAAGTGTATGTTGGGCTGTGATATGCCTGGGGATCCATAGTAGATCCTAGACCTAGAAATGGTCGTGGTAAAGTTCCAAGCCTAGTTGACATGAGGATGTACTGGCTGGACATTAATTATTTGATGTTGTGGGGTATCCTGCATGCTGACCTAACATCTAAGTCCATAGGCGATCCCAAGGCTTGCAAAGCGAAGCAGGATCCTGTGGACGAATGAGGAAATGCACAATACAGATAAGTATTGGATTATTTTGCTTATGAATATACATGTGTATATGATTTGGTTATGATGTTTTAAGCTCTTGTTCTAGAGATAAAACTGATGTGAATAAAATAAACATGTGAATCTATTCAATGTTTGGATATAGGTATCGCGGGAAGCAAGGACCATGAGAGCATCCTAAAGGTGCATGTGGACATGTGACTATCTTGGAAAGCTCGGAATGAGTGGCAATGGAAAGGTGCTAGTGAGACCGTGAGTTTCCTAGCAGTTGAGAGAAACCATGTGGAGAGACTCCATGTTTTAGAGGTCTGGAATAGACCAAAGACACTAAGTGTCATGACCAAGAGGGATTGTTACAGCATTCATGGTGAGGTGAAAGAGGCTGAGAGCATGAAAAGCCACAGCAGTGGTGTGGGTTCCAGAAAGGAACAAAACAAAGAGGGAAAAACTCTTGCTGCTCTCTCTTGCCCTTTTTTATTATGTATACATATATATTTATGCATTGTGAAAACAAAATATTGTTGAATGCATGTATGACTGAAAGTGGAATGCATGTTTTTGCTAAAGGTAAATTGTGAATGCTGGAGTGGTTAATTCCCTGCCCAGGAATGGACATGAATGAGCTCATGTGCATGTTGGGGAAGGCATGAAAATATAGAAGTATCCTTGATGAGGCTTGGACTGTCATGCCAATTGGGTAATTAACTGACTGATTTTAATGTCTATATTATGCTTGGTCTGATAGAATTTCAATGGTGCATTTCACAGGTGAGGAAAGTGATACCTGGTGGTGCACATTGATCATGGCAGCAGATCAAAAGTTGTTGGACTTAGCTGGAAGTCTCCTTCAAGTGATTTCCAGGACCCAAGAGAATCTTGGGGAGATGCTCAAGATATAGAAGAGGCAGAATGAAATGAACCACCAGATTTTGCAAGACTCTATTGTTTTGCAAAGGGAGGTGAAAATCCTTCTGGGAGAAATCGACAAAAGAAAGGAAGGTGGATCAGTGATGGGACATTGGTCCAAGCAACCCGATAAGAAACAGTCCAGGAATGAAGACTCAAAGGAAATTGAGCAAGTAAAGATGAAGCAGCCAGTGAAATGCTGGGAATGCGGAGGACATCATTTACGCCGGGACTGCCCAATGAGGGAACATGATGAGGGCAATAGCCGCAAAGTTCCTAGACTTCGGGATGAGCTGAAAGCTGAGAACCAGCAGAACAAGTCCATGGAAGCCGAGAGGCTTGGTCTTGAACGTTCAAAGTAAATGATTGAGCATGGGACAGATCTGTACGATTTTGAAATTTTGATGTGCAAATTGTATATGTACTGTATATGTATTCCTATGTATTGGAACACCAAGGACGGTTTTATTCCAAGGGGGGGGGGGGAATTTCACACCCCAGTTCTGACCCCGTTTGCATGATGTATATATTGTAATTAATCGTGGTGAGGAGCTAAAGGCAAAGGCCCCACCATCGATTTGGTTGTGTATGTTTCGGAAATGGGGATAATTGCCGATGGGATATCATGCTGTCCGGCACATTATAATTCAGCATCATGTAAACACGCACATCAATTAAAAATAAACCACAACCAGCTACGACAGTGCAACGTTGAAATGAAAAGGGCATGATTCCAAACGATAAGGGGTGGGGGATTTCAAACCTTGGTCTATGGGGGGGGGGGAACCCATGTGTTACCACCTTGTTGATTTTCCATCTTCCCTTGTCAACCTCTTTATTGATTTGTTGAGGTAGTTGGGGCAGTTATGGTGGGTAGTGGAGTGTGGCAGGCTGTCAGCCCTTGCCCATGTGCACACTCCACCAGGGAGTTGACCTCACATTGGGGAGAGAAACCTCTGCCATTCTCACCATCCTCTCCATGATGCCACTCCTTCCCTAGTTGGTTCATTGTCTATTCATCTTCCTCACGCACCTGGTCGTCACCTCCATTGCCATCTTCTTCATGGTCTGGTTCCTGCTCGTGCGCAGAGTCATGGTCTGTTCATGCTCACCCATGGGGATCTGGTTCATCTTCCTCACGCACAGAGTCGTTGTTGTTTCTCTTCACGCGTGGGAATTTTCTGGTTTTACCCGCGTCCTTTTTTCCTCACACATGGGGACTCTGCGTTGGTTTTGCTCACGCAGGGAGTAAGAGAAATCATGGTTGTCGCTTGGGATTTTCAGGTGCAGGAGCCATTTCACGCTCAGGGACTGTGTGTAAGTTTCCTTACTAATTTGTGGCCCATGCATATGTTTTCCTCTGTGTGTTGCGGTTTGGTGCAAGTGCTCTCACGCACAGACTGGTTGAGGTTGTTTTCCCATGTTGTGAGCCGTGCCCACTGATTATGTTGGGACTATGTCTTCCCCGTATCTTGTTGGCTGTGGTGTCCAATTGCGTTTTGGGCCACTGTGAATTCGTAGTGAGCAATTTCTTGCCATCAGCGATGTCCCTGTTGTGTGGACTGTGTAATGTCGAATGAATTTCCCTTATCTGTCCATGCTGGGAGTTTTGCTTCTCCTTTGCTTTGAGACTATGGTTGTGCCATCACTCCTTATGAGGTTGGGTTGTTGATGCACCCTTGTTTTGGGTTGCTGTTGAGTTGTTTTGGCTACGCAAGGGCCAAGAACAACTATGAGTTGTCTTGTGGCTTAAGCTGTGTTTTACCTTTGTTGGGATTGTCATCATGTTGTCTTCACAGGGCTGTGAAGGGATTGGGTTGCTGCGGTATGCAGTGGTTGGTCTTCAGACTATTGGGGGTGGATTAGAGGCTGGGTATGCTTGAGATGACTGGTGTTAAGGTCACCAGCTTAGCATTTGCCTTCCTAGCTCCTTGAAGACTTGGTAGAATCCCTACTGTGTTGGTTTGCTACTTTGTGAACCTTGGCTATGTGTAAGCCTGCATTGACCCTTATCCTTGGAGGAATCATGCCCATCTCGGGGGTGGTAGTGTTGCTGAGATATTGATGAGCATGCTGGCCTATGGTTGGGTGGAACGTTTCAGCGACGTAGCTGGTTCTGGGGAAAGTTATTCATCAAAAGATAAGTAATCATGATTGTCTCATCTCTGCAATTATATCTATTGTTTTATGAACATGTGAATGTTGGAATGTATATGTTTCTTCTGCTAATTGATGAGAAATTATGCATTGATATTAGTATGAATTTGAATGCATGATGGGTTATGCATCTTTGTATGATGTTATGTATCATTGAATGCATTCTGATAAGTTTTAATTCAGCATTTATACTTCCTCATGTTCATGGGGTTGTTTTCCCGTATGCATGTGGTGTTAGTCACGTCCTCTTCACCGGTCGGAGGGTTGGGGACATGACAAGAACCAAGGACATAGCCAAGGCATGGTGACTCAAGAAATCTTTCCAAATCTGCAATCAAAGAGCAACACTACAAAGCCGAAGAAGGAAGCGGGAAAGTGGTGTGAGTTCCATAAGAGCCTCACTCACAACACAAGTGAGTGTCGGGCCAAGCAGTCACTAGTGGCCAAGATAAAGGCTTATGAATCAAATGCATACTCTAACACTGAATCAAAACCAAAGAAGGGGAATGATAGAGGGGAGAATATTATTGATGTAGAGCCCAATGCCACCGTTGCCACCATGAAGATCCAAAAGGAAGAACTAGAATATTCAGAGGAGGAGGAGCATCTTTTCCACTCCCAAATGTGGGTAAAGGGTTCCCCGCTACAGTTCATTGTCGATAGTGGGAGCCGAAAGGACCTGATTTCAACAAAGGTCATGAAGCGGTTTGGTTTACCGACCACAGCACACCTACATCCGTACACCATTGGGTGGCTTCACCAAGGACAGGGTCTCCATGTCATCCAGCAATGTCACCTTCCCTATAGCATCAAGCCCTTCACCGATGAGGTATTATGTGATATTGATCCTCTTGATGTTTGTGATGTATTATTAGGTCAACCATACTAATGGAAGTGACATGCTGTGTATGGGTCCTGGCCTCACACTATTATTATTATGTTGGGAAATAATTTGTAGAGGATACCAGAGGTACTAGCTCTTGTCGCTATCTCTTTGGTTACTGCAAAACAATGCAATAAGGTCATTTCCAAAACTAGGAATTTTGTTTTCTTGATGATCCACCCTCAGGGAAAGAAGAATACCATGGCCATGACCTCCAAACAGGGCCCCTCTGCACGACAACAGCAAATGGACAAGGTCATGGAGGAGTACCAAGACATATTCACCTCACCCACTGGGCTGCCTCTCCATTTTCAGGTCAAGCACCCCATTGATCTGACCCCAGGTGTGCCGCTTCCCAATGGACCGATATATCAACACTATATTCTAGAGAATGATGAAATAAACAAGCAAATTCAAGAGCTACTGCAAAAGGGTCACATCAGGCCAAGTTCATCACCCTGTGGGAGCTCGATCGTGTTGGTACAGAAGAAGGATGGGACTTGGAGACTCTGTATTGACTATCAGGCATTGAACAAGATCATTGTCTAGAATAGGTACCCAATCCCACGGATTGATGACCTCCTGGACCAGCTTAAAGGGGAAAAATATTTTAGCAAGATCGACTTAAAGTTTGGGTATCACTAGGTACCAATCGAACCGACTGATGTGTGGAAGATTGCCTTCAAAGCCAAGGAGGGCCTTTTCGAATGGTTGGTCATGCCTTTCGGGCTAACGAATGCTCCCACAACCTTCATGAGACTGATGGACGAAATCTTGCAGCCATTCACCAACTCATTTGTATTGGTGTACTTGGATGACATCCTGATATTCAGCTAGGCTTGGGAAGAGCACCTCCACCACATCCAACAGGTCCTTCAAACACTGCGACAACACAAGTTGTGTGCTAATTTGGACAAGTGCACCTTTGGCATGACCCAGTTTTAGTATCTGGGATACACTATTGATGAGTGTGGGGTACATGTGGATCCAACCAAGATCCAAGTCATTTGGGATTGGCCATCCAAAACTACTCTAACAGAGCTTCATAGCTTTCTGGGCCTTGCTAATTTCTACCGTGGGTTCATGTTGAGATTCTCTCATATCACTTGGCCCTTGAGTCAAGTCACCAAGGGAGGAGTGAAAGAAAAATTCTTTTGGTTGGAAACACAACAGAAGGCGTTTGTAGAATTGAAACATCACCTCTATTGTGCCCTAGCTCACATTACCAGACTTGCAACAACCATTTGAGATCGAGACAAATGCCTCTAACTATGCTATTGGGGCAGTCCTTACTCTACAAGGGAATCCAGTTGCATATCACAGTGAGACATTGTTCGACACAATCCAAAAATATCCCACTTATGACAAAGAGATGTATTCCATTGTAAAGGATTTCCAACAATGGAAGCATTACATTTTGGGGAAGGAAACGATCATCCACACAGACCATCGACCCCTGTAGTTCATACAAACACAAGGGAAGTTATAGAACAATCGCCATCATAAGTGGTCCACATATCTACAACAGTTTCATTTGAACATCAAGTACAAGAAGGGAAGCACCAATAATGTTGTGGACTACCTCAGTCGACCACCGATCGTGGCGATAACCACAGTGCTCAACTCTTATGGGTGCGAGACTTCTGATTGGCCTCTTCTCTACAAGAGCGATCCATAATTCTGCCACACATACCAGACACTATTGGATGGAAACCAAGTTCCAAAATTTCACCTACAAGATGTACTACTATGTCACATGGGACACCTTTGTGTTCCTTCAAGTGAGCGTGCCAAGATGATTTGGGAAGCGCACTACAGTCGGGTTGCTGGGAATTTTGGGGTCGAGAAAATAGTGGAAGTACTGTAGAAGTATTTATATTGGCTGAACCTTCGAAAGGACGTTGGGAAGTACATCCGATCATGCACTGCCTACGCCATTTCCAAACCACCCATTAAGAAGCAAGGCCTCTATACTATGTTTCCTTCCCCTAGTCGACCTTGGGAATCCATCTCCATGGATTACATGTCAGGCCTTCCTTCTACTAAGCACAAAAATGACTGTGTGTTTGTGGTCATTGAAAGATTCTCAAAGATGGCCATAATGGCGGCCTGCAAGAAGAATATCATAGCAGAAGCCACTGCTAAACTTTTCTTTGAATGAGTGTGGGTACACTTTGGGATCCCAAAGTCTATAATCTTAGATTTGGACAGCAAGTTCCTTAGTACATTCTGGTCTAGCCTATGGTCAATGCTAGACACCAAGCTCACAAATTCCACAGCTTTCCATCCGCATACTGAAGGCCAGACAAAGGTCATCAATAGGATGATCGTACACATTTTATGCATGTACAACTCAAAGAATCCATGCACATGGGATGAGAGCCTCCCCTAGGTACAACACAGCTATAACCAAGCCCTCCACAGCTCAACCAACCACATCCCCTTTCAGGTGGGCTTGGGATTCCAGCCACTATGTCCCATTGACATAGCCATGCCATTTGCAGCTACTCAGGCTGATTCATCTCATATCCAGTTTGAATTTTCCAAGGTGAACATCTTCATTGACCACATTCAACACATTCGGCAACAAGTTCATGAAATATTGGATAGATCCAATGCTAAGTACAAGAAATGACATGATCAACATCGGGTGCAACATAACTTCCAGGTGGGCGACAAAGTGTGGCTACATTTGTAGAAGGAGTGCCTCACTGGACCCCACCACAAGTTTTGCCTGCTCCGATATGGGCCATACACCATCACCAAGGCTATCGAGGAAAATTTCTTTGAGCTTAGTATTCCACCATTCCTTGTTCTGCAGCCAGTGTTCAATGTGGACCTCCTTTGACCTTACTTTCCACCTCTACTGGACACATCAGACGTGGCAGAACAAATCACACCAACAGAGTTAAACCCCAACTGCATGGACCAAGCCATAGCTGATCGGATTATGGACACATAGATTAAGAACACCTGCAAGTAGAAGATCCATCTATATCGATTTTTCAAATCAGGCCTCTCCTTCACCAGGGAAAGTGGCTCACCAAGGACTAAGTTCAGCAGAAGTTTCCTCATCTCATGGAGGAACTCAATGCAACGGGGACCATTGCTTCCTAACGGGGGAGGAATGATCCAGGAGGATATTGGTGGCCACCCACCTATTCCACTTGGACCCCCACCATTGTTTCTTTCAGTTTTCCAGTTTCCTTAATTGTAGCACAATTTACTATTTTTGGCAGTTTTCGGGTCCTAAACTTTCGGAGCCGTTTTGAGGCCCTAAACGACGTTTGTTTGGCATCGAATGGTCGGGAAAATATGAGTCCATTCTAGACTTGATGTTTATTATTTATGGATGTAGTCCTTGAACATATTTTTCTAACGATGTATCATGCACATCAAATAGAGGTAGTATGCTAAAGTTACGACCCCGGAAAATTTATGTACCAAGTTACCCAACAGGGCCCACATTCTGGCGTTTCACCTCCTAGGGTTAGTTTTTTGGATGTGTAGGGTTTCCATTGTTTCTCAATAATATATAGGCCTTTGAGCCTCATTGTAATAGATAGTTCAGAAGCATGTAGCCACCACATCTCTTCTCAAAGATAAGCTACTAGCACTCTAGCTAGTTTATTTCCATTATGTATGTAAACAAGTTTTAGTTATTGATTAATGAAATGAAGTGTTATTTCCGCTGCATATCTATTTCTATGGTTATTTGTATATTTTGTTGTGTTCCTGGATAAATCCAGATCACCCACTGTCATCCTCTTCTTGCACCAAGCGTCTCTCCATGGGATTCTCCATGGCCGCTTATTTCATAGAAGCCACTAGTCGCACTGATAGTTCCTGAGAATTCATCATTCCAACCACAGCCCTGCCAACTTTCTATTTCGCATGAAGAGTTTAACCAGAGATCTGGCAGAAGTGTTATGAGCCCTGCATTTGGGCAATCATGTGGGTGGAGCCACACTCATACGACTGTTTGCATCCTCGATATTCATCTAAAATTCAACATGAGGTCGAGTCAAACCAACGATGACTACTTTGTTTCTTTGGTTACTCTGCAGCTCGCACTAATCCCTTACGACAAAACTTTCCCACACCACTGATCAAACTTTGGTGGCACTACACACGTGTGCTCCTCATGTCAGATCTCAAGCTCTTACCTAGCCTCTACCTCATTCTCCACGCCCAGTAGCTTCTTCACACTGTCTTTCGTCCTCCACTCAGGAGACTTGATCTGCCATGGATCCACCTGCATGTAGCTAGGGTTTCTCTTCTTATGCCCTTAACTTTCACTTAGAGCAGTGATTCACCTTTTCTTTAACACATCAGCTTTTGCAATGCCATATTTAAAAAATGGTCCAAATTTGTTTTTCTCAAGGGATCCCACCCCTGAACCCTCATAAACCCTTAGGCAGGGGGGTGGACCAGCCCTCCAGTCTCCCCTATAGCTCACCTGGGAATTCACAGGTCTCCCACAAGATGTTTCTTTCCTTCACACAAGCTCCCTAAACTTTGATACAAATTTTTATGATTTTAATGAGCAACATTAAATATAATAAGCAAGACTAAAACATATCAATAAGCAACATTCACATAGACACACAATGTACCCTGGAAACCCCATGCGGGGAAAACCAACACCAATGAAGATCTTCATTACATGTCCAAAACCGACCATTCAGGCTAAGTGAGTTAGCCACCACTCACCTCCAGGCCACTTTACAATGGAGCCTCCTCAAGCCTTATAAAGGCTTCATCACATGCAATACCATGGGACAATACCATGGGCTACAACAAACCATGTGCCCAAACCATGTGCTAGACCTAAACCACGTTTGACTCAATCATGAGTCAAGGTTAAACTTAACAATTATTAGCCTCATTATCCACAAATGTTCCCTTATGCATGATTTTAGACCCACTTGATTCGGTTCCTATTATTTAGGATCCTATCTTCAGTTAACTAGCCTTGATTTCATCACCTAAGTTAGTATGAGCTTTGATGACCACTAACACTCAACTGAACACCTGTTATGTGCCCTGCATCATTAGTTATCATCAGTTAACTTCCTAATCCTCCTTCTTGGTCCACCTACTATGAGTTACACTCAATTAACTAATCTACTTTAGGATTTATGACTGGAAATTATGTCTAGTGATGTTTTCTATGTTATATAAGCTTGCCACATGTTTATATTTCAACTGCCTCTTTAGGATCATGAATTTCTCTTTTGGATATGTATTTATATTATGCTATCACTAGTGATTAATAGACAATATGGATTTTATTCTATTGAGTTCTTCTTATATGTATTTTGCTCAATATTTCTTCATTAGTGTTAGAATATAATCCATTAGGGATTATAATATTGTAAATAAATAAATAAAGAATAGGAAGCTGAGCAGTTACGTAGGAATATGGATAGGCCGGTCGGAATATCAACCACCGCCTGAAATGTATAAATATATGCATTGGCATTGGAATAACAATTAATTGGGAGTTATACCTATCAAGTTGTATCAGAGCTTGGCTACCTGCCTGCGGTAACTCCTGCCTGCTGCATTTCAGCCCTGGCATTCTGCCTACCAGTCTGCTCTTTCAGGCTGCCTGCCCATCGCCAGTCTGCCCTCTGCTCTTCCCTCCTGCCAGTGCATACATTGTATGCGTTATTCACATGAGTAATTCGTTTTTGTAGAGGAAACCCTAATTTCTGCCACAAGCACAAGCTGCGATGAGTGTATTCTTATAAGTTTTGATCTCACGTCTTCCTCCAAAACTGCCTGCACTTCTGAATATCACTTTATGACTGCGTTGATATCTCTTGATATCTGCGTTGATATTGGCACGCCCGGTGGGACACAAACCCACAATCGCTTGATATTGGTATTGAGACTGCAATGCAATATTGGAGCTGAGTATATGCGTTGAGTATATATGCTTTTGAGACTAGTATTCAAGCTTCTGTGCATGATTCCATGACCGTGGAAGCAATGCCTTTCACCAGCTAGTACATAATTTTCTTGATAACCAGGGGTGGTATTGTGAGCGACTCGGTCCGATATTTGTTGATAAATAAATTAAGATTCAACTTCATATTGTCAAATACAATATTAAGCTTAAGATCACCGTGTTTCTTCTTCTTATAGTGTTCCACATCGTGCAAATTGACGACGTTGTAGGCGGTCTGGGACAGAAACTGTAAAATTGCGATCTCTCTGAGAGAAGTGACAGGAATTCCTCAAACACAGTCAATGCAAGCAACCTTGAGAGTCACCTCCTCGCCTGTTTCCCACACTACGCCCTTGTAAATCGTTCCTTCTATATCATCGTCTAACCACTCCCCCTTCTTATACTTGGACTTCTTATCACTATTCATGTTGTTGCTGATTTCTCCTTCAAGAAAATAAAACTTCTCATGATATATGTTAAAGACTGGGACTGATATATCATACATATATTGCGTGACTGATATATTATGTTGAAGAGAGATATAATGCTTGCTGCGTTGAAGACCTATTAGTGGAGAAATAATGTATGTTGAAGAATAATGTATGCTGGAGAGTGCTGCGATTTTTGCTATGTATTTGCTGCTGTTGTGACCGAGTTGAAGATTGACGTTATCCAATTACGTGAAGACTGAGCCTCTACCTGCTGCGTTGTGAAGACTGAGTTGGTGAGCCTAGTGTGGCTGCTGGGATATCTGCTAATGCGTGCATTGGAAGACTGCTGAAGACTGCGTTGGAGACTGAGCGTTGAAGACTGTTGTAGGCTGTGTTGAAGGCTGTCTGCGTTGAAGGATGAAGATGTCTGCGTGGAGGTAAAAATTTTGGTGTGATCGTTGGATTACACAAACCCTAATTTTTGCAAACCCATACATATGAAGAAATCATTCTGATATGTTCCTTTGGAAATAGCACTGTCATGTGACATGAAAATATTGTTGTAAAGAGTTGCAGAGCTTATTATTTTTTATGTTTATACACCGCCATATAAATTGTATTGCTGCAAATTGTCTTAGATTGAAGTAAATACTATGACAGAGACATAGACTTGCATAGTGAATAGAGCTTGTCGAAGACATTGTTTATACTAGCTAGTGCAGATGTAATTTTACAAGGACTGTATTGTAAAAAGTAGCAGAGACTTAGACCTGCTTCTTTCATATAGCTGAGATCGTTGACTGGTGCTGTTCAAAACCTTATATTTTGTGACAGTTTATAGCATATTAAGATTGTAAATCACCTTGGCAGAGGTTGTAGACCTGCAAGGTTATTGTTTTTCTATTTCTCTTTGTCATATAAAGTTCATTCTTGTAAATTACACTAACAACTGTAAAAGATGCACTCTTTGGCATCTAGTATTGGTGCTACCCTAGCTGGCAAAGACCAATCCAAAGACCCTTCCAAGGGAGATTGCAGCAAGAGAGGATGAGGAAGAAGAAATTTCAGAGGCAGAGGGGGTAGAAGCAAAAGATCAGATTTGCAGTGCAAGCGTTGTGGAAAGACTGGGCACACATCAGATCAGTGTTGGGCTTCTTGGGACTCCATCAAAGACAAGCACAACCAAAAGAAAGATGATAATAAACATCAAGATGCTAGTAAATATTCTGATTTTGCTCATTGTATTGTTGCACATTGTAATCTTGGAATTAATGAAATGACTTCTCTTTCATTTTACAAAGATTGTTGGCTGCTTGATACTGGTGCAACATCACACATGACATTTAGAAAAGACTGTTTTGAAGAACTAAATGAAACAATAGATGGCATAGTTTACTTTGCAGATAAGTCAAGTATTAAACCAAAGGGAATGGGCACCATTCGACTGAAGATGCCTGGATTCCCTGATTTCTTGTTGAAGAACGTTCTCTATCTTCCAGAGTTGCAGAGAAGCCTGCTGTCCTTGGTGGAGATACGACAGCAAGGCCATTCCATCCACATGTTTGATGGAATCGTTGAAATAAGAAAGTCCTCTGACAACCAATTCATCATGACTGGATACGAAGATGGAAAGTTGCTGAAGCTCAAGGGTTCATCCGCAAGATTTTAGAACTATGCCTACCTCTTTTAGCATGGAGAAGGTAATTTGTCATCTAGTTCATTGTGGCATGCAAGATTTGGTCATCTAAAGTATAACAGTCTTCGTTTGTTGAGAAACAATGGTGTATTTGGTTTGCCCACCATTCCCAAAGAGAAGAACAAATGTGATGCATGTATATTAGGGAAACATAGTAAGCTGCCATTCCATGAATCTATTTTCAAAGCAAGTAGGAAATTAGAGTTAGTGCATTCTGATTTGTGTGGCCCAATGCCAACTCCTTCAGCAAATGGGAATAAATATTTTATGACATTTGTTGATGACTACTCAAGAATGTGCTGGATTTACTGTTTAAAGACAAAATTAGAAGCATTTCAAACATTCAAAGACTTTCATGCATTGATAGAAAAACAAGCACAATAAAAAATTGGTACACTTCGTACTGATAATGGGAAAGAATACACTTCAAATGCTTTTGAAAATTATCTTCGCCAACATGGAATTGCACATCAGATTGCAGTTCCCTACAATCCTCAACAAAACGGTGTAGCAGAAAGAATGAATAGAACCATAATGAATATGGTTCGCTCAATGATGTTTTTCAAGAATGTAAAACTAATGTTTTGGGGTGATGCAGTAAAATGTGCAGCATATTTGAGAAACAGAAGTCCCTCAAATGCTCTTGATAACAAGACTCCACATGAAATGTGGTTTGTCCATCTCCCTTCAGTCAGGAATCTCAGAGTTTTTGGTTCCACCTGTTATGCCTTGATTCCAAAGGAGCAAAGAAACAAGCTTGGTGCTTGAAGCAGAAGATGCATTTTCCTGGGGTACGAAGAATACTCCAAGGAATACCATTTGTATGATGAGGTAAACAAGAAATTTGTTATTTCCAGAGATGTCATTTTTCTTGAAACTAATAAAAATGACCAGTCCATTGAGAGACAACTTGATCATTTGGAAAATTATCCTCATCCAAAGACATATTATGAAAATGAATATGAAATTCCAAACCTTGAAGGGGGGATTCCTATTCTGGATCAACCTTTGGAATTTCCATATGAAGCACCAACTCCCCCGCATGAAGAAGTTCCTGCTACTTCACTTGAACAAGAGGTTCAACTGGATGATGTGATTGAGAGAATTGAAAGACTCTCAATCAATGATGAAGCACCACCAGCTGATCAACTAGGACCATCACGAAATATTCTTAAATGGGCCACAAAGACACTTGAAAGTGTCCATCCAAATGAAGTTGGAAAGACAGGAACGAGAAGTTCGAAAAGACATGAAGATGGAGGAGGAGCAGATAATTCAGGTGATGACATAGATGTATCATTTGATTGTGAATTTAATTTATCAGCTAACTTTGAACCAACTTCCTTTGAACAAGCTTCTACTCGAGTTGAGTGGAAAGAAGCTATGCAAAATGAGTATGATGCACTCATAAAGAATGGAACTTGGAAGCTGGTTGACCCTCCAGTTGGAACCAAACCAATTGGCTGCAAGTGGGTGTACAAGAACAAATACAGATCATATGGCTCACTTGACAAGCACAAAGCGGGGCTTGTAGCAAAAGGCTATGCATAGAAAGAAGGAATTGACTATGAAGAAACATTTTATCCTACAGCAAAATGGGCTACCATCCGTACCTTACTCTCTTTAGCTGC
>LPNX010850982.1:605796-659109 GCA_001517045.1 Pseudotsuga menziesii
TAGTTCCAGCAGATTCAACAACAGAAGCATAATATGTGGCTGCAGCTGAAGCAACGAAAGAAATAGTATGGATTAGGAAGATACTTGAATATTTGCAAGAAAAACAAGAAAATTCCACTCCATTATTGGTCGACAATACTTCTGCAATCAAGCTGCGTAAGAATCCTAGATTCCATGATCGAACCAAACACATCAACACAAAGTATCATTTGATTTGACATCATGTAGAGGCCAAGACAGTCCATCTTCGACATTGTTCCACAAATGATCAAGTTGCAGACATCTTCACCAAAGCGCTTGGACGAGAAAAGTTTGAAAGATTTAGAAACATGCTCGGACTTACGAACACCCCTTCGGATTAAGAGGGGGATTGTTAGAATATAATCCGTTAGGGATTATAATATTGTAAATAAATAAATAAAGAATAGGAAGCTGAACATTTACGTAGGAATATGGATAGGCTGGTCGGAATCTCAACCACCGCCTGAAATGTATAAATATATGCATTGGCATTGGAATAACAATCAATTGGGAGTTATACCTAACAATTAGTTTCATTGCAAATCTATGTTGTTCATCTCAATAGGATTACATTTTGTCTTAGATCCTTAGATGTGGAAATTCTTGTAACTATCAAGTTTATATAAATCTCACATGTTATTCGAGCCTAGGGAGCTCGGTAAATTCAATTAATCCTCAATACATATTTTTAGAGTGTTTATTTTGTAGGTACAACAACTTCAAAATGGATTTGAAATAAGTTCCTCCTCTATCATCATTCAATTATGTTGAGTGGAAATTGAATATGGTTGCATATCTCAAGAGCCATGAGCTCTTTGATTTTTCTATTGTATTTGTGGAAATTCCAAAATTCAATGAAGAGAAAAATGATTATCTAAATGACTGTGATTGTGCATATGGAAAAATATGTCTGGAAATGTCTCCTAAGATGTGTTATCTCATTGATTCTGTTGAGTATCCATTCGAGCTATGGAGAAATATAGATAGATATTTTGGTGTGCAAAAGAAAATAGATGATAACTAGAGAAAATACAAAACCTCCTCAAGTGTTCTTCCTTCAAATTCCTTGGTCTCAACACTCTCTGATGAAGTTTTTCAAGTTGAAGAAATGACAGAATCTTCAACTCATTCAATTCAAATTGGTTAAAGTATCCTTGCGGTGACTCCTTCTCCTCTTGCTATAGAAGTTTATGAGAATGTTGATGTCTCATCTTCCAACACAATTTATCCATTAGAAGACAATCGAACCACCATTGTTGAATAAGAACTATCTTTCCAACGATTCTCCAGTGATTCTTCTATTCCGAATTCTGAGCAAAGTTTGCCAATGATTGCTCAAGAATATAAAAAGGAATTCGATTCCTCTCTCTCCAATGTTGTTGCTAGTGTGAAAAAAGTGATATTTTTGATGTTTTGGGGGTGATATCAGATTTTGGAAGTTCTCCATTCCCCCTCACTATTCTATTCCTTCTAACAAATTCCTACATGATTGCTTGCAACAATTCTCAAATTTTTATTGAAGATGTAGAAAACTGCGAAGTTTCTCTCTTAGTGGTGCAGCCGAGACACATGCCTCACCTTATTGTAGCCAATTTTAAATATTATGATTCAAAATTGATTCTCCAAGACCTCTTAGTTATGCTTGGTATTTATCTCATCACTATGTGTGAAAAACCAAGCACCTCAAGTCTCCTTCAAAAATTCTGTTGTTGGAGATTCTATATCAGTTTCTTCTCATGATTTCTTGGATATTTTGGATTACATATCAAATGATGGAGCTCATATATTCACTCTTCATGGTCTAATGCCTCTCTTTATTTCCTATATGGTCACATGCTCATTTCCTCAAAATATAATTAAAAATGGAGAGCACCACCATTCACTTAGATATGATATAACCACCCTTGGTTAAAGTTCTCAAGCACCTAACGAATCACTTGGACCTGATCTCACCTTCCTTGGTTCGAAGTTCAAGCTTGAAGAGAACCTACTTTCTCTCTTTTGTCATATTATCTTAGTAGCTCTACATGGTTCTAGTATCCATTTTGCAGTTGTCTATGTTCCTAATAAAGTTGAGCATTATCCTCTTCTTCCAAAGAGGAAGATGCATCCAGACATAATCATTTAATTTGGAGAGAATTTTTAGGTTTACTTTTCATGCGCATTTTTAGGAAGGATTTTCCCTGTGTTGGTTTCCCATTTCCCTGAGTTCTATGGATGAATAATGTAAAGGGTAACCATAGTCCTAGTTGCATTGGCCCTAATTTTTATTTTTCCTCACATAAGTTAGGCTTAGGAGGAGGTGTTGGAATATTTAGACCATCTAAACATTAGCCTTAATCATTTATTTAATTTTCTAGTTCTTAGACCATTATCAGTTGATCACCTAGTGTATATTCCTAAGTATCTTGATCACTCCAGACTGTTATTTTTTCATTATTATCCTCATTATCCACATATGTGGCCTCATGCATGATTTTAGTCCCACTTGAGTCAGTTCCTATAATTTAGGATCCTACCTGTTATCGCTCGAATCGAAATTCTCTGTATAAGTGACGATACTAATACTTTTGTCACACATAAGGACAAATGGATTGAAGATCTAGTTTTCTATAGATGATCATGGTCCTAATGACCCATTTCTTACTCAAGCTTTGTCTCTTTTTTTCATGAGATTAAGGCATAAATGCGTGTGGAAGTATAACAACGCACGTTCCACATGCTAGTTGACTATGTACAACTAGCGTTTTCCCCCTAAAAAGTTGTACATGCGGGTTTTCTAAGGGAGACTCACATTTCATATGTAGGTTTCCTTTGTGCCACTTGTGTGTCCCTTAAAAATTAATTAAAAATAAAAAGAGATTAATTATAAGGTGGCTGAGTTCGATTGTATAACTTCCACACCTTCCCCAACTGCTTCATCCCTACAACTGCTATTTTCATTTTGTCATAAAAATATGAGAGCGGCTAGAATAAAAAGGGGAGAACACTTAACCTAAGATAATGCTAGAGGATTTTGGTTAAAAAAGAGGATCAAGGAGACCCAGGTCATGGTCTCAAGGAGTCAATGTCAGACTAAGGTATAATTGAACTTTTTCCAAGTTAGTTGATTACTAAAGAGATATTCCCTTTCCACTAAGTTTTGTACTGTTTTTAATCTTTAATGAACCATGTTAATAGTTTTTAAATTCAATTACAAGTTTCAGTCTCTTTCTTATACATGTTTCATATTTATGATGGTCAAAAGTGTTTGAGGACGGTATCTTTTCTTGCAGGTCTTGGAGCAGCATATTGGATATTGGTTTGAAGGAAACAAAATATAGGACTAGCCTTCATAAATAAGGTACATAATCTATATCACTCAAACCCTAAGTTACCGGGCATGTTCTTAAGGCCCTATGTGTCCCATGTCCACATGTCTGACACAAACACGTTGTTAGAGCATGTCGAAAACATACTTTTTTTGTGTCCCTATTTAGGACACACATTTCCTATGTTGTGTCCAATGTGTTTGGATTCTAAGACATGTTTTCTGCGGAAAAGACTCATGGATTTTCTTTAAATCAAAATTGTCACATTATTTTTATCATTTAAAAGTGTGGCGAGGGCTTAAAAGTATGTTTTTTGTGTAGGTGAAGAATATTTGAAGGATTTGGAAGGGTTTCCAAGTGCATTGAGGGTGGATTGCAAGCCCAACCATCGAACAAGAAGAACAATGTCTCAATCAGATAAGGCAAGAGCTAAAGGGAAAAGGAAAGGGAGAAATCCCCCATCTAATGTTTCCCCTCCTATTCCTCCATGCACAAGATCTTCTACTCCTCCTACTAGTGCTCCATCTGTTGCTAGTGGAGCTCATGATCCATTGAACCATGTTTTAGCATTACAACAAGCCTAAGAGAAACAATACCTTTTGTGGAAGTATGTAACAAGGAAAGAAGGGCCTGGGGAAAAGCTAGGTGGGGGAGGCAAAGTGTGTTGTACTCGAAATTTTTGCAAGAATGAGTTTAAGAGCAGATACTACTGAGTTAAGGGCCATTTGTTGGCCCTTCCTTCTTGTGGGATTTCTTCATGTGAAGTAGTGAGTGTTACCCAAAGGAAGGATGTAGGAAAAGAGGATCAAGAAGGATTAGGAACGGTAGCAGCAACAAGCAAAAAAAGAATGAGGGTCCTCTTCCATTCTTAAGGAAATCCTCTAGCATTTGACATCCATTTCCACCTAGCAGAAGTGATACATATACAACAAGAAAGATGCCATGTTCAAGTGGTCCAATCGATAGGATTTTCAAGAAAGAGGCGTGAGAAGAGGTGGACCTTACCATTGCATTATTTTTCTACCTCAACTTCATCTCATTCAATGTTTCATGGTCACCATTGTTTATTGATATGTGTTGAAGTCTCGTTGAATGAGCTCCAACTAGTTAAGTGCCTCCTAGTTTAGAGAAGCTTAGAACCACATTGTTGGTTAATGAAAAGAAGGAGGTTGATAAAATTCTTGAGCTAATTAGGTCAACATGGCCCTCATCCGGAGTGAGTATTGTTTCTGATGGATAGATAGATCTAACACGCCATCCACTCATTAATTTCATGGCATCTTCCCAAAATGGACTGGTTTTCTTGAAAGCGATGGATGCACTTGGGAAATACAAGGATGCACGGTTTACGGGTGATTTATTCATCAAAATAATTGAAGAATTAGGTGTTGATTCTTGTCTACAAATCATCACAGACAATGTACCTATTTACAAGGCCATTGGAATGATTTTGGAAACTAAATATCCATAAGTATTTTAATTTTGGACACATTTCATTACTAATTTGCTCATTGTTTCAATTTATCACAAGATTCATCTAAGGGAATGGTAATTTTAATTATTTGAGTTGTTAGTGTTGGAGATTCATTTATACTTGATCTTATTGCTCTTACTAGTTTTTTGGATACCTTGCATTGTCCATTCCTTGAATTTAGCACTCAAATCCATTGCTTCAGATGTGACATGGATTGGAAACATTATTGAGGATGTACGCCATATATGTAACTTTATACAAAACCACACAAATTCCCTCACCATCTACAAAGAGTACACACATATTTCATTGTTGAATATTGCATATACTTGGTTTGATTCCTTATTTATCATGCTCAAGAGGTTGAGGGAGGTTGAAACCGCTCTTGGGTCTATGGTGATTTCAAAGTATTGGTATTTTTGGAGAAAGATGGATCAAAGTGCTTCAAAAAATGTGAAGGACATGATATTAGATGATATTTGGGTAGATATGGTGGATCTTACCATTAATATCATGGATCCACTCATTTCTTTGTTGCGTTTTGCAGACATAGACCAACACATCCTAGCGGATGATCATTCAAATACAAGCCCAGACGCCACAAATCGTGGCCAAAATCATAGCAATAGGACTCACACCTATAGGTCAAGGGAGTGATCTAAAGCTAGACATGCTAGAAACAGTCGACACAATAGTAACTATAGGAAAAATTTACTGTGGGCCCAGCATGTTGTCGACATGCTCAAAAGTATATGCAAGAAATGTCAGGATTCGGCCGGGATTATAGGGTTCCCATCTTTGATACTCTGGATAGCAATGTACCACTTGTTCCCAGTCGAGGACAAGTATTTCTAGGAACCACACAAGTACCACATGTGGAGGTTCAAGCCATTTTCATAGAATGAAACATTAAAGGAATTGGTAAATGGTAAAGTAATGCTGGAAAACTGGTTCCAAAACCTAAAAATCTAGACAACTAGATGGAGGGTGCCTCAGAACATCCAAAGAAGTCTACCGAAAACAATGCATATTCAACTCGAGCTTGACCACACAGCAAACTAGTACATGTAATGGGGAAAAGAAATAGCAAAACCTCTCGACTACTACCCAACATTCAAAGATATTTTTTGAGAGCTAGCTCGACAGTCCAATACAAAGTTATCAACACCAGCAAAAGCCAAAGAAATAAATCAACCAATTGAAGAACCATTGACAAACCAAGAAAAATAGGAGGACTACAAACTCCGATTACATATCAGTACCTTCATATTGGATGATATACCAGCAGAGGACACCAACAAAATCCAAATAACAACCATACCACCACCGACCCAAAGGGGAAGAACACCAACTGAGCAACAGGTAACTATAACGACGGAGAAAAGTATCAGTCTGACTAACCAATAGGAGAGAGAAAAAGAACTAGAGGAAGATATCGAATCAAACAATCCAGAATATGCTATGACAAAAGAAAACTTAAGGAAAATAGCAAGGGAAGTAGCAACCGCAAGGAAGAGGAAATCAATTCAGGAAAAAGGGAAAGGGAAGCGCAAGCTTCTCCTTTCAGACTCAGAAGATGAAGAAGAACTATTGGGGACCACTGTCAACATCATAGAAGACGCAACAACAAACAAAGTCTCGGTCGAAACACAATTCAAATGATTTGTCGACGCGGGAGCAAAATAAGGACGACTGAAAAAGGTAAAAACTGCAACCACTTCAGTTTATGAGAACATTGTTGATTTAGTCTCTACACCTCTACCCCCATCTCCAACCTATATTACACAGGAAGACACTCCATAGATATCCACCATAAGCCCAGTCGACATTTGTAAGAATGCTATGCCAGAGACACTGAAAGAACGGTTCGACCAAGATGGTGATTTCTAGGCATACATTGAAAAATTAGTTGAACTGCTCACCTCTATCCATAATATTACCACCAAATGTCCACTAATTGAAGCTAGTGCATCACGCCAAATCCTCTCTCAACAAATTGGCCAAATACCCCAGAAACCAAGATCTGTGGGAATTATCAAGTCCACATTCTTGAGGAACCCCGATAAGACATCTCAAATTGTCGCAATTCACACATCATCCATTATCCCTTTCGACATCCCACACCCTCCACCAGCCAATGAGCCAACAAGAGATGTGGAGGAAGATAACCTGGAAGATATCATCCGAGTGATCGACAACCTATTCTCTGATGACCCAAATGATTCACCACCAAAAGTCGAAGACCCAACATCGACTGACAATATCCCCACTGCACCAATTACACTAGACCATTCACCATCTCCACCACCACTTCCCAATCCAAAACCTTTACCAAAACCTAAACCATATATGTCAAACCCTCCAGACACACACCGAGCTACAAGTTCCACCCAAGAAATTCAACCAGAAATTCCACTGACCACTGAAGATCAGCAGCCAAAAAAACAACCATAGGAAAATATACCACTTGCAGATGCACAGGCACAACAATAGACAGAACAACATAAACATAAAAGAAAAAGAGACAAAAAGAAGAAAGAACACCACAAAGAATCAAAGTCAATAATGGTCCACATTAGCCAGCTTGCATCGACTACTACAGTCGATGCAACAAAGATAAGAGACAGAGAGTTGGGACAACTCTTAGAAACTTTGGCCACCGAAGCAAAAACAAGAAGCCAGACCAGACGAAAGCAACTCGACAACAGTAAGAATGAACAAGTCGAGTTTCTATCAAAATGCAGAAAATTAGTTCAAACAGTAATACCAGGACCTCTAGAGGCCGACACCGACAAGCCACTGGAAAAAGCATACCAACTATTTGAAAACATGGTGTCGACTCTACAATCACACCTACTAAATACAAAGGAAGAACAAAAAGTAGAGACATCCAAACTGTTAAGGAAGCAGTACATAGCATTCTCAGAAGCTCATAAAGTGCTACAAGACCACCTGAAAGAATTTGTCATCATAGAAGAAGTACTCCGAGATTGGCCCACTTATTATGGGTAAGTATTTCAGCAAACCCGAAAACCCCGAGAACAAATTCAAGCACTCGAAAGAAGAAAAGGCACCGAAGAAGCACTGAGAAACTAGATACAAGATTAGATTGTATTGGAAACATCCAAACTTCAAAAACTATAAAAACAAGCACACCAGTGGGTACAGCAAGCACTGCCAAGCCTTGATAAACTAGATACAATCTACCCGCAGATAAAAAGACTATTGGAGGTAGCAGAGGAAAACGATCAATTTATGGGACCCAACATGGAAAGCATAGCAGAAATTTCCATCCAAGAGAAGATGTCGACCTTATCAAGCATCACAACATTGACTATCGACATCCAGAAAGTATTACACATGTGGGCAGAATTTCAACACCAACTGGCCGTTACAGCAGAAGCAATTGTGGAAATATGCGTATAGAAACAACTAACCATCCGACTAAACATTCCATGAAGACAAAAAATACCAGAAACAAATACCTAAGATAGCACACTGTTGAAGTACCTCCCCTGTTTCTTCGGGATGAAGAAATATTTTGTTCCTGGGGAAGATGTTGGAGTTAGTCAGTGAGCCGAATAGTCGAATAGCCTACTATTTGGAGATTAGTTCAGTCATGTTAGGTCGTGTTAGTTGAGTGAACCGACACATAGTTATATGTAACTATTTGTAAATCATATATTAGGCTGTTGAGCCAAATGAGAACTTGGTTCAGTTCTGTGTATGTATGGACCCTCATGTTATAATATAATATGTTATTATCCATATCTATGTTCTTGTCTCTTGTGTCTGCTATGTCTATATGATTCAATTTGTGTTATTGGTAACCCTTTGTGATCTATGAGATTACAACAGGGTTCCATGATTGATTCCATGAGGACCATTGTTATGGAGAATGAGTGTCCTGAGTATGAGACATCGGTAGAGAACTTATGGTCCACCATATAAGATATTCTTATCTCCATGTGGGATAAGACATGCATGCCTTTGCATTGTGTGTCCCACTCCTTGAACCCCAAGTTCTACAATCAAGAATGGCTCAATGGTGGGCCCTCAAATGAAATCCCTCCTCACATAGATGGAGATATTTCACAGCCGAGGAAGATAGCATTTAGGAAGCTATTTCAGGATAGATACTTACTTGATGAGGTGGAGGGATTTGTATATTTTTCCACTACTACTAGGATATTTGGAGCCTATGATGTTGTAGGAGATAGGGGAGCTAAGAATCCCTATAATTGGTGGGAAAATCATGGGGAAACATTCCCTCTTCTGTAACATCCCTGACCCTCTGACCAGCGAAGAGAACGCTACCATACGCTAATCATCCAGGAAACTAGCCCCATGAACATGTACATACATATAAACTGAAGAAAAATGCTTGGAAGTAAAATCATGCATACATGATTATCATACAGCGGAAGCAAAACCATACATTCAAGCATTCAACATGTTCATCATAATTCATTAACAATAAATATGATTGTAGAAGTGAAATAGAAAAGAATACTTATTTTATAAAGAACTCGTCTCGCAACCAGCTATGTCGCTGCAACATTCCACCCAACCATAGGCCAGCGTGCTCCTTAGTCTCTCAGCAACGCTGCCACCCCCGAGCTGGGAATGATACCCCAAGGAATAAGGAACAAGCAGGCTTACACATAGCCAAGGATACACAAAATAGCCAATCCAACACAGTTGGTTTTATAAGGCCAACAACAAATCAGCCAAGACAACACAGTTGGGTTTATCAAGCCAACAACAAATCAGCCAAGCTAACACAGTTGGGTTTATCAGGCCATCAAGGAGCTGGGAAAAGCTAAATGCTAAGCTAGTGAGCTCATTGAAGAGCTAAGGACACCTACACCAAAACTAGCTTGACTTCTAGGACGCCCACACACCCAACACAAGGAAATCAGTCCCTTCTCTACTACACAGTCCCTCAGTCCCTAACCTCCCTTCTAGTGCTATTCAGGGGTTGTGGAGAAGAAACCCAACCCTCTACCTCTATCTGTGTGGTTCCCAAACACACCAGGATTATCAAGCAAACCAAGCCCTCATTCCCACTCCAACACAGTCCGTAGACCAACCACTACATACACGCAGCAAAACAAGTGATTTATAGCTTGGATAGGGAAATTCGATCCCTAAGTCGTTCTTGGCCCTATCGTGGCCAAAATGACTCACTCATAACCCATAGCAGCCCAAAACGTAGGTGAAACCACAACAAAAAAACATGGGGAATGCAACCACCTCGATATTCAACATTGAAACAACAGGAAGACACGCGGTCTGAAAATGGAAAATAATATCTCATTCTCAGCCTGGATAGGGGAAAACATAATTCAATGAACCACAAGTCGGTGAGGTAAACACACATACACACAGCCTTGAGCATGAATGGCTCATGCACAGGAAAATCATGGGTGACAGTAACGATTTCTCTAGCTCATTGCGTGAGGAAAATGATGAAGAATCCTGTGCGTGAGAAGGTGAAGAGAGAACATCTCTACGTGAGAATGGGAAATCCCCCAGCCTGTGTGTGAGGATGAGAAAAACAATGGCAAGTGGGAGAGTGGAAGAGTCCCCTGATGTTTTTCCCTGCCCACGTAAAATAATGAGCCTATTGGTGGAGTGTGCGTATGGGCAAGGACTGACAGTCCTGCCACCCACCACTTCCCAGCCATAACTACCCCCAACTAACAACATAAGTTTTAAATGGTTAGTTGACACATGGTTTTCTCCCCATTGGTTCAAGGTTCAATAATTCCCCATTCCTATCCTTATGAAAATCATGCCCTTTTCAATATCGTTGCATTGACATAGTTGGTTGGGGTTCATTTTAATTAAAGATGCATTTTTACATGATGCCAAAACTGTAATGTGCCATATATCACGATATACCATCAGCAACAATTCTGATTGCCGAAACATAACACAACCAAATTGATGGTGGGGATTTTTCCTTTAGCTCCACACCACGATTAATTACAATATATACATCATATACATTTAATGCAAATGGGATCAAAACTGGGGTGTTACATTCCCCTCCCCCTTCAATAACACTGTCCTCAGTGCTTTACAAAATTTGAATAAAATTCCACACTGGTACCGCCTCAGTGTTCCGCAGAATTGAAAAAAAATGGATGTGCCAATCGCATGACATCGTCCAGCTCCCACGTAGCCTCTTCAGGTCCGTAGTGCTCCCATTGCACCTTTACCTACCCTATGGCCCGGTTCCGAAGCATTGTGACCTTCCTGTTGAGGATGTGCATTGGCTCAATTTGGAACTCTCCCTCGGGTTCCACTTGAATCACATCCCAATTTATCAAATGGTTAGGATCATGTACATATCTCTTAAGCAAAGAAACATGAAAAACATTATGAGCTCTAGTGCTAGCAGGCAATTCAAGTCTATATGCAACTGGCTCTATTCTTTCGAGCACTTCAAATGGTCCACAATATCTTAGTGACCGCTTGGCACAACTTCCAAGCTTCAAGGAACTCTTCCTTGCCCTCACTCTGAGGTAAACATGATCCCCAACACTGAACTCCTGGTTCACCCTATGCTTATCTACGTAGCTTTTTTATCTATCCTGTGTTGCTTTCAAATTCTGTCTGATCTTTACAACTTCCTGCTCCATTTCCTTGAGCAATTCTGGACCAATCACAACCCTATTCATCGGATTATCCCAATTCACTAGTGTCCTACACCTTATTCCATACAAAGCTTCATACGGACTCATTCCCAAGGATGCCTACTGTCCATTTTTATAAGCAAACTCTACCAAGTGTAAGTGATCTTCTCACTTGGTTGGTTTTTCCATCACGTACATGCGAAGCATAACTTCAAGCACATGATTCACTCTCTCTATCTTCCCATCTGTCTGAGGATGATATGCAGTGCTAAAGTTTAGCTTTGTACCCAAATCTGCAAACAACCCCTTCCAAAAATTAGAAGTAAATTTGACATCTTGGTTAGAGACTATTGCCTTAGGCAACCCATGCAATTTGAAAATATCCTTCATGAATATCTTTGCAATGTCATTAGTCTTATGCGTAGAATTCACCGGTATAAAATGCGCTTCCTTTTTAAACTTGTCCACCACAACCATGATGGAATCATGTTGTCTCCAAGTCATCGGCAATCCTGTAATAAAATACATGGAAATAACCTCCCATTTCCATTCTGGAACTGGCAAAGGCTGCAACAAACCTGCTAGGTGTTGATGTTCAACCTTTACCTACTGACATTTCATGCACCTCGAAATGTATTCAGCCATGTCCTTTTTCATTCTTGGCCAAAAGTACTGTTTTCTGGCAGTAGCAATTGTCTTCTGATATCCTAGGTAACCAAAATACGGAGTTGATGTATTTCATCGATAACAACTCTCCTCAAATCTGCTACATTTGGAATATAAATTCTTCCTTTATAAGTAATAAGTCCATCTTCTTCCAATTTATGTCCCTCATACCTCTTCTCAAGACTTTGCTGCTGCAATTTGTCTGTCACTAGCTCATACGATTCATTTCCAGCAACATGATTAACAATCTGCTGCCTCAATTCTAATTGGAAAATACTAAGAGATGCCACATGCATTTCCTGCACCTTCCTGTTGAGTGCATCAGCTACCTTATTCTCTTTCCCCTTTATGTGCTTGATTTCAAAATCAAACTCACATAAAAACTCCAGCCATCTTGCTTGCCTAGCATTTAGAGTAGGCTGATCAAATAGATACTTCAGACCACAATGGTCTGTCCTTAGTTCAAAATATTCTACCCATCGAGTAATTCCTCCACATCTTGAGGGCATGTACTATGGCTGCAAGCTCTAGATCATGAGTGGCATAGTTATTCTCATGCTCCTTCAGCTTTCTCGACTCATAACATATCAAATGGTTGTCTTGCATAAGGACTCCTCCAAGCCCTTGTCCGTATGCATCGGTACACACCACAAAATCCTTCTTTGGATCTGCAACTTTCAATACTGGTGCACTGGTGAGAAGATTTTTCAACTACTGGAAGCTTTCTTCACACCTCAATGTCCATTCAAACTTTATCCCCTTCTTTTGTAAAGAAGTGATGGCATGTGCAACTTTGGAGAATCCTTCAATGAATCTCCTGTAGTATCCTGCAAAACCCATAAAATATCTTACATCTGTCACATTTCTTGGAGTAGGCCAATTCATAATCGCTTCAATCTTTTCAGGGTCCATAGATATACCCTCTTCTAAGATAATGTGACCTAGATACTGAATTCTATCTCTATAGAAGTCACACTTGCTCAGCTTTGCATACAACTGATGCTCCCTAAGCAATTGCAATGTCAGTCTCAAATTCTCTTCACGCTCTTCCTCATTCTTAGAATAAATAAGAATGTCATCAAGGAAAACAAGAACAAACTTGTCCAAATACCTGCTAAAGACATTGTTCATAAGGAACATAAATGTAGCTGGTGCATTTGTGAGACCAAATGGTACCACTACAAACTCATAATGTCCATACCTTGTTCTGAAGGTTGTCTTATGAAAGTCTTCATCTTTTATTCTCACCTGATGCTAACCAGACCTCAAGTCAATCCTGGAAAATACCTTTGTTCCTCTCATTTGATCAAAGAGGTCATCAATCCTAGGCAAAGGATATTTGTTCTTCATAGTAACCTTGTTCAATTGTCTATAATCAATACACAACCTGAGTGTACCATCTTTCTTCTTTACAAATAGAATTGGTGCTCCCCAGGGAGACACACTCGGTCAGATATACTTCTTTTCCAACAACTCTTGCAGTTGCATCTTCAACTCTAGTATCTCTAGTGTACTCATCCTGTAGGGTGTCTTGGACACTGGTGCTACTCCTGGCACAAGTTCAATTGTGAAATCAATGTCCCTCTTTGGAGGAAGCCATGAAATCTCATCAGGAAACACATCCTTGAATTCCTATAACACATGATAGTCCTCTAATCGAGGAGTTTCATCCTCCAATGCCTCCAAAATATGAGCTGCATACAACTGGCTACCTTTCCTATAGAAATTATTCAACTGCATTGCTGAAACTTGTCGTACTAAAATCACATTTGGAATACCTTTTACCACTATTGGGTTCCCTTCTTCATCCATGCATTCGAAAGTCTTATTATAACAATCAAGCTTTACCTTGTGAGCTTCCAACCAGTCCATTCCAATGAGAACATCGTAGGAACCAAGAGGTATAACATTTAGATCTACACAAGTGACCAATCCATTCATGACCAATGGACAGTTCTCTACCACTTCACTAACCTTTCTCTTAGTTCTAGTGGCTAGCTAAACTAACCAAGATTTTCTATGCGTTACCTTCTTAAAAGCATAAATCTCCACTACTCTAGGAGTAATGTAACTATGAGTAGAACTAGGGTCAGTCAAAATAGAAACAGATTGTTCAACAATCTTACCTGTAACTTCAACCACAATTGACTGGTGATCTTCCTGGAGGTCCTCCAGTGCCGCATAAATCCTAGGGACTGCCCTTGCTACTTGACCCACTGTTTCTGCATCTTGAATGTTGTAAGTTGGCCTTGCACTCTCATTCTCGAGTGGACAATTTCTGCACATGTGGGGTCCTCCACATTTCCAACATTGAAGTGGTCCTCTATTATGTTGTGGATCTTTAGTCTTTTCTCCTATCACTCTAACTAGCTTACTCGCAGCTTGGGATGGCTGCTTCTGCTGATTCCTGAAGTTAGAAGGTTTGAAACCTTTCTTTCTTTTGTTAAACTTCTCATTCTTCTTGTCCTTCCATGCCTTATGGTAATCAAGTTTACCTTTGCTTTTCTCATAGAAATACTTAGCCTTCCTTATTGCTTCTTCAAGAGTTCTATGTTCATAAAACTCAATTATATCTTTGTAAGACTGAGGCAATCCACTCAGAAAATGTTGGACCTTCACCTTTTCATCTCTGATGTACTGGACATACCTCAACAATTCCAAGAACTTATTTGCATACTCTTCCATGGTCTATTGTCCCAATATCAGCTCATGGAACTCCTTAATCTTGTCATCATAATACCTGTCAGAGAGGTATTTCTGCTTGAAATACTTCTTGGACTCTTTCCACTTCAATCTCCTTTCATTGATCCTCTTTACTTGCTTGAAGTGTTCCCACCAAATGGATGCCCTTCCATTTAGATTGAATATGGAAACTCTTGCCTTCATGTTTCCCGAATAATCTTGAATTTGAAAGTAATTCTTTATCCCAAGAAGCCAAGCTTCAGCCTCTTGTCCAGTATTTACCTCACCATCAAATCTAGGAGGTTTAGCCTTCTTAAATTCATCCTGAGAGTGATCCCTATGGTGTCTCCTTATTTTTCCTTTACAAGAAGAAGAGATTGAATCCCTGCTGGGTTCTTCAGAGTCAGATGATCCACTGGAAGTCCTTCTTCTTCTCCTAGTACTGCTCTTACTACCTTCTGGTTTTGTTGTACCCCGCCTAGAGTCTATCTTTCTTTGCAAGTCTATCAAACTCTACAACATAGCAACATTTAATTGATGCTACTCTTCCTGGGATTTAATCAAGCTTCTCATGGTGGATGCAACATCTGACGGTGTCTCTTGGAATCTCCTTCCATTAGACTCTATGCCGTCATTTCCATTACAGACATTTTATCCCATGGCATCTCGTGCACGCTCATAGGAATCCTAAGCATCATATCCGTCATGGGTTCTCATAACTGAACCACAACTTACTTATCAAACTGCACTACCTGGAATACTTCCCTTGAAGGTGACTACGATTCTACAAACATGTTAGTAACACAACTTTTAGATGCATAACATTGATAAAAATCAGAATTACTTACCTTCTCCTGGAAAAATCATAAAATAACATTTTTTCCCAAACACAAGATTTTCTTCATCAAAGAACGTCTGACTGAGAAATCCCACTGAAAACTCAAAATTTTCCTTTGTCAAATTGGGTCTCTTCCCAACTAATCTTCCGAAGTATCGGGTCCTTAGTTGACTAAGCTTCCAACACTTCAGTGGTATGATCTTCTAAATGTTTCCAACACTTCATCGGCGGTACAAACAACTAAATTTTTTCGACGCTCATCGGTGGTGCAAATAACTAAATTTTTTCGACACTCATCGATGATCCAAACAGCTAAATTTTTTCGAGGCTCATCGATGGTCCAAACAACTAAATTTTTCCAATGCTCATTAGCGATCCAAATAGCTGAATTTTTTCGAAGCTCATCGGCGGTCCAAACAACTAAATTTTTCTGACGTTTCGGTCTCCTTCAGGTGATCTTCGCCGACACTGCGGCTTCGCATCAGCGATCAACTTCTGACGATTTCCATACTTAGAAAATTTTTTGAAAAATTTTCTTTCCTTTTCCGCTACCACATCAGCTGTTCCATTAACTAATTTTCTCCGACGTGTCAGTGGTCTTCAAGTGATCTCTGCCGTCACTGTGGATCCGTCATCACCTTTTTATCTCCGGTAGCATCGGAAGCCCTTTCGTCTAAATGTGTCGATGTATTGGTGATCTTTAGCTGATGGCTTTGATGATTTCAGCACTTAGAAAAATTTCAAATTTTCACCTGCATCAGCTCAATCCCACCAACCCAACTGACGTATCGGCTCCATCCTCCTTTTCCTGCCGACGTATCGACGCCTTCAAGTTTTTCCAGTTGCTTCGTCAGCTCAGACTTCCTCTATTTCTCGCCGTCGTCAGGCCTGTATCGAAGGAGCTTCCCACTAAGCTATCCACTGCATTGGAGGAGCTTCCCACTAAGTCTTTCGACGATCCGACGGTCTGGACACTTAGAAAAAAATTTCAAAAATTCTTTCCGACTATCCCTTGTCGAGCGGCCTTCCACTTAGGTGATCCAATGAATTGGAGAAGCTTCAGAATAAGTCCTCCGACATATTAGATGGGCTTCAGTCTAAGCCATCCAATGATTTCCACACTTAAACAAAATTTCTTCAAACTTTTCTGTCATTTCTCTAATTTCTCATTTCTTCGGCTATTGGGAAGAGGTAACTTTCCTCTATCATCGCATATTCATGGCCCATTGAGGCCCATGCTGCAACAATAGCTCTGATACCAATCTGTAATGTCCTTGACTCTTCGACCAGTGAAGAGGACGCTACCATACACTAATCATCTGGGCAACTAGCCCCATGAACATGTACATACATATAAACTGAAGAAAAATGCTTGGAAGTAAAATCATGCATACATGATTATCATACAATGGAAGAAAAACCATACATTCAATCATTCAACATGTTCATCATAAGTCATTAACAGTAAATATGATTGTAGAAGTGAAATAGACAAGAATACTTATCTTATAAAGAACTTGTCCCGCAACCAGCTACGTCGCTGCAACGTCCCACCCAATCATAGGCCAGCATGCTCCTTAGTCTCTCAGCAACGCTGCCACCCCCAAGATGGGCATGATCCCCAAAGGAATAAGGAACAAGCAGGCTTACACATAGCCAAGGATACACAAAATATCCAAGCCAACACAGTTGGGTTTATCAAGACAACAACAAATCAGCCAAGCCAACACAGTTGGGTTTATCAATCCAACAACAAATCAGCCAAGCCAACACAGTTGGGTTTATTAGGCCATCAAGGAGCTGGAAAAATCCAAATTCTAAGCTGGTGAGCTCATTGAAGAGCTAAGGACACCTGCACTAGAACTAGCCTGACTTCTAGGACACCCACACACACCCAACACAAGGAAATCAGTCCCTTCTCTACTACACAGTCTCTCAGGTCTTGACCACCATTCTAGTGCTATTTAGGGGTTGTGGAGAAGAAATCCATCCCTCTAGCTTTGTCTGTGTGGTTCCCAAACACACCAGGTTTATCAAGCAAACCAATCCCTCATTCCCACTCCAACGCAGTCCACAGACCGACCACTACATACACACAACAAAACAAGTGATTTATAGCTTGGACAGGGAAAGTTGATCCTTGAGTCGTTCTTGTCCCTATTATGGCCAAAACAACTCACTTATAACCCATAGTAGGCCAAAGCGTAGGTGAAACGATAGCAACAAAACTTGGGGAAAGCAACCAACCCAATATTCAACACTGAAACAACAAGAAGACACACGGTCCGAAAATGGAAAAGAAGATCCTATTCTCAGCTTGGACAGGGGAAAACATAATGCACCGAACCACAAGTCGGTGAGGGAAACACACATACACACGGTCCTGAGCGTGAATAGCTCATGCACAGGAAAATCATGGGTGACAGTAACGATTTCTCCAGCTCCCTACGTGAGGAAAACGATGAAGAATCCTGTGCGTGAGAAGGTGAAGAGAGAACATCTCTGTGTGAGAATGGGAAATCCCCCAGCCTGTGCGTGAGGATGAGAAAAAAAATGGCAAGTGGGAGAGTGGAAGAGTCCCCTAATGTTTTTCCCTGCCCACGTAAAAGAATGAGCCTGCGAGTGGAGTGTGTGTGTGGGAAAGGACTGACAGTCTTGCCACCCACCACTTCCCAGCCTAACTACCCCCAACTAACAACAAAATTTTTAAATGGGTAGTTGACACATGGCTTTTTCCCCATTGGTTCAAGGTTCAATAATTCCCCCTCCCTATCCTTAGGAAAATCATTCCCTTTTCAATATGGTTGCATTGACATAGCTGGTTGGGGTTCATTTTAATTGAAGATGCATTTTTACATGATGCCAAAACTGTAATGTGCCGTATATCAAGATATACCATCGGCAACGATTCCAATTGCCGAAACATAACACAACCAATTCGATGGTGGGGCTTTTACCTTTAGCTTCACACCATAATTAATTACAATATATACATCATATACATTTAATGCAAATGAGGTAAAAAACGGGGTGTTACATCTTCTGCAAAAGCTATCCTTGAGGATCATCTCTCAAGTTACATCATCATCTATTTGTGAGAGGAATTGGAGCACATATGACAACTTGTACAGTTTGAAGAAGAGAAATATTGAGCAGTCTAGAGCAGAGATGATGGTGTATGTGCACACCAACCTTCGTCTTATTTACAGGAAGAGGGAGGAGTGGGTGAAGGGAAGTACAAATATGTGGAATGTCTTTCCTAATGATATGGGTTTAGACAACAATACTGAGTTGGAATTATCCAACCTAGATCTTAATGATCTAGTTCTAGAGCTGGTGACGTTTGATGATATTGATCCTTTGGAGGGGTCATCGTCCACACCTGCTGATCTTAATCCTCGAATGTGTGTAGAAGAGGAGGAGGAGGATGAATAAGAAGAGATCAGTGATGTGTTTGTTGGTTCAGGCATGGAGGAAGACTATTGATAGATGAGCTTCTTCATTCTTCCATCTTGATCTACCCCTTTTTGTATTTACTATTACTATTACTTTGTTTGCCATTTTCCAGTGGCATTTCGACATCTATGTAATACATTTTGATTTTGATCACTTAATGAGAAATATGGTTCTGAATCATGAGTATTGAAATCTTGATCTATGACTATCATGAGTCTCATTAATTATCTATGTGTCCCATAATCTCATTGGGATTACTGATTTGTAAATGTGTAATTACTAATGTTAAATGTGCATTGATTCTGATTTCTATTGAATATTTGTAAAAATTTGGATCTATATGTCTATAATGTGTCATCGTGTCAAGTGAATTAGCTAAAATCTTGTTTTATTTATCTTATATAATATATTTGGTTTGAGTCTACTTTTAAGTTGTTTCAGTTTGAGTATGATCCAGTACGTTGGTGACCTCCACAACCCCAATCATAGAAATAATTCTTAACAACAGAAATGAACACTCTACTGGGGAATTGGTAGTTTCTTTGGCGTTTTCTTGTGTGATTTCTTCTATTCATTTGTGTTTTTGAGTTCCTGATCTAATTTACATAAATTATTTGTCTTTGATTCCAACCCACACCTCTCATTTTTTTGAGTTTTTATCTCTTTTTCAAGGTTTTAACACAGACACACTAGTGCAGGATATATGCACCATCATTTACCCTAAAAAAACATGATTTGTCATAGATATAGTCATGTTTGACACGCAGTTTGTTCAATAGACAATCGTGTTTATTCTTGTAACAATTATTTGCATGCTAGCGTTTCATTTTTCTCAATTTGTATTTGAGTCTTATGGATTCAAAACTCTTCTCTAGCTCTTGTTGGTGCACTATCAGTGCTTTGGTATCTGCTTATTATGGTTTTCAAGTTCTTTTTAAGTCATCTTTATGTGAGATTTTTGTGAAGAGGACCATGTAACTAGTATTTCCACTTGGTTTATCTTTGGCTTGAATGTTGTTTAGATCACCATTTGTCAGCGTCTTTTTATTTTTTCTCTAGTTTTTATCTCATTGCAATCTTGTTGACCCAACCTTCTTGTTCCAAGGTGATTAACTTTGTATTTTGTGCAATGTTGTCTTCCAAGTGAGTTGCTGTCAAGCTTCCTTGGTAGTATAGGGTTTGTTCTTATAGGTTTGGTACAGAGTCTAAGTTACTTAGGCTTTTACTTATGAATGATGTAGTGTTTATGCTTCATTGTCTTCTTCCATTTTAAAGAAAAATAGAACAAAAAATCAAGTCTTGTTATTATGCATTCTAGGCTAGTTTTATTAGTTTCAGGTGCACTTGCATAGTTTTAAACTTTAAAAAGGAAAGAAATTTTTCATTTTAAGAATCACATAGTCATTGTCATTATATTTTGAAAAGAAAAGATAAAGTGAAAACGTTGTTTTTAAATTTCATTGCACTTTCAATATATGCTCACTTTCTTGTTGAGTCCAAACACATCATTAGTTTCATGACCACTTCCCATTTGATTAATAAAGAACCTTTAAAAACAAAATTGGTAATTAAAATGTATTAGAAATATTTATTTTTTAGGGACAACATCTACTAGTATAGGCTAGTGTTTTGGACTAGGTCTTATCTTTAAACTATCTAGAATAATTAAACTAAGAACATAGTGGCCACTTTTCAAGGGAACCCAATCTTGCAAAAAGGTGAACCAGAAATATCCTCTCACACAAGAGCTAAGCACGAGGTCATGTGAGGTTGAGTTCCAAAGATATCCCTCCAATACTCGGTTGAACATACACCAGAGTCGTTGTGTGTTTGGGGATTCATTCAGTACCACCTTTGTCCCTATGTGGTGTCATTTTTGTTTGATTTTTGATCTTAGTTACCCTTCCCATGCGCATCGACTGAACTGACAACTGTTTCCCCATATCCTTTTTGTGATTTTGGTAGCCGTAGTATCTTTACCTCTAGGGATTTACACAGGTGACGATGGAAGGTTATTTCCACTGTAACTAGGAACGGTGTGGGAGGAAATCCCATTAAACTCTTTGGAAAAGTGTGTAATGATTCAAATTCTTTCCCCAAAGTGATTGTATTGTGGACCCTGGGTAATTTCTCTTCTCCCTTCACTGGCTAGTTATGGGCCTTCATCATCCCAAACTTCCCTTTTGAAGGTATCTTTGTTTGATTAGTATGGATACTTATGAACTTTTCTGGTGGTGTGTTGGTTGGGATGCGTGTACTTTAGTTGGCCTTAGGGTATTTTTATTTGAGTCGTTAGCTGTGGAGGATCAGCCTCTTTGTAGGTCACAAAGGTTAAAAAACCTTCCCCCACTTACAATGGATCCACCACCACCACCTCAAAGGTGATGTGTCAACACAAGAAGTTATTTTGAGCCAACATGGATAGGTTAAATTATTGGGGAACTTAATCTTATCATGCATACTGCATCTACTCCTCATAGATTTCAGTTTGAATATTTGCAAATCGATATTTTTGCAACAAATTTTAACCCACCCTTAACCAATTTAGAGGATTTGGTTCTGTTGCAAGTAATTCCTTTTGGTTAACTAGGGATCATTGCATATAGGATTACTTTAGGTTTTGTTATGGATAACATGGGGGAAGGATTAGGATATATTTATACTCCCATTATAACTATGTCATTAGGAGGATTATCCACTCCTCATGTCAGTGTTGGGTAAAATATGCACTATCTAATTCAACACTTAATTGTCAACCCAGGAAGGGATCTTGTGATATGCAACCACTATATGTGCAGGATTGAAGGCTTGAACTAACCTAAGCTAACTAAATATGAAAATGCACTAACATGCACCTATATGATTTTAATCTACATGCATGACTTTCATAATTCAAATGCAAGAATTTTAATCTATCTATGAAAACAAGAAATTAACTAAGAACTTGAAAAGTGACTATAATTTCAAATCTAATCTAACGTATTCTATAAATGCAGGAAACGGATTAATAACTGAGATTCAAACTAGTCTAACGCTATGCTAATCTATTCTAGAAAGGAGTAGCTTGGTCCAAAAGCGATTTAACTAATGAGAGCAAAACTAACTACTTGCAGAAAATTATCTGATGTATATTATAAATTGGAGACTATTCCATGTATGCATGAGTAAATTCCTATCTAAGAATGCAAGTGAAAATGATTTATGGAAAGCACTGAATTATTTAATTACAAATTCGTAGAAAGAAAAACAAGTAACTGTGGATTCGTAGAAAGCAAAGCAAATACTATTCTAAAGACCAAGTGTAAATAAATGCGTTGCAAAACAGTAAACGAATCAAAGCAAACTAAACTTGGAGCTTTATAATCAAATATAAAAATAAGTACAAAACAATAACTAGAAATATATTCAATCTGTAAGAAAACCTACAACAAAAAAACAAAATACTTCTACACTACCTCTTCAACAAACTATACCATAAACTAAAGAATGTTAACCAATCATAAAAAGATAATGCAACTGATTTACAACTTGAAAAGTAAACTTACACTAAACTAGGTTATCTGAAATTTTATCATCAAACTTTAAAATACTAAAAACTAATGCATCTAATACTAAAAACAATCTAAACCAAAGATATAATTACAAAACATTGCAACGATATTGAAGAAAGATATCAGAAACCACAATAAACCAAAACACAATACATAGGGTGAAAGGAGAAAAATGGGAATAGAACTTTAATAAATGCTTTAAACAATCTAACCTATGATCCTAAAGACAAACATAACCATTACTTAACTACCACAGTCGAAACATAATCAGAAAACTAAAGAAATAGGCTTAAAACATATTGACAACGCTAAGGGATGAATGAAAGAATGGATAGTAGGCTGAAACGAAGGTCTGTATGACAGACAGAACAGGTTCTCTGAATGACAGTCTGGAGAGGCTGTCTAAACAGACGGTCCGAATGACAGTCTGGATGACAGAAAATGATATAAACTAAGAAAACGAGCAGACTAAATGATCTTGACGCGATATGGTTTATGCATATTAACCTATGGTGCAAGTAAAGCAATGAATAAGTTGTTTAAAGTTGAAATAACAAGAAGCAACTACACATATTCGTATCTAAGGAAAGAAAATATTTTTATTGCATAAAAAAATAGAGCTGAAAAGTAAATGAAACTAATCTACAACTATGGTAACATTATCAGAACTAGATCTGATTATAAACAAATCTTGAAACACTGAAATACTTAAATTCTATCTAATTGCAATGGGAAAAACTAAAAGGAAAACTAACAAAAACTAAGTATGACCGGTCATTCAAAATTCTGAAAATGTAAATTGTATTAACAACAAGAAATATATTACAGTAAACAAAACAACACCATCTACAGGAAAACCAAGTTAAATACTGAAAGTGAAAACTACTTATCTGCAGAAGAGAAATAATGAAATATACACAATGAAAAACCTTTGGTTATTGAGGGGCCCTTCTCAACAATCACGAGTTGTGTCTAACTCAGATCAGTCACCAACAGAGCACAAAATTACCCATTAACAGCTTAAACATAATTTTTTTATTAAATTGAAGCAAAGTTTTACAAATAGTTGTCTTCCCCCTCTCTTCAAAACCAAAGAGGTATTTATAATATGATTACAATGAATATCAAGTCGACCACCTCTTGCTAAAAATAGAGGTTCATTACTGCTGTAACAACTACCCACGAATTCAATAAATGGCCAACCACAATTTCTGGAAAATTGGGTTTCAGAGAATCATGATTTTCTCCCAAATGGCTTTGTATTTTGAGAAAATTCCTCATGGTGATTGAAATGGGCCTATTCTGCACAAAACCCATGTGCCATAATTTTCAATTTTTCTTCTGCTTGCCCGAAAATATAGCCCAAAAATAAACTATATGTTAAAAACACGTGGTCTACATGGGCGTCTGGATGAACGTCCGGATGACCTATAACTAAATTTTGTTCATAAATCCAGATTCTGAGCAAATTTCTGCTAGTTTGTTGGCCACGTTGAAGGATGAGTGTTGGGTTGTTGAATTGAATGCTGGATTCCTGGAGCTAGCCTCCCTCACATGAACCATTTCATTAAATATATTGCATGTGTGTTAAATGATGTGTATAAGCTGATCCATGATGTGCATATCCATGAACCTACATACAAAAAGCATGAGTATTGTTAATTTAAAACATTGTTACAAACAAACTAACAAATTGTTTCAAGAATCAAACCAAAATTATATTAAAGCGTGGTTTGTTTTATGGTTTTTAATAAGGTTTAAAATATGTTTTATATTTATTTTTTTATGTTATGACTATTTATTTGTTTTATGTTATGTTTATTTTAAAAGGATTAGTATATATTTAAATAATAATAATAACCATTTTAATATTTTATTACTTAATGGTTTATTTGTTTAAATTTGAAACAATGTTAAAGACATATTATTTACTCATATTTTTAATTTGTATATGCAAATATCATAGAACCAATAAGAATTAGAGAACAAAGTTAAATCCAAGCAGTAAACCAATAAGAAACATGTTATTAAACTTAGTGATAAACTTAGGACCGGAAGAAGGGGCTGAATGGAGTGCAGAACGTCTATTATTTGCAAAATACTACATTTAATACAGAAAAATAACATATTTGTCTTTTTTTACATTTACGAGATTTTAATTGATAAAACAAAGTAAAATACAACCTTATTGAACATAGATGTATCAAATTACAGTAAAAAGGTTAGAAATTAATTTAAATAAGACCATTATAAAAGACTATTTCGAGGCCCAACAGTCAGTATACCAGTATTTAATACTCATGTTATTTCTGCACCAGTAGTGTCTTTAAAGTTCAGTCTAGCAATCTTGTGTTCTCCTAGTACTCGAGTGATTAGTCCTTCTATATTTGTGATTCCTACTACTAGATCTTATACAATAGTTGTCACTGGAATATATGAGATACCATTTAAATCCTCCCCTTTGTTTCAAAACTCTTAGAACATCCTACTAGTTCTACTCCTTTTGTTTGTGGTTTTCCTTGGTATGGAGGACATATCCCTCCTTCTTCGTCATTTGTAGCTTCTTTTCCTACATATTCTAGTGAACCCTTCATAAGACAAAATCTATCCACAGGATTTAGCTTTCCAAGTGTTGTTAAAACTTCAATTATACCAACTGAGAGTCCTTCTTTTTCATTGTTCGGTGGAAGGAACACTACTCCCGTATCTACAATACCTATTTCAGTCATAAATAGCTAGTATCAAGTCCAACATAATGCACCACGGGGAAGTAACCCCTTAGCATTTGGGTGGAATCATTTTTAGACCATTTTTACTTCACGACCAATGGTTGGGGGAAACCCAAACCAACCTTACCAGAATTTTGGTTCAGAGAATCCTTCTCACCAAACTCCTCAAATCCAATCTTTGACTAGGCCTCGTCTTCCTTTTCTAGAAACTTTAAACTTTCCATATTTATCGAAATTAACAAATGATATTTTGCATCACGATCTGAATTGGCCACCAATTCCAGTCAAACTATCTTCAGATATCCCTAAGTTTGAAGGCCAAACTGGAGAATATCTAGGAGACCATGTCAAAATGTTTCACCTTTGGTGCTCTTATAACTCGTTGAATGATGATTCCATTTGGTTAATACTTTTTCAACGAATCTTAACCAATGTGGTGGATAAATGGTACATCGAAATTTCATCCACCACTTATCATAGTTTTTATAATTTAGAGATGGTATTTCTGAATCACTTCCAGCTCCATGTCTGGTATGATGTCGGCATAGATCTTTTTTTCCACATTTAGGAAAAATAAAGCCACGCACATTTCTGATCACAATCAGGAGTTGTGATGACAAAAGAGGTTGATTAAGGCTCATATACCTCCTAAATTCTTATTAGAGTGGTTTTTTAAATCACTTTTCTCTTACATCTAAAAATATGTTTATGCTTCGGGAGTGACTACAGAAGAGGAAGCCATACTTAGAGCCCAAAAACTTGATACGATCTATGCTCATTCTGGGATTCTATATGAGATTATATAAGATGCACCAAGATCGAATACCGACCCTGTGAAACTGAAACCTGGGTCACATGCCAATGTCATCGTAGGTTCAATTGAGACACCTATTGTAGAGTCTTTGGATAAAAAATAACATGAATTATCTGTGAAGCAACCTGCACTAGAGGAAACTATTTTTTCCATACCTTCCCCTCAAGTGACTAATGAAAATAACGTGCAATCTATATAGAAGGGTACTCAACAATCCAATGAGAAAAAGAATACAGGAAAGAAGGGAGATGGTAACCATAACAATTCTAATCCCATGAATAATGTTGAGGGGGATAAGAAAGAAAATAAAAAGGTGAAATTACCTTGCAATCTTTGTCAAGAAGATCACTTGACTTACCAATGCCCCCTTATGGAACAAGCCTAGAAGTTTCTTAAACAACCCGTCATCCTCAAGTACCCATTTCCAAAGGGACAAAATGCAACTTCGGGTGGATCTAATACTATTGGGGGAACCCAAGGTACCTATTCATTTGATTAATCCTATATCAACATGGTTCTATCCCACACCCTATTACAAACTAGAGAGAAAAATTATGACTCTGAGGTGTCATAAAAAGAGAAACAGACTGCTGAGACATCGACCCCTCTTTCCATTGAAAATATGGTCGATCTTATTCCCAAGATACAGAAAGGTGTCTTTAAAAGGTCATCGCACAACCCTAATGCATGGGATGCTCCCAACTATTTTGTTGTGGAATATTTATCCTAAACACCGTGTGCCATGTCCTCCTTAGAAGTTCTATAAATTTGTCTCTCACAATGAAATGCGCTTCTGGCTGCAATAGGTAGTCTCAACTCTATAAGTCTAGTAGCTGAGTTTGATAAGTCCCATGCCAAACCATGCTTTTCGTATCATGCAGCTTTCCAGATCTAAGTAGTCCATGGGACTAAAACCATTGGATGAATGTTTGTTCATGAAGGCACATCTACTTGTGTAATGGCCATATCATGTTTACAAGCTTTAGGGTCCCCTAATTTGGTTCCATTCACAACCTTACTCAATGCTTTCGATGGTAGGTATTTCCTTTGTCATGGTATTCTAATTTATTTTGATATTGAATTGGCAAGGAAAGTATTTTCAGTTGAGGTTGAAGTGGTAGACATTCCTATCTATTAAAAATTTTCTTTTGGGTAGCAATTGTATTTATGCTATGTGTGTTATCCCATTCTTCGTTTTCTAGGTACTCATGTTTCCTCATGAAGGAAAGATGGTTACAATTGACCAATTGTCATTTACCCAAAAGAGTCATGCAGATGCATCAAAATCAAATATCCCAATGATTGATCATACCCATCCAGTGAATGAGAGCTTTGGAGTAGTAATGTATATTTCACTTATGGCACATTTGATCTCCCTTCTCCTGTAAATTATATCGGATCAACTAGTGTGGGGAATACATCCGGGGATCTTTCTTCAATTTCAAATAAGACTGATCCATGGATTTTACCCACACAAGATGAACCAAAAGTGCCCTTATCTGCAACAATAGTTTCTTATCAAGTTATTTATGATGTTTTTGTAGATCCCACTGCGACTCTTTGCTTCTTTGAGGAGTCAGATGTACATTACTTGCCTGCATGGGCCAAAAAATCTACATATTATTTCGACTGCTTAGACATGATTTTTTCATTGGATGAATCCATTCTAGAATTTATGATAGGTGTTGGAATATAATAAACCCATTCATAAAATAATTAATCATTATTTGACTAATTTCCTACCCACTAGCTTAGATAGTTGGCATCCACTTGCACCTTGGAGTCAACACTTGCCATCTATATCCTAGGAATGATTATTTCTTATTTTGGGTTGATCTTGACCACTTTATGGCCATCCAGAATCGATAACTATGCTTTACAGTAGAATCTACTTTATTCTGCTTTTTCTGCTTTATCCTGCTTTTCTATGGATAAGGTAAAGCTAGTCAACTAGGAAACTAGTAGCTTTTGTTGCCAACCCATCCTCCATTATTTTCTCTCCATATTCTAGGATTAGCAATTATTTCCTTCACTCATCATCACTCACACATGCTATTTCTAATTTGTAAGGTGCTTGGTAGATTGGGAAAGTGCTTTAGTCAACTATGGGGTTTATCATAATTAGTAAGCCTACTTTATGAGCTAGCTTGAGTTGTCTTCATGCAACTCCTTTTTCCTTTATAAGGATGTATTACCTATGTAATAAAATCAATTATCATTTATTGATCATTCATTAATGTGTGTTAATTAATTCTTCTTCTTCTCTCCTTATGCTAATTCTCTACAATTCTATGTGAGGTTAATTGTGTGCCTAGATCCTTAGCCTGTTTATGAAATTCCTTATGCCATCAAGGCTTTATAATTTCTGCAATAGGACTTGATAAAAATTGGGAAGACATGCACCATAAGTCCTATTTTCTTCCAAACCTACATAAGATAGAGAATCAAGAGTTCCACATGAGACTTTGTGGGAATATCGATCAACCCGTAAACCATTTACGTGAAAGAAGGGATTTTTGCTAAAGGGAATATGGCAAACATCTTTGAAACTAGAATGATAAATATTTCCACTAAACCTAATGTCATGGAGAATATTTACATTGGAGCAAACTATTCGTCTGAAGAGATTTCCATTTATACTGACCTTTTTAAAGAATTCCACGATGTATTTTCTTGGTCATATGAGGATATGCCAGGCATTACCCCATCCATTGTTGAACATGAAATAAAGACATATCCTAACCTTAAACCAATTCGAAAAAACTCTATCCTATCAATCCAAGGAAGGAAGTGGTTGTTAAAGCTGAAGTTGAGAAGCTCCTAAACGCAGGTTTCATTTACCCTATTTCAATAATGAAATGGGTATCTAAACCCGTTTTTGTCGATAAAAAGAAAGGGACTATCCATGTATACACTAATTTTAGGGATTTGAATAAAGCATGTCCAAAATATAACTACTCCACAATGTTCATTGATCAAATATGAGACGCATGTGCAGCCAATGAAATTTTTTCCTTTATGGATGGATTTTCAGGATATAACTAGATTCAAATCAAGCCTAAAGATCAACGCAAGACTACATTTATCTATCCTTGGGGTACCTTTTTATATTGGAATATTCCCTTCAGTTTGAAGAATGTTGGAGCCACCTTCCAATGAGCTATGAATTTTTCCTTTCATGATATCAAACACATAGTTGAAGCTTATCTAGATTATCTCCTTGCACATTCTCGCAAGGGAAGGGATCATTCATTGCATTTAAAATTAGGGTTTGAACATTGTAGACACTATAAGATTCGTTTGAATCCCCACAAGTGTGTATTTTGTGTCAAGTCGAGACAGTTTTTGGAATTTATAGTGTCCAACAAGGGAATTATGGTCAACTTCATAGTTTACAAGGAAAGTTCAATTTTCTCAGGCATTTTATAGTCAAGTATGCTAAAATAGTTTAAGGGTTTCAAACGCCTACTCAAACAAGAGACCCCATTTTTATGGGATCAGACTACACAATAATCGTTTGATGATCTTAAAGAAGAATTATTATCAACCCATTTGTTAAGTCTGCTAGATTACAATAAATATTTTATGCTATATCTGGCCATGTCTGATTCTATAGTTGGCATAGTGTTAGTTCAGGAAGATGATCATATCCAAGAGCATGTCATATACTACCTCAGTCGAGCCCTCATAAGACCTGAACTTCAATACTCTAATGTTGAGAAATTAGCACTAGAAGTTGTTTATGTTGTTCAAAGGTTGTGTCACTACATTTTACTTCAAACAACCATTGTCATCACATATGTAAATCCATTTCAGTATGTCTTAACCCAACATATAATCAGAGGAATATTTAACAAATGGATCATCATACTCCAATATTTTTACCTTGATTTTCAATCCACTAAGTATAGTAAGTCTTTGGTGTTCGTAGAACTTATTTTTAAGTTCCCTAGTGATGAGAGTTCTAAGATAGAAGATGACTCATTTCCCAATGAATATTCCTTATTAATTTCCACCTCAGATCCTTGGTATGGAGAAATATTGGTATATATCCAAAATTTGAAGGGTCCATCAACATATTTGTCAGAATAACGACAAAATCTATGGTTTAATGGTAAAAACTACCTCATTGTTGGTGACACTCTCTATAGAATAGGAGTGGATTCAATCTTGCACCGTTTCCTGACTCATGAATATTTTGAGTCCATTATGAATGATTCCCATAGTGGAGAATGTTGGGTCATTTATCTAGGCTGGAAAGAACTCAAAATATTTTTTGTGTCAGTTATTTTTGTCCCACAATATTTGAAGATTGCGTGGAGGTTGTTAACCGTTGCCATCCTTGTCATCTTTTCACCAAAAAATTTGGTCACATATAGCTCGTCTTTTCCCGATTATCGCAGTAGGACCCTTTACCAAGTGGGGGGTGGACGCTATGACATGCAACCCAGTTTCTGATAGGAGGAATAAACATATTATCGTTATCGTTGACTACTTTACGAAGTGGGCAGAGGCAATTCCTATTGTGAAAGAAGATGGTGAAACTGTAGCCTATTTTGTATTCAATCAAATAATTGCTCGGTTCAGTATCCCGAAGGATATTGTCACTGACCATGGAAGTCACTTTCAAAATAAAATGATGACCGAATTGACTACTATGCTTGGATTTAAACAATATCATTCATCTTCATTTTACCCGAAGGTGAATGGATAGGTAGAAGTCGTTAACAAAAATTTGAAAACCATTATTTAGCAGATAATTAATGCTAGTAGATGTAATTGGAATATAGTGCTTTATCCTACACTTTGCATATCAAACCACTGTCAATACTGCCACATTTTTTTTTCCTTTCCAACTCATTCATGGTGTGGAAGCATTCACGCCTATTGAATGTGAAATACCATTGTTAAAACTAGCTATACAAATTTTATCTGAGACTTTATCTTTAGAAGAACATTTGTTGCATTTGGAACCTTAGATGAATAAAAAATACATGCACTCACAACAAACGAAGCACATAAGCAATGGATGGAGATTCAATATGATAAGTTTATTAAACCTAGGTTTTACTCCGAAGGTGACCTTGTATTAGTCTATGACCAAGACAAATAACCTTTGGGTGTAGGAAAGTTTAAATCGATGTGGCTCAGACTCTATATAGTGTCTAAAGTTCTAAAAAAAGGTTCCTATGAACTAGTAGATTATGATGGAAACAAGCTGTCAGAACTAAGAAATGGGCTCTACCTGAAGAAGTATTACGCTTAAGCTATAAGATTTTTCTTGTATATAGTTGTATAGTGTTGTAAAGTTGTATCCTTCTTCATGTTTCTTATTCAAGTCTGGTTTTGTTTCATAGGATTCGTTGATGGCACTAGTCGTCACACTCGTAATCTCGCTTTAGCTTCTTGGGTTATCTATTCTCCCTCAGGTCAGCTAGTTGCTTCAGGAGGTGCTTATTTAGGCCCCACTACTAACAACATGGTTGAATATAGTGTTGTTATTGAGTTTCTCTAAGATGTGGTTTCCCACGGGCATCTCATGCATTGAAACTAGACTTGACTCTTAGTCAGTCGTATCTCAACTTAATTGTGATTACTAGGTGAGGGATCCTCCTTTATTTCATCTATTTTTAAAAATTATATTACTTGAAAGAAAATTTGATTACATTACATATTATCATATTTCAAGACATCAAAACACTTTAACTGATGCATATGCAAATTATGTCCTCGACTAGAATTTGTATCATACACTATAAAAATAACCAGGAATACATCAAAAACACATGTAAATATGAACTGTCATTCATATATATATATGTGTGTGTGTATGTATGTATGTATGTATGTATGTATGTATGTATGTATGTATGTATGTATGTATGTATGTATGTATGTAAACACACACACATATATAAGTCTAAAAATATATAAACCGAGTCCAAGTCGATATATCTATTCAATAGTACATATCAAAATACAAAACTAGGATCATAATCCCTCATGATGCAAATAATCCTAAGGAGAGGTCAAAACATCAAGAGCCTTTGCCACTACTTCTTTGTAACAAATGACACATCTAGATTCTTTCTGGAGAAATATCAACCATGCAAAGGGCACTCCCACTACATGATCCTGCATCTTTATAGGAATCCTATCCATCTGAATAGTAGGAATATCATGAGTCAAACAAGTCATATTTCCATCAATTTTCATAAGCATAGCATCAGATCCTCCTACCTTTGTCGGTCATACAAACACTCTAGGATGTCCATATGGCCACACTGGTCCAATATCTACATCAAGCATTATGAGTAGGCTTATATTCACAAAATACATAAGTGTGCACATTTACAAACTAAAACTCATAAAAATTTAATATATAAAAAAAAACATACCAATCTCTCCCCATGCTTCTTCGGGAGGAAGCACGAGTTCAGGATCTCCATGGAAATCTAAACCTGGATATGGAAATTTCTCGATGGAAGGAACATGTCGACTCCACCACGCCTCAAAGTAATCATAAAAATAAACTCTAATGTCTCCAACCCCCTGCCTCACCAAGACATCAATCCATCTAGTGAGTCTAGGCTTACGAGGATGAGAGAGTGGGAGAGTCACTCTCGGGCTCATGCCTGGAATCCACTCAAAGAATAATGGAGTCAGGATACTCACATAACCAAAGTTTTTATTCTTTTCAGTATTACAGTCAGTAAGTTTCTTCTTCATGTTTACTACGAGACCGGTGCACCAATAAAATATCACATTTCACAAGCATTCTATACCAATATTCATATAGTTGTGTGTATCCAAATGCAATGCTGCTACACCTACAACCTGTGTAATGGTAGTCACAATGAATTTTAGTGGAAAACTTGTGATTTTTGCAATTACAATTTGAATTCCTTACTTCTGTGCTCCTGGAACACGGTAGGTGTTGACATAGTCTTGGACGGTCAAATCCCACTCGCCATGGACCTATCCTTTCAATTTTACATCTACCCATGACTTGATAAACCAGTGATAAAATAAATATCTTCCACGTTGATCACTAGAACTTCACCTTGGAGATCAAATACACCATGTTCGGGATCTTAGTACCTCACCAATGTTTCCAAGAGTCTTCCTTGAGCTCACATGTTCATTGTGTGAAATAATTTCAGTAACCCATGCCAGTGCAATGCATTTAAATTCAATGTGTCGCGCATAACTTCCTTATCCAAGTCCTCATGTTCCTTTTCTCTCCATTTAATTGCCATACCTACAATTTTTCACTCATTTTGATTAGCGTTCATAGTTTTATTTGTGAACTGCATGAAGCGTGAGTGCAGTTCATGGCAACTTGTGTGCCACACATGGGTGAACTCTTGTCCAAAATCATTTTCCAGTGAACACGTGAGTGCACAATCCTCCACCCACATGTATGTAGTTTCACACTTATAACTTTATGAAAACAAAAATAAACAAAAATCAAATAAAAATGGTATGAAAATGGATTTTAGAGAGAGATTGAGTAACTGCAACTTGCAGTTTCAAAGATCATCCACCGGTTTGATCACAATCAATAGTTGAATATCTAATCCTTTTTTGCTCCACTCCAAGGTAAATTCACAAATAACTTAGTTTTTTCACCTTTTATTACTATTTGTGGTCATTTTTTTAAATATTTACCCCATTGCTTTTAATTTCTATCACTTTTTTATTATAAAGACTAATGTTATTGGTTTTATGCCTAGGTCATGTTGGTCAAATGGGTTTTCCAGGTTATATTCACATCTATGGACGAAAAGGTTACATAGTGTATCCTGATGTATAGGATAGGGAATCGCCATCTTGCATATTGGATTTATACTTTAATCCATATTATGTTGTAGGACCCACTTTTTTTCCATGGACTATGAATTTAAACCTCTTTATACTCTTCAACTGTCATTGTTCTTCCATGGATTAGGACTTATCCTACATGGAACACGCTAGTTATAACCCTTGTTATCATCATGGTGCCCATGCTGCAAGTTGCTAGGTTTTGGGAGCCTTGTTAGTTTTCCTGTATGTGGAAAGAAGAGTCTCATACTCTTTTCTTATACTGACTACCTTACACATCATGCTCCCGTTATACGGAGTTATCTTTAAGCTCTTGATAGAATCCTTAAATGTGACAAGATTGTCGAGTTGGCTTGTTCCTTTAAACTCATTAAAGAGATTGAAGGAATATCCACATTGGTATAAGTTGACCCTTTTCCAGACTGTGTGGATTACTTACAAAAATGAATACTTTAGTTCATTGTGTCTAGAAGAGTATTTCCAAGTATAGGTTTATCTCTTTTTCGGTCCTGGGAGACTAAATTTACAAAAAAGAACCTGTTTGAGCCAACTTTTTCTTTTTTCATGCTCTGCTTTAAAACATGAAAAATATTTCAAACGTTATTCATGCTATTGTCATGCTCGCTAAACTTTAAGAAAAAGGCATCGAGTTTATTATTTGTTTACCCATACTCGCAAATCAATGGAACAACACGAGTGACCTTGATTTTCCTTCACACTCGTTAAGTTAAATATTTATGATTGCTCTCAAAGGAGCATCATTATGGTGATAGTTTAACCCTTTTTTGGACCTCATCGACTAACTGCAAAAAAGGAATACCTTAGTTCTCATGAGCTAAGAGAGTTCTCCTTTTGATTTTTTTATACTTTTTCGGAATTTGGAGACTAAAAGTACGAAAAATTCCCCCCCTAGAGTATTCTTTGGTGTTTTCATACTCTCAAATTGTGAAAACACCACCGAGCACTCACTAATTCAGGCTTGTAAAATATACATATTGGTACTTTATCAAACATTCTTATCTCTCTTTGTAATATACCTAAATAGTATAATACTATTAATATTAATTTATTTAACAAATAGGCTAATTAGTATTAATGGTCAAAAGTCACCTCTTTTCAAGGTCCGACCATTCATAGGTTAGCTTCCATATATAATTTAAGCCTATCAATGTAATAATCATCAATTCAATAATAAATATATATATTTTATCAATTCTTATAATTATGTAAGGATGAACCCTTACAAGTGGTATCAAATATTTGGCTCAATATCTGCTCCACGTTCATCTTGGAATTCATCTTCTCTACCTCTTCTTCCACTACACATTCCCATATTCCACTCCATTTTATTCATTACTTCCACTCTCCACTCTCAGCCCCATTCCTCCTTCACTTCCAAATCCCCGGCACTCCACGCACTCTACGGATCTCTACACTCATACCAGCCCACTCTACTTCATTTCTATCTTCCCTGAGCTCCACCCTCCACCTACTCTTTGTTCCCTCCTTCCCACGTGTGAACCTTCACTCCACACACATCTACTCTCCTCGGACCGGCTTACTGCTCCACACGCAAACCCTCTTCTCAGCCACCCTCCACAAATAGTATGGCGCATAGTACTCTACCCAATCCCTCACCTACATGGCCTCCCTTTCCACTCCACTACTCGACCCTCCCTCCATGCTGCTCATCCATGTCCTCTCCACACCAATTCATGCTTCCACTTCCTTTTGCGTCTAACCTCCCAGCTTCCATTTTCTTAACCTCCCACAGTCCCATCACTCCTCATCAGTATTCATTTTCTTCTACTCCCATGCTCCACGTGCTCCCTTCCCCCACTCTACACAGCACCAACTATCCTCACTCAGTATTTAGTGAGCCCATCGCTCCTCATAAATATTCATTTGTGTCTTCCTCTTCCAGTACCTCCTTTTCTCCACACAGCTTCTAGTGCCCACTCCTCCAGACCACCCCTTCAACTCACCTCACCTTCATCCACCTTCTTGCACCAATCTTCACACTCCACTTTACGCTTCCCTCACCATCCTCCTCACCGCACCATATCCTGGCCTCTTCTCACCTCCCTCCACGCTGCCCGCGATCGTCTGCATTACTCTTCACGTCGACACCCCAACCCACATTTCTACGCTCCCTTGACCCCACTCCAACAACCCTTGAGCTCTTCTCCCTCATTATTTCATCCACCAATACTTTCCAACTTCTCCCATCACATTCCCATAACTATCGTTGCCATCGTGCTCCTCTCATCCACCTTCCGCCATCTCCCATCACAACCTCTCTCTCTCCAACTACACATCTCCACGACTTAGGGTTTAAAGCCCTACCTTTCAACCATTTTTCAAATATATATGTATATATATATATATATATATATATATATATATATATATATATAACTTTCAAACAAACAAAACTATATACTAAAACAATATATATAGTTTATANAAATAATAATATTAATATTAATATTAATATTAATTAATTAATTAATAATTATTATTATTATTCAAAAAACTTTGATTGAAGATTTTGGATTAAACAAAATGGTCTTCAATAAAGGCGTTTATGGTTTTTTTAAACGAGATATACCAATGCAAGAAGTTAAAAACGATTTTAATTTGGAGATTAAAGAAATAAAACCTACAGAGCTTAAAACGAAAATATCGGATATCGACGTAGCGGTGCAAGTTCTGCATGAAGATATAAAAGACTTAGTTGAAAAAATTAAAATGTTGATAATACAACGACCAGAAGAAGAACCTAACAAGCATATAGACAAAGAAAAACCAGAAACACATCAATCTTACCCCTTAATTCAGTTGAAGGAGGAAGATGCTACAAGATATCACTTTTCAAGCGAGGGAATGCAAGCTATGGAACCTAAGATAGCAAAAGAGGTCACACCCTTATAATTTCAAAATAAAGAGATGGAAACTGATTTTTCACCCACAATAAAGGAAAATGGAATTAGGGAAGAAGTTGTTTCAACTTTCGAGTGTTTAGGTCAAATAGATATGGCATATGCATCAACACTCACGTCAGAATAATGGATTCCTATCATAAAGGAACAAGCTGTGTCGACTCCCGATTTCTCAGTTCAAGGAGAGCTGGGGTCTGCATCAACACTCATGAAAAAGGAAGGGAATACGACCAGAAAAGAAGAAGATGTTACGAATTCTGAGTTCTAAGGTCAAGAAGTGTTGGGATGTACACCCTCGATAGAAGAAGTAACTGTGACTCTCGATTTATCAAGTCAATAGGAACAAGGGACTACTACGACTCCTACATATTCAAGTAGGGATGAATATAAAATTGCTACTACCCCTTGGAAGGAAAGGAAGCCAAAAGAAGTTGTGACTTTCGAGTGCTTAGGCCCAACAGAACTAGCATCTGCAATAGCACTCACATCATAAGAATGGATTCCTATCATAAAGGAACAAGCTATGTCGACTCCCAATTTCTCGGGTCAACCAGAGTTGAGGTCTGCATCGACACTCATGACAAAAGAAGGGACTACAACCAGAAAAGAAGAAGATGTTACGAATTTTGAGTTCTCGAGTCAAGAAGTGTTGGTATCTACACCCTCGATAGAAGAAGTATTTCTGAATCTCGAATTACCAAGTAAAGAATAACAAGGGACTATTGTGACTCCTATGTATTGATCAAGCAGGGATGAATATAAAATCACTACTACCCCCAAGAAGGAAAGAAATCCTAGCCTACCAAATCCTTATACCCCTCCTCACAAAATATCCATACCACCAGACACTAAGTGGGGTAATAAAATACATCCCAACTATAAACCTCAAAATGAAATACTTAATAAAAAGTATGCATGCCTATCAGAAGTTCGTTGTGGCTTCTTACAAGGTAGGGAAGCAAGGAACATCAATATGCCAGCTGAAAAATCTATAAATATGTCTAGTGAAATTCCAGAACAAGGACTTGTTAAGAAATAAGATAACAATTACGATGATATAGAAGAAGTAGAAGACACAGATATGAAATATCAATATGATAGTGACAATCATAGTGTCAATATCAATTGTAAAGAAAATGACGTAGTCATAGAAGTCAATAAATTCAATGTTAACAACAATTATGAGAGAATTGAAGTTGTAGAAGAATGCAATGATGAAAATAAAAGTGTTAAAGATGACCTTAATCATGATAGTGTAGAAGAACGAAACCCAAAGGATGGTGCGACAAATTATGAGATGAACATTCTATTAATAGTCACAACTCAATATATTCTATAATGTTGTTCATTGTTACATAGTGTACAATTTTAATTAATGGTGGATATTGTGTTGTGTTGGGAGAAGATGTTAGACCATCACTAAGGACCATGTTAAACCATGCAAAGGATCCTATAAATCCAAAATCATCCCAAGATTTCCTTTGGAAGGTGTACCTTATATCTGCTATGTCTGTGTGACTTTAGGACATTTTTTAGTGAGTGTTGTTTGGTTTGTCTTTTTTTAGTTGGCCTTTAGGTGTGTGTGAGTAAAATTTATAGCTATGGAGGACCAACCTCTCTATAGGTCAAGAAGGTTGCAAAACATTCCTCTATCTGTTACAATGGAGCCTCCACCACCCCCACAAAGGCGGAGACTAGACACTGATGGTTCTTTTGAACTAGTAGGAGTTAGTGAAGTTCCAGGTGAACCAGAACTTAGGATTAACTAGGAAGAAACAACTACAGTAGGGAATGAATACTTGCACGCTGACGAGTTTGCAAGGAATTTTAACCCACCTCTAAATAACTTAAATTATCCTATGATTGTCCAGGTTCTTCCCTTTAATTCACCTGTTATTGGTGTTCCTGTGAGAAGAATTATGTCTAGCTCTGGAGAGAGTATTTCTACCCCAACTTCATCCTTTTTGGCTGGTGGAGTCCCACCTCCACTGGTTGGTACTTCAAGAACACGTGCATCTACTATACCTTTGTCACCAAGTAGTCGAGTGGTCCAACCCTTAGCTCCCTCTAACGTAGTAGATCCATCTAGTGGGGTGGTCATTGGTATTCCCAATGCACCTTTTCCTTCCTCTTCCTTTATGCAAACTACTTAGAGTGGTCCAAGTGGATCCTCCTCATTTTTACAGTGTTTCTCATGTAATGGGGGGAACATTCCCCCATCTACTCCTTATGCAAGTTCTACTCCCACATATGTGGGAATGCAGTCTGGGAACACAAATGCTTTTGGTTTTCAGACACCAATTTCAGCTCCTTTCATGAGCTCTCCCTTTTCTCTTTTCAGTGGGGGGATACCTGCTCCTATATTACAAAATCCAGTTTCATATGGAGTGACTCAAACCACTTATAGCTCACCACACACAAGTAATCCACTGGATTTCGGGTGGAATCCTTTTCAAAGTAGTCCAACTACTTCACAAGTGGCGGTTGGGGGCAACCCCACCTCATTAGAGGAAATTTCAACTCAAAATGGGCCTTTCAAACCTAATTCAAATTCCATGTCATCATGTGTTAGCCAATGAAATTGCTTTAAATTTGAAATACCATATAGGTCTTAAACAATTTTTTAATATAAATTTGGGGATNTATTTTTTTTGTTCGTATTTTCGACATATATCCCTTTGTTTACTCAAATTTCGATCAGGAGATCTCGTTGGATGCATAATTAAATTCTTCATCCAACGAGTACCCACTCTGCATACTTTTGATGGACCACTCTACCCTAAAAACAAGAAATACCTAAAAAAACGTGATGATGACATCATCACGTTTTTCAGGTATTTCTTGTTTTTCGCGTCACGAGGTCCATCAAAAGTATGCAGAGTGGGTACTAGTTGGATGCGAAATATAATTCCGCGTACAACTAGCTCTCATGATCGAAATTTGAGCAAACACACAAGGATATATGTCGAAAATACAAGAAAAAAAATAGTTTTTCTTTTCTTCCTCCAAAATTAATAAATATTATTTTATTATTTTAACTATTATTTATTATTTTCCTTAGGATGCCCATTTTTAGTTGAAATTTCCTCTAATGTTTCTTTTGGGAACCAAGGGGCAGGTCCTTCTACATCCCAGACTCATGCTTTTCAAGCTCCGATTAGTCCTAAGCTTCCTTTCCTTACAACTTTAAACTTTCCAGACTTGTCAAAGTTGATGAATGACCCGGTGCAGCATAGTGCAACATGGTCACCTATTCCTATTAAGTTACCTTCATACATTCCTAAGTTTGAAGGAAAAGTTGGTGAAGATCCAGGTGCCCATATAACCACTTTTCACCTATGGTTCTCTTCAAACTCATTGAACGATGACTCTGTTCGGTTAAGGCTTTTCCAGAATACCTTGAATCATGTTACAACAAAATGATACATTCAACTTCCCTCTGCTGCATATGACAATTTTTTGGATTTAGCAATTGTGTTCCTCAATCACTTCCAGCTTCCTATCCAGTATGATGCCAGCACAGATTTGTTGTCGGCTTTTCGACAAAACAAATCCACACATATCTCATATCACATCCAATAGTGGAAAAAATGGAAGAGGCTTACCAAAGCCACCATACCTCCTAATTTGTTATTAGAGTGGTTCTTAGAATATTTTCTACCTTATATATCTAAGGACGTGTCCACTTTGGGGGTGACCATAGAAGAAGAGGTTATCCTCAGGTCCGAACAACTAGATTTTATTTATGCTCAGTCTAAGATATTGGATGAAATCATACCTGAGGCGCCGATGTCTTCCAATAATGTAGAGAAACCCAAGCCTGGACCCCATGCCGATGGTGTGGTTGGTTCACTAAGTTCTCCTATGGTAGAGTCATTGGCTAAGAAACTCCATGATTTTACAGTGAAGCAATCTGCAGTGGAGGCAGCAAAGGCTGCCACCCCCTCATCTCAAACTGCAACTATTATTGCACAGTCTTCTCATAAGGGCAATCAGCAGCCCGGTGGGAAAAATAAGAAAGAGAAGAAGCGTGAGGGTAATCAAAACAAGCAGAATTCCACGAACAATGTTGATGAGGGTAAGAAAGATAAGAAGAAGGTTAAGTTTCCCTATAAGTTGTGCTAGGGATACCACCTAAATCATCAATTCCCTCTCATGGATCAAGTTCAGAAGTTGCTTAAAAATAAACAACCGTCTATCCTAAAGGATCCATTTCCCCAAGGACAAAATCCGGCTTCTATTTTAAATGTAGATGGGGGCACTTCTAGTTTCCATCCTGATCAAAATTATATCAACATGGTACAATCTAACACCTTACTCCAGACAAGAAACAAGAATTATGAATCAGAGGCTTCTGAGAAGGGTAAATCTACTGGTTAAACTTTTCACCCTCTAGGCTAGTGAGAAACCTGCTGATCCGATACCTAAGATACCAAAACGTTTCTTTAAAAAATCATTTCACAATCCTAACTCTAGGGTTGCTTCCAACTACTCAGTAGTTGAATATTTGTCTCAAACTCCATGTGAAATGTCAACATTGGAAGTGTTACGTCAGAGTTGTCCTGCTCATGGGATGCCCTCTTGGCAACTTTAGGCAGCATGGATTCATCAAGCCTGTTGGAGAAGTTTAATATGTCAGATGTTAAGATTCACCTATCGTATCATGTGCCCTTGTCAATTTATGTTTCCCATGGCGGAAAAACCATTGGATGTACAGTTGATAATGAAGGTGCTTCCACGTGTGTAATGTCAATGTCTTACTGGAAGTGTTTAGGTTCCTCAGAGCTAGTTCCATCAAACACTTTACTTACTACTTTTGATGGAAGATCTTTCCATCTGCATGGTATCCTACCAAATTTTGAGATTAAGTTGGCAGGGAAAGCAGTGGTTGTTGAAGTAGAAGTGATTGATGCTCCTTTATATTATAACTTGCTTTTAGGGAGAAGCTGTACTTACGTCATGTGTGTAATTACCTCAGTTGTTCTTCGAGTGGTAGTGTTTCCACATGAAAGGAAGTTGGTTACTGTTGACCAACTTAGTTTCACTTGGAATGGTCGTTTGGAGACTAATGAGTCCATTTTACCTTTTATTGATCAGACTAAACCGACTAATGAGAGCTTGGGGATTGGAATGTATTCATCTTTAATGGGCACATTTGATATCCCAGCCCCTATAAACTATCTATTTTCTATGAGTGTAGGGAATTCTATCGCGATGACTGTCTATAGAACTAATCCTTGGGTCCTTCCTTCCCATCATGAACCTCAAGTGCCCTTATCTACAGTGGAAGTGTCTTATCAAGATATTGTTAATACCACTACTGATCCTGGCGTGACTCCTTCTACAGTCTTAGAGGAGTCGAAAGAAGCATATCTTCCTGCCTAGGTGGAGAACTCTTTATATTCAGATGACTTCTTAGACATGGTTTTATATTCGGATGAAACCATTTTGCAAGCTATGAGTGGACGAGATAATATTTGTGAAGATATTCACAATAGGTCCTACTTTCTTCCAAAACTGAGTAGAATTGAAAACCAAGAGTTCAATGTGAGATTTGTGGAAGAAGTTGATTTACTGATTAATCCTTTACCAAAGGAGGGAATATTTTCTTAGGGGAATATGGAAAATATCTTTGTTACCATTTCAATCAACATTTCTGCAAACCCCAATGTCATAGAAAACATGCATATCGGTGTAAACTACTCTCCGGAGGAGATTTCCATATATACTTCCTTGTTTAAAGAATTTAGCGACATGTTTTCCTGGTCATATGAGGAGATGCCAGGCATTGATCCATCAATTGTAGAGAACAAAAACTGAACCTACCCCGATGCTAAACTGGTTCGATAAAAGCTTCGACCCGTTAATCCACGTAAAGCGGCATCCATTAACACTGAGGTGGAAAATTTGTTGAAACATGGGTTTATCTACCCGATTTCTCTGACGTAATGGGTATCAAATTCCGTTCCTATTGATAAGAAACAAGGGACAATACGCATGTGCACTAATTTTCGTGACCTAAATAAAGCATGTCCTAAGGACAACTACCCCATGCCCTTTATAGATCAAATCATTGATGCTTGTGTGGGTAACGAAGTATTTTCATTTATGCATTGTTTTCCACATATAATCAAATCCAAATCAAGCCGAAAGACCAGCATAAAACAACTTTTATTTTTCCATGGGCTACCTTCGCATAGATAAAATGCCCTTTGGTTTTAAAATATCGGGGCTACCTTTCAGCAAGCAATGAAATTTTCCTTCCATCACATTAAGAATATTCCTGAGCCGTATTTGGATGATTTTCCTATCCATTCTCGCAAGAGGAGGGACCATCGATATCATATTAGCTTGATATTTGAACGATGTAGACATTATAAAATATGCTTGAATCCCCACAAATGTGTTTTCTGCGTCGAGTCGAGGAGGCTCCTAGGGTTTATCATGTCAAACAAAGGAATTCAGGTGGATATTTTGAAAGTTGAGGCTATTGTAAATCTTCCTCCTCCTCTTTCCATCAGGAAACTTCAAAGCCTACAAGGTAAATCTAACTTTCTTCGGTGTTTTATAGTTAACTATGCCAAGATAATGAAGGGTTTCATGTGATTTCTTAAGAATGACACTTCATTTTTGTGGGATGAAACTGCACAACTTGCATTCGAGGCATTGAAAAAATCTTTGTTGTCGTCTCCTTTATTACGTCCACCAGATTACTCTAAAGACTTTATATTGTATTTGGCTGCGTCAGAGTCAACCTTTGGGGTAGTATTGGTTCAGGAGGAAAACAAGCTCTAGGAGCATGTTGTCTATTATATTAGTCGTGCACTATCTAGTCCCGAACTAAGATGCTCCCACGTCGAGAAATTAGCATTAGAAACTATCTATGTTGTTCAAAGGCTGCGTTACTACATTTTACTGAGGACAACCACTGTGGTGGCAGATGTAAATCCTTGTCGGTATGTTTTGTCCTGACACATAATCGAGGGAAAATTAAACAAGTGGATAGTCTTTCTCTAAGAGTTTGACTTGGATTTCCAATCTGCTAAATCCAAAAAGTCCTTAGGTTTTTCATAGCTTATCTCAGAATTTCCTATGGAAGAGAATGTAGTGGTGGAGGATGACTCATTCCCAGATGAGTATATATTTCTGGTTTCCACCTTTGATCCCTGGTACGTAGATATCCTTATATATCTCTAGAATTTGAAGTGTCATGTGTCCTTTTCTCAAGGGAAGAGCAACATAAATTACTAATGAATGCGAAAAACTACATGATCATCAATGATACTTTATACCGTAGAGGGGTAGATTCTATTTTGTGTCAGTGCCTCACCTACAAGGAGGCTGAGCGTGTCATGAATGATTCCCATAGGGGAAAATGTGGGGGTCATTTATCTGGGTTAGAAATGACCCATAATATTTTATGTGCCGGATATTTCTGGCCCACAATCTTCAAAGATTGTGTGGAGGTTGTGAAGTGTTGTCATCCGTGTCAACTCTATACCAGGAAAATGTGGTCGTGTCTTTCTTCGTTGTTTCTCGTTATTGCGGTGGGCCACTTATTTAAGTGGGGGGTGGATTACATGATGTTCAATCTAGTTTCTACTGGGGGGAACAAATATATCATTGTTTTTGTTTATTACTTCACCAAGTGGGAAAAGGCAATGCCTACCTTCAAAGAAGACGATGAAATGATAGCTTACTTCATGTTTAACCAAATCATTACTTGTTTCGGTATACCAAAGGAGATTGTCACTGACCATGGTAGTCTCTTTTAGAATAGTATGATGTCCAAGTTGACTACTATGCTAGGGTTTAAGCAAGATCACTCATCTTCCTTCTACCCACAAGCGAATGGACAAGTAGAGGCAGTAAACAAAACCTTGAAACCATTCTAAAGCGTACCATTAACGCAAGCCAACCAAATTGGTACATCATGATATATCCTGTACTTTGGGCATACCAAACTAATGTCAGGAATGCTATAGGTTTTTCACCTTTCCAACTTGTTCACGGGGTGGAATCAGTCACACCAATCGAATGTGAGATTCCATCCCTTAAGATAGCCATTCATGTACTTCCAGACACTACAGAACTAGAAGAACATTTTCTTCACTTAGAAAATATGGATGAATGATGTCGAGATGCATTGACAACAAACACAACTCATAAGAATAGGGTAAAGAACCAATATGACAAAGCAGTTAAGCCAAGATTTGTTTCTAAAGGGGAGCTTGTTTTTCTTTGGGATCAGGACAAAGAACCCCTAGGGGAAGGAAAATTCAAGTCTATGTGGTTAGGTCCCTACGTCATGTCAAAGGTATTAAAAAAGGGTGTGTATGAATTAACTGATTTTGATGGAAATAAGTTTCCTGAGCCTAGAAATGGGCTCTACTTGAAGAAGTACTATGCTTACGCATGGTGCTTGTTCTTGTGTTTTTATTCTATGTATTTTTATGTACAATAGTTAGTTGGTTAGTGTTTCTTATATATTCTATTAGTTGTTTCATATGTCATCCAAGTGATTCATAGGTTTTGTGGATGGTGCTAGCCGCCATAATTGTAATATGGCTTGAGCCGCATGGGTTATCTACTCACCCTCAGGACAACTAGTTTCCTCTGGTGGCGCTTTCTTAGGTCCTTATACTAATAATGTGGATGAGTACAGGGATATTATTGAGTTGTTATGGGATGCTATCCTATATGGAATTATCTGTCTTAAATTCAGACTTGAATCTCATCTAGTGGTTTCCCAACTCAATGGTGATTATTAGGTACAAAACCCTACTTTTCTACGTTAGGTTTTGCACATAATTAATTGAAAGAAACTTTGAATATATTTCATTTAATCACATTTCAACGAATAAAAATACAATTATTGAAGCTTATGCAAACTACATATTAGACTGGAACTTAACACACATTTTGTAAACTAAATATAATAGATGAATTTGAGACACATGTAAATAACCAGGAAAAAATATATTTATATATGTAAAATATCTCTGTAGATAGATCGAGTTTTTGATCTGAAGATCTTGTCATAACTATATAAAATATACAAAAAATAGGATCGCAATCCATGTGTATGCCTATATATCTAAGCCTGCTCCTAAGCCTCCTCGAATTTGGTTGCCTCTTCGGCCTCTCTGTAATGTATAACAGCTCTAGCTACCCTCCTTAGAAGGCGTATCCAGGAAGTTGGAATCCCTACTACAAACTCCTGCATCATAATGGGAATCCTCTCTATCCACATGGTAGGGACCCCTTAGGTTATCCTGGACATCTTCCCCTCGAGAACTCGCAGTATATTTTGATCTTCACCCTATGTGAGCCACACAAATGTCCTAGGGTACCCAACAGAGTGTACAGGTCCAACATTTGTATTTAAAAACATTTAAAAAGGATCAAAACTCTTATACATATGTATATAATTTTATTATTAAAATTCATAAAAAAATAAAATAAAATAAAAAGATAAAAATACCTATCTATCCCCATACCTCCCCTGGCGGGAAGACAAGGTCATTATCTCCTCGAAAATCCAATCTGGCATATGGGAACTGCTCGATCACTGGTACTTTCCTTTCCCACCACAGATAGAAGTCATCATCATAAATACTTTGGACTGAACCTCCACCACCTTGGAATAGAAACATATCTCCCCTTCTAGTGAGTCTAAGATGGGGAGGGGAGGGTGGTGGTAGTGCTACTGCTAGGTTGATAACTGGAACCCTCTCAAAGAAGAATGCCACCAGAATTCTTACATATACAGAGTTATTCCTGCATCATCTCTTGCAGTTAAATAGTTGTTTCCTCATAATTGGGATCATATCTGAGAACCAGTAAAATACTATACCCTACATGCACTCCACTGCAATCCACATCTGAGTCCAAGTGGCCAAATGTAGTGAAGATAAACTAGCAATCCTCACCACCATGCTTAGCATCACTTGTAATGGAAAGCTAGTTATGTGAACAATTGGGACACATGTCCCCTTGTTCTTTGTTCCTGGTGTGCTGTAAGTATCAATGTAGTCATGAACACTCATAGGGTCACCACCCCTACTAGTACCCTCAAGGTTCATGGGCATGCCTCTACAGGAAATCCCTGTAATGAAGTATATATCCTATACTATAATATCCAATATCTCTCCTTGAAGATAAAACATACCAAGTTCATGGTCCCAATAACTGATCAGAGTCTCTAGTAAATAGACATTAACCCTCATGCTATAAGTGCAGTAGAATTTCAACAAACCACATTGTTGCAAATCTTGTAAATTCGGGGCATCTCGCATGGCTTCTCAATCCATGTCCTTGTGCTCTCTTTCCCTCCACTCTAGAACCATCTTGTACCTACCCAATGACCATGTTCAATCATTAGAATACATCCTTTTCTTTTGATTTTGGCCATAGTTCAACTTTTTCTAAGTTGCGCAGCATACACGACTGTGCTTTAAGCACATCGTGGGTCATCCGCGGGTTTCCTTCTAGAAACTATCGTATAAAATGTGTATACATGACTGCAATAGAAACATACCCATGTATGCTACGTAAGCTATGTAGGGATTGCACAAAATGATAAAATTTTACACCAAAAATAAAAATTGAGCGGATGAAAAGAAGGAGAAGGGAGAGACCACCAAGGAGAAGGGAGAGACCACCAACCTGCAACTTGCGGATTTCGATTTGGTCCATTGGTTTGTCCTCAGTGAGCAACAGAAATCAGAGGTAAAAACTTGCCAAGTTTAGTAATTTTCCAAATTGGTATTTCTATTTTTGTTTTTTGAACTATTTATAGAAAAAATTTAAATTTTTGACCTATTTCCTATAGTTTAAAATCATTTTTTAATGAATGGACTAATACCATGGTTTTTACTAACTGCAGCAGGTCTGGGATCGCTAAAAAGTTGTTTTCCGTCACATATAGGGTAGGATTTGGACATTATTGTTGACATTGCATCTATACCTTATCGGTCATTAAACCCTAGGATCACTTTTTTCATCCATGTACTTTGGTTGCAAACCATTTTTGACCCCGTATACATCATTGGTCCTTCATGGATAGGACCTCCTTTTCATGGGTACCCTAGTTAGAACACTTTATCGTCTTTTGGTACCCATGCTGTAGTTGTGCTAGGTTTGTGGGAGCAGTTTCAGTTGCCAAAATGAGCCTCATTTTGCATCTTTTATGAGCTATCCCTATGATAAGTCTCCCCACACTTATGGAGTTTTATTCAGTCCCTGGTCTGACTCCTCAAAATAGACTAGACTTTCAAGTAAACTTATTCATTCAGACTCGTTAAGAATAAGTGAACGGGCATCCACATTGGTGGTAGTTTATCGCTTTTTCGAACCATGTGGAATAATTACGAAAAAGAAACACTCTCTTTTCTTCAGAATTGACAAGAGTATTCTCAGGCATAGGTTTATCATTTTTCTGAACCCGAGGGACATAGCTTATGAAAAATGAACACCCGATATGAGCTTAGTTTTATTTTTTTGGTGCTTTGGACCTAAACATGAAAACAATTCTAAGCGTACTTTATGTCTTTCAACATGCTCGCAAAACCTAAAGAACAAAGCATCGAGTTTATTGTTGTAAGCCCCATTTCTCGTAATCAAATGGATCTTTTCAAGTGATCTTTCCTTCCTTCACACTCATTAAACTCAGGTTACCTTCCGCTTCTAAAGGTGTGTCGGTCTTGAATTAGTTTGCCCCTTTTTCGGACCTTGTCGACTAAGTATGAAAAAGGTATACCTTAGTCCTTTGGGAGCTAAGAGAGTTCTTATGTGGATTGTTTTATACTTTTCCGGCCTTGGGAGACTAAATTGTATGAAAAATCACCCCCCTAGAGTCTTCTTCGTAGCTTTCAAACTCTCAAAATATGAAAACACCAACGAGCATGTACTAGTTCGAGCTCATAAAATCCATGAATCAATAACATTATCAAGCATTATTCTTTCCCCTCTTCAAGATCATAAAAAATGAAGAGAGACTCGAGTTAAATTTCCTAGGCTCGTTAAAATTAAACTTGAAAGATAAGGAAGAATTACTCTCTTTGGTTTATAAACAGTGGAAACATGTCATCCTTGAACAAAGTACTCTCTGAAATTTTGGATACTCATGTCTCAATTTATAATTTCAACTCAACTACTACTTCGATTTTTTACTCATATGCTTGTCCTTTATACATGGGGAATATGATCATGTCTCCTACATGACAGATAAGTCTAGTTTTCCTATCTGCAAGTCAAAATATGCCTTGGGTCATCTCTGTGTCGTGCTCAATGTTCAAGGATTTGTACCTTCATCTGATTGTTATCCTGATTCCCATCATTATCCTATCTAAGAATTACTTTTGTCTACCTTCTCGTATCTAGTTTCCTAGTAACTCTTGTGATCTGTTGAAGGATTCATTTCCTTACTCCTCACATCATGGTTTCTCATCAACATCTCCTGAAGATGAAAACCTAGAGTTTTGACGATAGTACCTTAGGACTCACTACCATTATTAGTGAACTCCTTTGCTTCGGTTGTCAGCATCACTCATTTACTGACAACTTGTTGAGTTCCTTCCATGTTCGACTTCAACACATCTATTCACATGGTAGGGATTGTATTGGTTCCTTTGGATTTGGACGAAGACCTTAGGTTCACCTCTATAACCTAAGTTGCGCAAGATTGTGTTATGATCAACTACACTGCTTCTAGATTTTGAAAACTCATCATTTTATATTGTGGCTTCGATCCACCTTCGTAGCATATATGTTTTTGTTACCTGTATCATATGATGTAATCAAAGATTATAAAGGAGCTAGTGTTCCGTTATATTGAACATGGCATCCTCAAATATGATTTTGTATATGACTTTGATATGTATTTGTTTCAAGCACCTCCTCTGCTACCTTGGTAACTGAGTTCTCCAAGATTAAAATATTGTAATGTATTTCGACCATCGCTTCCCTCTGACCTCACACATTAGGGGGCATCCGTTATCATGTAAAATGACACTTTTTCATCCGAGTACTGACACCTTATGTGTCGAAACACAAAAGGACAAAATGGATTGAAGTAGCCAAAACACTATAGATGGGCATGACCTTTGATACATCATTACTTTACCAGTTGGATGTATTTTTTTATGGACATTATGGTTGAATATACGACTATTTGCATAGAAACTCGTGTATCATATGCAAGTATGTGCATTGAAACTCACGTATATATCATTAGGGCTTGTACCCATGGGTTTCCTTAAAGCAAGTCGCGTATCATCCACGACTTGCTAGTATCAATAGTCGTGTATGCCTTAATCCATAGTTAAGAAATATAATGTGGAAATTGAACCCAGTGATAGATTAATTTTACTCACAACAATTATCAATTGAACATGCAAAATCACTCACAAAAGAGACTAAATAATGAGATGAACACTAAACTGTATTGAATAAGTGTACAATAGCCAAACCTGTAACATAATAGGTTGCTGCATTAAATAATTACATAAGGGATTTGAATGCATGAGGAGAAATTCGAATCTAGCATAAAGTAGGCTTACTAAAATTAAGCAAATCCCCCATAGGTGCAAAAAGCTAATCCCAAATCAGTCATGGAGCTCACGAATTGGAAAAATCACTTAGGCAAGATAAAGAGTGATGGAATGACAACTCATACATACTTTTCCAAGGAGAAAAGAGTGGAGGATGTGTAGGACAAAAAACTAGTCAGCCTCACTTAGTCAAGCTTTTCCATTTGCCTTAAAACACTAAAAAAGCAGGCAATTAAGCAGAAAAAGTAGAAGGCCGCTTAGGAGGCCAAGAATAAAGCAGATTTGATTCCTTGAGGTTTCCCAAGCACTACATGAGTCAAATAAGGCAAGTTTGACCACTATGGATAGGTAAATGACAACTTGCATAAGGTGGGACACATGAACTAGGAAAATGAGACAAAAATGATTAATTTAATGTCTAAGTTAGGTAACTATGGGTTGATTATTATAACACCCCCCCTTAAGCCTGACTTATGGGTAATATATCAGAAAATTATAGGGCCTAGCAACAAGGCTTAGTCACCCTTTACATACTGCATGTCCATACAACCAAGGAAAGAGGCAAAAAACCACATGGGAAAATCCTCCCTTAAACATGGACTGTAAAACAAAATTTGGAAATCTTGTCTTCACTCATGCTTCACAACATGATCAGAAATCCCTAGCAGTGATTTGAGATTGCTGAAATTCTTGTCACAAAATGATTTGGTGAATATATCAGCTACTTGTTCTGAAGATGAATAGAAGAGTAGGTAAATGGTGCCATCATGCACAAGCTCTCTGATGTAGTGCATATGGATCTCAATGTGTTTGGTTCTCTGATTCTGAACTGGATCTTTGCAGATTCGAACGGTACTCTGGTTATCACAGTAGATGGTATTTGAGTACTTTGATTCGAAACCACACTCTCCAAGTAAACCCTGCAACCATAAACATTGAGTTGCTGCATTAACAACTCCTCTGTACTCTACTTCTGTAGATGAGAGTGCAATGGCACTCTGTTTCTTGCTTAACCAGCTGATTGGCCCTTCTGCAAGCATGAACACATATCCTGATGTGGACTTTCTGTCTGTGCTATCACCTGCCCAATCACTGTCAGTAAATCCAATCAAATCAAGATCAGATTTTGCTTTCTAAAAGATCCCATGTGTCCTTGTTCCCTGAACAAAGTTAAGGATCCTTTTGGCTGCTTTCCAATGGATCTCATGAGGCTGATCCATGTATCTATAAGCCACACTTAATGCATAAGAAATATCAGGTCTATTATGTGTCAAATACAACAAGCATCCAATCAATTGCCTATACAATGTATTGTTTACCATAGGTGAAGAATCAGCTTCTTCCAGCTTCACTCCTGAAAGGAAAGGAGTTTTGCTTGCTTTGCAATCCTTCATTTTGAATTTGTTCAGCAAATCCAAGGCATACTTGTACTGGTGCACCTTGATTCCAGCTTTTTTTTGAGCAATCTCAAGCCCCAAAAATTGGCTTAAGAGCCCCAAATCTGTCATGGAGAAGGCTTGGTTCATTGCTCCCTTCAAGGAAGCAATCTCATCCTTGGAGCTTCCTGTAATGAGGAGGTCATCAACATATAACACAATGATCATTAATGAACCATTAATTAACTTCAAATAGACATTTGGATCTGATTTTCACCGAACAAAATTCAGTGATAGCAAGAAGCTATCGATCTTGGCATACCAAGCCCTGGGAGCTTGCTTTAGCCCATACAATGAATTTCTCAACCTGTACACAAGAGAAGGGTTAGTAGAAAAAACTTGAGGCTGATGCATATATATCTCTTCAGTGAGATATCCATTCAGGAAGGCACATTTTGCATCCATGTGATGTACCTCCCATTGCTTTGAGGCTGCAATGGCTAGGGCTAGCCTGATGGAATCCATCTTTGCCACTGGGAAAAGGTCTCATTGTAATCTATCCCATGAACCTGTGAGTAGCCCTTAGATACCAATCTGGCCTTTTACTTCAGTGGTGAACCATCAGTAGCAAATTTGGTCTTGAATACCCACTTACACTGGACTAACTTCCTCCCTGGGGGAAGATCCACTAGCTCCCATCTGTTGCTCTTCTGGAGTGAGCTGAACTCTTCCTTCATGGTTGCTTGCCATATTGGATCTCCTAATGATTCTTCATATGTTTGAGCATCATATTCCACCATCAAATAGTATTTCTCAGAAAACATAGGATCCTTCATGCACAGACCACTCTCAAATTGAGATCTAGTCCTCCTTGGGTCATTGGGATCCCCAGCTAGCTCTCCTACTGCATGTAGTGTCTTGGATGCCCATTTTGTCCTTGTAGGGCTGTTAGGGTCTGCAATAAACTCATCACTATCAGACATATCAGAATCAGCATGTTCAACAAACTCTTCACTTACTTTCATAGGTTCAGGTGGTGAAGAGGTTTCTCCAACTTCCACTGCTACAAGGGGTTCTTCTTGAAACTGAACACACCTTTCAATGAAAGATTTGTTTGTGCTAAAATTTATCAGTTTGTACCATTTTGAATCTTTAGAGTATCCAACAAATAGACACTCTTGGCTTTGGGGCTGCAAATACTTTCTCTTTTCTGTTGGAATTCTAGCCCAAGCCCTTGTGCCAAAAATCCTGAAATGGGTCACATCTGGCTTGTGCCCACTCCATGATTCGAAAGGAGTCATGCCATAAATTTGTTTATGAGGAACCCTATTATAGATATAGGCTGCACAGTTGATAGCTTCGGCCCAGTACTTTGGTGGCAAAGTTTTGGCCTCCATCATGCATGTTGCCATCTCCTTCAGTGATCTGTTCT
>LPNX010850982.1:659459-670317 GCA_001517045.1 Pseudotsuga menziesii
CAACCCTATGACCATCTCTTTTACACTAAGATCAGCAAGATACTTGTAATTTAGGTGGCAAAATATTTCATGCCAAAGCTTTCTTGCTTCATTAGCATGAATCAGAAGACCAGAGGGGTTTGAGTAGGGTAGGAAGTGTGAGAACATGTATACCTTCTGAGCATGATTTGCAACTCCTTTTGCAATGACTTTACCACTTGAGATCTCTGTGATCTCAACTTCATCAGGGGAGGATATGACCTTCTTTGGAGACCCAATGTGAGTCATCTGGTACACTGATAAGAGGTTGGAGGCAAGAACATGCACATACAACACATTGCTGAACTGACCATGATCAAGATCAATCCTCCCTTTGCCCAAAATTTCAGTGAGAGAGTCATCTCCCAGTACTATAGGTGGTCCCTTCGACATGTCAAGTGAGGAGAATGATTCCTTGGTCAAAACCATGTGTCTTGAAGCTCCAGAATCAATGATAAAACTGGGTGAGCTTGATGTGCCAGCAACCAATGCATGAACTCTCTCTCTGTCATCTGAACTTGATCCTCCTTCTCTCTTCTTTGAGTTGTCTGGAAGGGAGATGCCATTCTTCTCCAGGAGCTGGGTCAGCATGTCTATTTGCTTCTTCATACAAGAGCTTTCAGTGTGATTTCCCTTATTGCAGTATGTGCACTTGCTCATTTCTCCTTTGTTTTTCTTCTTCTGGTAGTTCTTATTGGAACCTTCTGGCTCCTCCAGAGACTGTTTCTTGTCTCTCTTTTGCTCAAGTGGATTTTTAGCTTTCTTTTTGCTTTTTGAATCCACCTTTGAATCTCCAGCAATCAGAACTTGATCTTTGGATGGTTTGATGGTGCCCATCATCACCAGCTTGTCTTGTTCTTGTGTGAGAGATTCCATGAAATCTGCAAGGCTAGGCATCTTCCAGGTTTGAGCTGTCAGTTTTGTGGCATAGAAGGTCGAAACAAACACTGAATAGTTAGGGCCAAGCTTCAAGAGAATGGCCAAGACCAGCTTATCATCCTTATTTTCGATCCCACGTCATTTCAGCTGCAAAACAAGTGCTTTGAACTTGGAGAAATAGAGTTGCAGAGATTCAAAGCTATTGGGACTCAGGGAAATCAGCTCATTTTTTATTTGATGTCCCCTCATCTCAACTGCCTTTCCAAAAAGATCAGTAAGCTTCTCCCATACTTCATTCGGTGATTTCAATCCATCAAGATGGAAAAGGAGGTCTCTGGAAATACTCAGACACAGGAGACCATAGGCCTCATCCCTCCTGTTGTGCCATTTTATCTTCTCTGCAACTGCATTGGGCTCTGCTTCTGTTTCCATAGTCACCCTGTAGAGGCCTTTCGCTCTCAACAGTATCTCCATCTCTACTTTCCATTCAAAGAAATTGAAAGGAGTCAAGATGATCTTCTGAGATTGATCCATGGCTTAGAAATTTGTCCCGGCTGTCAGTAGAAGGCTCCCAGTCACTTATGTCAAACTTGCAAAACAATTTTGAAGGAGAGAAATCAATATAAAATGGCTATGATACCATGTGGAAATTGAACCCAGTGATAGATTAATTTTACTCACAACAATTATCAATTGAACATGCAAAATCACTCACAAAAGAGACTGAATAATGAGCTGAACACTAAACTGTATTGAATAAGTGTACAATAGCCAACCCTGTAACATAATAGGTTGCTGCATTAAATAATTACATAAGGGATTCGAATGCATGAGGAGCAATTCAAATCTATCATAAAGTAGGCTTACTAAAATTAAGCAAATCCCCCATAGGTGCAAAAAGATGATCCCAAATCAGTCATGGAGCTCATGAATTGGAAAAAGCACTTAGGCAAGCTAAAGAGTGATGGAATTACAAGTCATACATGCTTTTCCAAGGAGAAAAGAGTGGAGGATGTGTAGGACAAAAAACTAGTCAACCTCACCTAGTCAAGCTTTTCCATTTGCCTTAAAACACTAAAAAAGCAGGCAATAAAGCAGAAAAAGCAGAAGGCCGCTTAGGAGGCCAGGAATAAACTAGATTTGATTCCTTGAGGTTTCCCAAGCACTACATGAGTCAAATAAGGAAATTTTGACCACTATGGATAGGTAAATGACAACTTGCATAAGGTGGGACACATGAACTAGGCAAATAAGACAAAAATGATTAATTTAATGTCTAAGTTAGGTAACTATGGGTTGATTATTCTAACATATAAACATGATTATTCGAGGACATTTGGGCCCTTAATCATAACTATCCCAACTTCCTTAACCATCTCAACCTTCGTAGCCTCTTTCTTTCCTCATGTGTAAATAAAGGGTAGGGGTTGAGGCCAATCAATCATAAGTTATAGAGCAAATTTATGCTGGTGGTTTGCCTTTAGATATCTTGGAGAAGAAGAACTCAGTGTCCTTGTTTTACAGAGGAGCATTTGTCTTAGATGTTGGGTTGTAAACTCACCACACTTGTTTATCAATAAAGAAAGTAGTTCTTCCAATATTGTGTCTTTGCACTCTTAGATATTGTGATTTCTGAATTATCTTATTGTTTCATTATGAATATGTTATTTCATTAACCATTGATATAAGATATAAGATATTGCAGGAATATATTGTTCTTTGTAGGTGATTGGGGATACCCTAGAAACCGTGGAAGCAACTTGAAGAGAAGAAGAAAAGCCGGGATCGGCTGTCATAAATAAGGTATGCTTAGTTTTCTTCCTATTTCTATTTCAAATTCTGAAATGGCTGATTGTTTGCAAGTTATTTTAGTAAGTTGGTAATCCGAGAGACTCTAGGTTATAAGGGTGTGTTTTCCTGAACAACAAATATACCTAAATAGTATATTACTATTATTATTAATTTATTTAACAATTAGGTGAATTAGTATTAATGGTCAAAGGTCACATCTTTTCAAGTTCCAACCATTCATAGATTAGCTTCCATATATAATGTAAGCCTTTCAATCTAATAATCATCAATTCAATAATAAATATATATATTTTTATCAATTATGATAATTATGTAAGGATGAACTATTACACTCTTCTTTGAGCCTGCTTAAAAAATGAACAAGGTCCTGAGTTCCTTTTCTTGGACTTGTTAAACCTACACAAGAAAGATATTCTTTAAAAAAAAGAGAGAGAAAGGGAAAGGAATGATTTCTGAAATCCATCAGTCACTTGAAAGTAAGTTCACTTATTCCTTGAACAAAGCATTATTTGTTAAAGTATTGTAACTTCAGAAGATATTCTACTATACTTTTGTTGTATTCTCCTTTGGAGATGTTATTCCTCCATTAGGAAATGTCCTTGATGTAATTGGTCATGTAAAAGTCATGAGGTAAGCCCCCTGTTGTAAGTCGGGGAATAATACCCACAAAAGTAAATATAAAATATATTTTGAGTTTCTCAAGGTAGGTCAGCCCTAATTAGTGAACTTGGCCTACCCAGTTAGTTATTTGAGGCACTCACCTTATAATGAATATAAATAGGTGAGGAACCTCTCTCATTCTCACACATCTTACACTCAAGTATTGTGCTGGAGAGAGAGAGAGAGTCTATTGTTGAAGATGAGAAACTATTCTTGTTTTTGGGTTTTTACGCTGTACTTGGTCAAATTCTATACTAAGGAAGTTTTGCATGGTTTTCTCCCTTGCGGTTTCCCCGAGGAAAATCTTTGTGTTCTCTTGTGTTGCTGCATGTGTCTTCCAGTGATCCTTTGCTTATGGTTATGATGTTATGATGCTAAATTTTTTTAGATATTGTATAACCATTAAAAATATAACATGGTGTCAGAGCCACCCTGAAATAATTCTTTGTGCAAACAAAACACTGCTACAACTGCAACTATTGAATATTAGGGTTTCATGCTTGAAAACCCTAGAAGACAAAAACTATTCATGTTGGGACTTTCACTATAAATCGATATTAGAGAAGGCTCCGAAGCTAAAACTTTGACAGGATGAATATAAAATATTACTATACCCTTTTTAAAAGTTTCAACCTCATAATAGCTATAATATAGGAGACATGATTCCTCCAACTCAGGGTTCCATTCTCTCCCAGATTTAAGCCTTAAACATGTGACCAAGGGAGAATCGTTATATCTCGAGATAGGAAGGCCCAAATGAAACTTAGGAATATTTTTTAGATAGGGAACAGAATTTGGTTTCTGTGGTAAAATTTTCATACCCTGAAGGTGAAACAGTGATACATGGAAGTCCATACAAGTTCTCTATGCTAAACAAACATGAAATAAGTCACCTTGGGAAAATTCGAATAAGTCCCACCTGGTGACTCCAATTCTTCTCTAACCTGTGGAGTTGAAAAGAATATAGAAAAGGATACCTCAATACTAATTTTCAGACATTTAGGATCTGAAAATTCGACACTATTGCAGAAACAAGATTAGTCATTTATGTAGAAGAAACCAGAGAAAAAATAGGGCTTCTTGTTCCAGACACTTCCCTCCACCAATCAGTTGAAGAAGGAGGACCATAAAATTATTTGTAGGAGGGGGAATATCTCTATGTATGAAGTCTCTCATTTTTTGACCTAACACTGTTGTCGAAGAAAACTAGGGCATCAAATATTTTGTAGTTCAGTCCATAGTTTTGGGAAAATAAGTATGTTGCTCAACTTTACTTGAGGAGGCACATATTTCTATCTAATCAGATATGAAAGATACCTAAGTTGAAAATTTAGGGTTTCTCTATCAAACACTAGGTCCACCAGAAGCAGTCTTTCAAAATATCCTTCAAGAAAGCATCAAGTTGAAGCAATCTCACTGGTAAGTTCCATCCTCTCTCTTTCCATTTAAGGTTCTCATTTTTATCATGATGACAAACGGTACCAATATTGAGGACAAGATTGAAAGAGTCAAGAACTTATAATAATGGAATTATAAAGTGCTTATCATACTTGAAGAAGCATGCCATGAAGAAATATGTCAAAGAAGAAGCTACAAATCCACATGGAGATGAAGTCGAAGCAAAGAAGGACCTAGTCAAAACAAAGATGAGTATTTCCATCTCCACTAGATCTCACATGTATCATCCTTGACGACTCCCAAGGATATGTTTGATGCAATGAAAAACATGTACGAAGATGACCTTGAGAAATCAACTCAAGGATGTGAAGGTGCAATGTCAGAAAACACTCAATGATTACTTCACAAGAATATCTCATCTCAAGGAGAAATTACAAGCCATTGAAGACAATGCCAAAGAAGTAGAAGCATAAATTACAATTTTGAATGCTCTTCCAAATCCAGTCAAGAGAGTTGTTCTAGCAGGAATATCACATATGAAGGAGTGAAATATTGATTGATGGAAAAAGAAGATGAGGTGACAATCAAGACCTAACAGCTCATGCCAAGCAGAGAAAGAACAAGAACGAATAACATTCCCTCGAAGAATAGAAGGACATCTCACAACTCAATAGTTCAATTGTGATGGAAGGATGATATGATCTAGAAGTACCAATCGATAATACAGAATGATGTTTGGATATGAGTTCAAGACATGAAGGGAATTTTTATGAAGTCTTCCAAGTAGATCTACAAGATCAACTATACCACAGATCAAAGTATCAAAAGATACGAAGGAAGTTCTGTGGTTTCTATCAAAAAGAGAGAGTCAACAAGACACTGATCTAGGGGCTAAACACACCTCTTAAGTAGTATATATTACACTATACATTTGGTGTAATCAAAGTAGAAGAACAGATCGAGAAACCTATATGGTTTGAAACTCTCTACAGAGAACGACCTATGCACAGAAGGATTGGTACAAGCTCAGTAGGAACCCATGGGATAACACATACAATTACATGAGGATCTTGAGGATAAAGTAAAGTGATGTAGATCCAAAACTTTGCTACAAGGTTGAAGATGGAATCCTATTAAGGATGAAAATATCATAGATGTGTGCAAGAGAAAAACTTGCAACAACGTTTGAGATGAAGGATCTTGATATCTAGTTACCTTGACAGGTGACATAGATGGATACAAAGAATACTAGTAGCATAGGAGGCTACCTATCACTCCAATGTCCTAATACAGATGCAGAGGGAGGATGGTGCTCCACCTCAATGGGAGTGAGTACGGTAGATCTCAAAGCTTGAGAATATTGACATGATTCTTGGGATTAGAGGTATGATGAAATACAGAGGACATTTTACTTATCCCAGTAAAATATGTAGAGAAAATGGTGTGGAATGTAAAGGGTACTGCAGATATATGATGACTTTATTTGATTTTATAGTGCTACAAACAAAAATATCACTCCAACATATTGCAGAAAGCAAAGTGTTTCTCTCAATACAACCAAGTATGAATATATTTCAACTGAGAAGAAAGCAAGTAAATATTTCTCAAAGTAATGAGGAATATGACCCAGAAGAATTATACTGATGAAGATGAATATTATACTCTTATCCATTTCATCATTGGATAAGAAGAGATGCACTAGTAGGACACACAGATACAATCCTATGTGATCTATGGTGTAAGAAGACTTGCTTAGTATTTTTTATCATGAGAATGATAGGAAGAGGTCCCTAGACTAAGACGATGAAGTTGAACACATTGGCAGAGACTCCGTTAATCCAAGAAGACAGAGATCAAGATGGAGTCTACCAAACAAAAAAACATAAGTATTTTCATTTTCATTTCCTATATATCTAGTTGCTCAAGATGTGTACATAGATGTGTTTCTAGATTGAGGAAATGTACTATGCATATTAGAATATTTATAGTTTACTACTAATATGTAGGTGATGGGTAAGTGGCTTATGTTGTTGTACAACATTCTATTGCTACTTATGAAACCTCCTTGCTGAAATGATGTCTTGGAAAGATGGAAGGCATATAGAAAGTTACATTATGCATATAGGATATAGATGATTGTCGCATTAGAGGAAATAGTTGCATGATTAGATATATCTGTATGCATGATAATTTGTCATTTTGAATGTAGAAATAATAGATCAATGCTATGAGCAATGATGCTAATAAGAAGCACAGGAAATAGATCTTGCTACTAAGAATTCTCACAAGCATACACATGAAAAATAGAGAGAAGAAAAGAGACTGAATCACACAAATGAAGAGATGAATATTGGTCTGTATCCTTCCATTGAATAATGATGAATAATAGTGTACATAAATAGTACATCCCTCATAGGAAAATTGATTTATATGGAGACAGCTCATAAAGCTCAAAAAGGTTGACTTACCAAAATATAGCAAACCACCATAGGTGGCTAAAGCACTTCCCACATTTGTCAAGGACCTCACGAAATTGGAAAAAGCATGAGTGAGTTTTCAAGGGAGATGGAAAAACATGTTAATCCTATAAAATGGAGAAAATTCATGAAGGATGGGTTGGTAACAAAAGGACCCAGTTTCCTAGTTTGACTAGCTTTACCTTATCCATAGAAAAGCTAGAAAAGCTTAATAAAGAAAAATTTGTTGTAATATGTTGGATACTAATTCTAGATGGTAAAATGTCATGTCCCCGGTTTCGACCCCATTTGCATGATGTATATAATGTAAATAATCATGGTGAGGAGCTAAAGGCAAAGGCCCCACCATCGATTTTGTTGTGTATGTTTCGGAAATAGAGGTAATTGCCGATGGTATGTCGTGCTATCCGGCACATTATAATTCGGCATCATGTAAACCCGCACATCAATTAAAATAAACCACAACCAGCTACGGCAGTGCAACGTTGAATGAAAAGGGCATGGTTCCAAAGGATAAGGGGTGGAGGATGTCAAACCTTGGTTATGGGGGAAAAACCCATGTTTTATTACCTTCTTGTTTTGCCACCTTTGTTGTTTGTCACCTTTTGCCTCATCCAACCTTGTCAACCTCTTTAATGCTTCAGCTGGTGGTTGAGGAGATATGGCTGAGTGGTTGAAGGCAGTTATTTCCTTTGGGAGTGGGGTGGCAGGGCTGTCAGCTCCATACCCACATCCACACTCCATCCACGTCTGCCCATTCTTCTCCCTCACGCACTCTTCCCTGATCAATTTTACACTCTCACCACGATTTTGGTCTGTTGGCTTCTCACGCACAGACTCTGGGCGATTTTAGTCTCACGCAGACATTTTCTGGGGCTCCACGAGTTGCTGAAGCACCCACGCACTGTAATTCGCGTCCTTGCTGTTGTTTTGTTCATCCACGGGCAAAATCGGAGTTGTTTTCTCCTCACGCAGGGCCTCTACTGCTGGAATCCTCATGCAGAAAATTGGGTATGTCTTTCCCATGCATTTTTCTGTTGGGTGCGAGTTTTTCATCACGCACAAGATGTTTGGGTCGTTTTTCCCATGTAGAGAGCCGTGCTTGCTGTTTTTGTTGGGGTTGTTTCCTTCCCCATGAGTTTTTCCGGCTGTAGGTTCCAATTTCGTTTTGGACCACTGTGGATTGCTAATTCGTGGGTTGAATTTCCCTTGTCCGTCCACGCTGGGAGTTGTTCTTCTCCTTTGTTGGAACTGTGTGATGTTGCCCAACCGTTCTATTGAGGAATTGTGTGTGCTGTTGGCTGAATTCCCCTATTTTGGGACTATGGACTGTTGTTACCCTTCATGGTGTGTTGTGGCTACTGATATACCATGGTTTGGGTGCTGTTGTTGAGTTGTTTTGGCCACGTTAGGGACAAAACCTACTCTGAGTTTCCTTATAGGCTAGAGCTGTGTCTCACCTTTCGTTTGGGACTATCATCGGTCATTTTGCCTCTTCACAGGGTTGTGAAGGGAATTGTTTTGCTGCTGGTATGCAGTGGTTAGTCCCTTGGACTGTGCTGGCTTGGTTGTTTGTTGACAGCCTGTGAAACCCAGCTATGATTGGTTTGTTGTTTATGTCCCCTTGGCTATGTGTAAGCCTGCAATTGTCCCCTTATTCCGGAGGAATCATGCCCAGCTCGGGGGTGGCAGCATTGCTGAGAGATTGATGAGCAGGCTGGCCTATGGTTGGGTGGAACGTTGCAGCGACATAACTGGTTGTGGGAGAATTCTCCATCAAAAGATAAGTCTGCTGTCTATACTGCATCTCTGCAATTTATAATGATGTTAAATGAACTGTAATGATCTTGTTGAATGCTGGTTTATTAGTATGTGTGCTTCCGCTGTATGATTGAAGATAAATGCATCTGTGTATGCTTAATTACAGCATTGATTTCATTTGATTATGTTCATGGGCTGTTTGCCCGACTATTTTGATGTGTTGGTCGCGTCCTCTTCACCGGTTGAGGGATGGGGACGTGACAATATGGTATCAGAGCGCCATGGTTGCAACAATGGGCCTCTATGGGCCAAGAAGGTGCAGTGACAGAGTGGTATTACCTTCTCTGTTCAGTAGTGAGCAGATGGATGCAGAAAAATCGCCTAAGTGTGAGTGGTCGGACCAATGGAAGAAGTGGAAATTCCACCATTGCGGAGGGACTAGCATAGTCAACGCCCGCCGTTGCGGACGAGTGGGTGAATTTCCCCGCCCGACTATTGCGGAAGGGTTCACGGAGTTAACCTCTGTCGTTGCGGGCGAGACAATGATCTCTCCATCCACCGTTGCGGATGGCGGAATGATCCCTCATCCGATTCGAGATCCGCCCGATCGCCGACGCCGCGGAGAGTTTGAAGATCCATCCGATCACCGACGCCGCAGAAAAATTCCAAAAATCTGGCTAAGTATGGAACAGTCGGGCCGTTGAAGGAAGTGAACTTCTGCCGTTGCGGAAGACTTGGAAAAGTAAAACGTCCGCCATTGCGAATGGCGGAGCAATCCCGCGTCCGATCCAAGAGTCGTCCGATCGCCGACGCCAAAGGGAGATCGAAAATTTGGCTAAGTGTCGGAACGATCGGAAGGGAGAATGGTCCGACGCCCGATATTTCGAGATTCAGCCAACGCCCGATGTGGAAAGTTCGTCCAAGGAAGAGAGGACGTCGGAAGGTTGGAGCTTCTGGGGAGCCGCAGTTGTGGATGGATGAGAGATTCCGGGGAGCCGATTCAGCGGAGGACAGAATGGTCCGGGAGCCGATTCGGCGGAGGAAGGAATGGGAAAGGAGCCGACGTTGCGGCTGGGAGATTGGTGGAGGAGCGGATTTAGCAGGTGTGCTGATGCTCCCAAGATCCGATTCTGCGGAAGGAACAATGGTTCCAAGAGCCGATTTCAACTGTTTCTCAGTGAAATTTTGAGCTGTTTTCAGAGAATTTGCAAGGGCCGAAAATAAGAAAAATGGCAGCGAGCTAATGCGCCAGATTGCGCGAAAACCAATGTTTTACAACAACAAAAAAAATGAGGGCGCTGCCCTCGACCCGCTCTTCAGTGGCGCAGGGAAGCCACAAGGGGGCAATCCCCCTTGACCCCCGTCGTCCCTTGAGACAGTCGTTCTTGTGGAAGGAGAATTTTGTGTTTTGGAAAATGGATCAAACCCAGAATTCATAAAGGGATGCTGAAAATGCAGCTGCCAAAATGGCTCTGAGATCATTAGAAGATTGGGAAAATTCTACTTTGCAGTAATGTAATGAAAGTGCCGAGATTAGTGAAAGTCTTCACTCTTGGAAGTGGTGTGGTTTTCACATACGAGGTCAGAATGACGCATGTAAATAGGCGTTGGAAAGCTTATCCAGTGGGGAACGAGGATAAGTGACCGAAACCTAAGAATGAAGCAGCAAAGTGCTAATGATGGCCGCTGTTATCAAATGGACGAGCTGGACAGTTGCATGCCCAGGGGCAGCAAGGACTATGAAGTCCATTAGCTGCTGCGTGGAAAAGGAATTCCATGAGAAGATGAGGGATTTGAAAGGGAAGTTTTCATTAAACCCTATCTTGCCTATTTTAACTACATTTCCTGAGCTA